>CM039137.1:7718933-7790976 GCA_022036555.1 Microstegium vimineum
TCGAAACAGCCCACGTGCTGGCATGCTAGCGCGCCCATTTTCTGGCTCTAGAGCGCGCAGCGGTGCGGTGGCTCGTACTATCTGGCAGGTCCGCACCGCACCGTTTGGCGGGCTCTCGAGTGTGCTGTCTGTCTGTAGGGCCGAACCGCCGAATTCCCCATTTCCCCACCCCGCGATTCCCAGCCCACCAGTGTAAATGCGGTAGGGTTTCCGATTCGTTTCCGCGGTTCAGTCAGTGCCCACCCAGCGTGAAACCTAGTAGGCGAGAACCCCTCCGCCTCCTCTCCTTCCAGCTCGCTATCTGCACCAGCTTCGCCCGCCCTTCGCCCGCCCTTCGCCCGCCGCCGCCATGGTAGGGGAAAGTTCAAGGGAAAGCCCACCGGCCGCCGCAACTTCTCCACACCCGAGGAGATCGGTAACGACGCGCCCGCCCCGCCCCCCTTTCCGTTTGGTCCCGTTTGTAGGTCGATTTCGATTTCATGTCTGGAGCGTGCCACGGTGGGTCTAGGCGACTGCTTGATCTGATGATTCCGGGGTGAGCTAGTTCTTGAACGGGTTTGCGTGGACGAGAATTCGAACCATCTAGTAGCTTGTTGCGAGTTGCCACTTAGATTCCTGCTTTTAGTCTGTGCCGCGAGGTTTCCATGAGATTCGCTGGTGTCTCGGATCGTTGGAGGAACGGTGATTTGTTGATCTGGTTGTTCGATTTAGAGGCTGAGTTACCTGCTTGTACGTGCAGTTTGGTTCATATTTGTGTTTCATCATAGGTTTAGTTGCTTTTATTCATCCAGCAATGATGCAGTAGACAACTCGATACTATTCTGCTCTTGATTCAGATGTAGCTTTATTTCTCCTTCATTGTCTCAGATCTTCACCAAAAAGGGTTTGTGTGAAGTTTAAACACAGTGATAAATCAATTAGCACACTGTATCTGGCATCAGCTAAAACTTGTTAGAGGCTGGATTCAGGAATAAATGCTACACTTAGGGCTTTCTTGGTTGCTACAATGGCCTGGGCAGAGTTACCTGCTTGTACGTGCAGTTTTGGTTTATATTTGTGTTTCATCATAGGTTTAGTTGCTTTTATTCATCCAGCAATGATGCAGTAGTACAACTCGATACTATTCTGCTCTTGATTCAGATGTAACTTTATTTCTCATTCACTGTCTCAGATCTTCACCAAAAAGGGTTTGTGTGAAGTTTAAACGCAGTGATAAATCAATTAGCACACTGTATCTGGCATCAGCTAAAGCTTGTTAGAGGCTGGATACAGGGAATAAATGCTACACTTAGGGCTTGCTTGGTTGCTACAATGGCCTGGGCAGGCTTAGTCAGGCAGCTTCGCTTAATCACAGGCATAGGGAAATGGACACCTGGGATCTTTGCCTGGTGCAGGCATATTTCCCAAGCAAACATGCCCTTAGCCTCTTCTTGTTTCGTTAATTTCTACTTGGGGATATGTATGGTTACTTTGTGTGGTTGTTCTACTAAGAGCATTTTTTTGGCTTGTTTCTGATAATCTTTTTTACCCTCCAAATAATTGCAGCTGCTGGTACTTCAGGCCGCCCACGCACCTTTAAGAAGGTCTATACTATTCATGCAATCAGTTTCATCCACATGATGAGTGCTACTTTTATTCCCTGCAACCCTTTTGCACTCCTACAAGTTAAAATGGATTTCTTCATCACTTGCTTTGGATAATATTAAATACAGCTATTGATTTCTCCAATTCATATTTCATATTGCCCCATGGAAGATTACTTTCTAGAATGGGTACAGTGATTTGATAACTTTATGGAGTACTGATGTTTGGCATTGACCGTGGAAGATTTGTGCTATGTCCTTATTGCAATTAAATTCCCAATTTAGTTTGGCGATCATATTGTTCCAAAAGCGTTATCCATTCTTTGTTGTTGAGTTTTTTTCTAAAAAAACTCTGATGACGCTAGAATAATTTAGCTATTGCTTTGCTCAATATAATGCATGCAATGCATACAATAAAAAATCATGATAAAATTGGTTCCATTAATCAATGTCATTGTAAAAGTTTCATCAGCTAGACATACTGACTAAATAAAAAACTCATCTATTTGGACATTGACTAGCTGCAAATTTGATTGTGGCTTATATGTTATTGCTGTAATAATTGGTTTGTTTTGAAAATTAAATAGAAGGAGGAAGAGGAAGAGGAACCAGAAGAAAGAGAAGAGTCCGAGGAGGAAGAATCTGAAGATGAGTCTGATGACAAACCTGTAAGGACTTTCCAATCCAGCTGCTTATTACCATGTGCATGCTTCATTCGTAATGATCTGATATGCTACCTTGATATTCCCAGAAACATAAAGGTACTGAGGGTATTATTCAGATTGAAAATCCAAACTTAGTGAAAGCCAGGAATATAAAGGCCAAGGAAGTTGATGTAAGTTGCTGACTACTGGTAGTGGTAGCATCATTGTTTATTCTCTAATCTTAATATCACCATGCATTTAGGAGGTAGTTGCCTCGCAGTTGCCCAGTGTTTCCTTCCTTATGTTGTCATCATAGACATAATGGTATACAAATGCATTGTTGTTATTTTAACCGTGGTATCTACTTGTCTATGAAATTCATTATTGTACAATGTGTTATGATGTTATCCTGCTGGATTTGACTCCCACAATTATTTTGCCATGTATAGCTATGCAGCACGGATATGGATATGGGGATACGGTATTTATCTAAAAAAATGATGCACGGATACATTTTAATATTTTTTTAATAAATAAATAATAAGGCATATTAAAATTCTAAAAGCAGTAACACACAAGCAGGAATTTGAAATTGCCTTGCATTCTTGCCATTGTGATGTTCTGCCCAGCATATCCATCCAATTCTCAAAGTCAAACTTGCAAAATCCAAATGAGAACATATAAGCGCTTGCTGTAGAAGTAGATTTTTCAAATCAAGTACGCCACTTTTTACCAGAAGGTCCTTCAGGCTTGGAGATGAGTAATCAACTAATCACTGTTCCAATTCCTTTCCCCTTTCAACTCCAGTTGCAGACGAGATTAATCTGATGGTGTTTTTAAGCAATGACTCTACAGTAATTTGACATGTCGAAGGCGGCGGTGGGGGTGGGTGGGTGGGTAGGAAGTGGCTACAAGAGAGATGAAGCGGGAAAGCAAGGATCACTAACTCGTGGTGGTTGGCTCACCATCGATTTATCACCAGCGGGTGAAGCTCGTCGCAGCGCCACATGCGCGAGGCATCCACAAATGGGCGGTGTGCGTCGCTGCAGCTGCTGCCTGCTCGAGCATGCCGCCAGTGCTCGATCTCTTGGGCGAGGACAGGCGGGCTGTGTCGTGTGCGTTCATTGTTGGCAGCCTGGCTCGCCGTGGTGTGGTGCGCGTGAGTCGAGGGTTACAATGGACCTACTGGACTGTGCCGTATCCACAGAACACTTCAATACATGGCTTGAATTCTTTAAATCGTGGATATGTATCATTGCTCTCTTCCCTGAGGACGTCAAGCGTTTCTTGAAATCGCTGATTACCCTTGGTGCTTGGATTCTTTGGAAACTCGTGTTTTGAAATATCCTTGAGGAGACTCAACTTTGGTGCATTGTTGGCACCAAGGGGATAGCCTGATTGGAGGTAGCAGCCAGGTAGAAGGTTTAGTTAGCTGTCAGATCTGGTCGTGTTCTTTGAAGAAACGAGCACGATTGTAGCTCTCTAATCTGTGCACTGTGCGTGGGTATAGTGTGTGCTTTTGGGTGCGTTGTACTTTTAAGTCATCTTCTTAATGCAATGATACACAGCTCTCCTATGTATCCGAGGAAAAAATACAACTCAACATGTTTCTGTCCACATATCAGAAATTCCATTTTTTTTTCGTCAATACTCCACGGAGACATCTCATGTCATATCCCACGCGTGTACGTATCGGATACATATCCGATACAGGATAAGGGGTGACCTGATGTATCCATGTAACTCAGGCTAACTGTTGTTAGCAATTTTGCTGCATTACTTAGTCGTACTCTATTAGTTGAATCATCTTTTACCATATGCCCAGCTAACTAAGCATTCATTTTACAGCTTGGAAAGACAACTGAACTCTCAAGGCGCGAAAGGTGCACTTCCTTATTTGAGCTAAAAAATGTGCCAGTCTCATTTTTTGATTGACAATAAATTTGAGTTTTGATATTTGCAGTTCATTTTCCTTGTGATACCTATTTCTTTCTAATATCATTTGGCATGAGGAAAACTGCTTACAAAAGCCTGCGAGCAGCGAAGAAATAAAATATGCAATGGATCACAGAAAAATGTTACAGGACAGCCTTTTGCTTTTCTGCCAAATTGCCACACACTCGCAAATGGTGTTACATGCTCAATGAAATGCAAGAGATCACCTATCTAAGTTGTTTTGTTTGTTTTATCTCACTACAAGCACCTAGGCATTTGTCTGTCTTTGTGTAAACATATTCTTGATGTTAATGTTTCACCTATTACTGAAAAGAGGCCATTGATGGGTAGTCGGGAGGAGCTTATTATCTTTAAACGTGTTCTTATACATCGACTCTATTTACATGTAATCATGTTCATTCTGTAGAGAGGAGCTTGAGAAACAAAAAGCTCATGAACGTTATATGAAGCTTCAGGAGCAAGGAAAAACAGAACAAGCACGGAAAGATTTGGGTGAGAACTCTGTTACACTTGCTGATACGCTACTGTTACGGTTTTGTACTTCTAAAATGCACGAGACCAGAGCAACCTGTAGTCTCAGCCTGCTTCTTGTAGTGTCATCACAGTTTCCATTTTGTTTTGTAAAAGCATACATTTCATTGAAGGAGTTAGCCTGATACAAGGTACTAGTATAAATAATTTGAATAAATATGAACATCCATCTGAAGTTAGCCATAATTAGCGTTAAACTTTTCACGATGCCTAATGTGTGCAGGACATACAGGTAAAAGGATCAATGCTAAATTGCTAGTGAAATACACAATCACACATATTACCTTCTATTCAAGTTTTAAGCATTCTCAGTCTACATTTTAAATTGGGAGAATTAGCCCTTGTTGCGTTTCGGTAGTGGTTTTATGGTTATATGCAGACTTATGAATTAAAGTATTTTCCGCTTAGATGTTCTGCAGTTTTGGAATATGGTGGTTACCTTTTCATGTACCAAACTATTTTGAAGCTAAGATGCACACCTACCATTCAATGTTTTCCTGCTACTTCAAGCACAGCTCTTGGGAGTTCATAGCTGATATAAATTGTCTAAAGGCGTGCAATCTCATCAAATGTTGTTGTCAGTTTGTGTCAGTATTGAAACACTGCTCCTGAACTTCAAACAGCCATAAACCTTATAATTTTCTGGATGCAGATCGTCTTGCTTTAATAAGACAGCAAAGGGCTGATGCAGCAAAGAAACGTGAAGAGGAGAAAGCTGGTAGATCCCTTTCTTTATCTTGCTTCATGCATTTTTCTATTTGACCTCATGCTTATAAATTTTATATGAATATTTACGTTTAATTTCTCCAAAAAACATGTGGTAACTTTGTTTTGTACAATGCACTTTACATTGGCTCTTATCTCATATTTCTTTAGCTCAACAAAATCTTGGTATTCTCTCCTTTTTTTTTTGCGAATAAAATCTTGGTAGTCTCAGTGGGCATATAACATATAGAAATTCATTTGTTTGTTGATTATCATGGCACGCACTAAATTTTATTTTGTGTATGGCAGCCAAGGATCAGAGAAAGACCGAAGCACGGAAGTAACTTCAATAATCATGGACCCACGAGTCCACGAAGGCACGAAGGGCATTGGATATTTATTTCTAATGCATCAGTTATCTTTTTATAAACCCAGTCTCTATTATATATTTCCATAAAATATGCGCTGACAGCAGTATCGTAGTCTTGTGGTCGTGGTTCCTGTAAACTTGAGCTTGGCAAAATTAAAAAGTAGTAAGATCAGCTTGTGCGAAACTGGCTCTTTTTTCCTGTCCGGTCGATGCTGGTGAAAATGATCGGTACTGTTTTGCAGCGAAGCAAGAATCAACAGATAGTCATAACTTACTGTACAAAATGGCTAATTGTTGATCCCCGCGGCATTGCAAACCACAAACTCATGTTGTTGTTGCTGCTACTGACCAGCATCGTCAACGAATGCATATTGCAGTGTCTGAAAGGTAGGGTATGTTCGATAAAGGGCTAATCACTAAGCTTAGCGAAAAGTTAGCTTAAATTAGCTCTAATATGTCTAAACAGGAGAATTTTGTAGATAGGTCTTGTTAGCTAACTAGCTAGCAAATCTGAACTAATTTAAACTATTTTTTTTGCCTAACTAGTAAACTGCCATTAACTCATCGAAACAGGCCTACACCGCTCGGAATAAGGAACGCTTGGAGCAAGGAAGAAATCAAAGCCAATTTGTTGGCGCTCAACGCTCGGAGCAAAACTAACACTCATCAGAGCAGATGCGAAATTGCTTTCGCTTGCCAATCCATATCCATAAACCCAATTAACGCCTTGTTTACATGTCTTCAAAATTCACCAACTTTACAAAAAATTTCGTCACATCGAATATTTGGATGCATAAATGGAGCAATTAAATATAGGTAAAAGAATTAACTAATTGTACAGTTCGTCTGTAATTTACGAGACAAATATTTTGAGCTTAATTACTCCATGATTGGATAATAATTGTCAAATACAAACGAAAGTGCTAAATTGTTATTTTCCCAAAAGTTTTTGCCTCTAAACAAAGCATAAACATGTGATGAGTTTCTACAAATCAAAAGACACATCGAACACCTTTTAAATGACAACCAAAGTAACCCCATGAGTTTGTTGATTGTGCTAAGTTACAGGATTAAAAACAAACGGTTCGAACCAGACCATCACTAACAAAATCACTAACAAAAAAAAAGGGGAGGGGGGTGGGGGGGGGGGGGGGGGGGCAGGTCGCAAAATCATCCTGTATTGATCAATGCTGATATAACAACGCCACAGGTTACAAATTTATTTGTTCTCGCATTTCTCACTGGTAACACATGCTCATAAAATTGCCAACGAAGCCGGTTCAAACAAAATACCTAGGCCCGCCTTTCTTTCATTTTCATTTCTTGAACTTCCAAAGAATACTAACTACGGGTGTTTACCCTTAAACATTCACCGTTAAAAAGGCTATAAAAGATCTAACCACCTTACACCGAGGATACTACCTCCAGTAGCTCGTATGATGGGCTTATTCTGTTAGTACCCAACCAGATGAAATATCATTCCAATCCTGTGTGCACGTAAAACCTGGGAGAAACTGCCGGCAAAATGTGTTATCTGGTGAAGAACTCTGGTTGCACTTCAACATTGAACACCAACCTATACATAAATGCTCTCTTTTGGATGATACTTATATAGCATTGGCAGTGCTTGATGTAATTTGGTGTCTCTGGAGTTTTAATTCATGGGCTTGTTTTTCATCATCTTACGTTTAGTGGAATCCAAGTACTTCTTCCGAAGACGTACGACCTTGGGAGTAACCTGATGAGGCTCAAATGTCAATATAAAGAAGCTTGGTACTAAATGTCAGGCACTTCAGGAACACAATCGTAAACCGAGTAATAAGAAAACTCCTTTCTTAATAAATATTAGGTGTGTTACTCCAGCAAATTATATTTCCTCTTTGGACTCACATGCACTCTCAAGGAATTACCAAAACTAGTAACATACTGCAGATGATACTTTTGTTAAAGAAACAAACCTACCTTCTATAATCTATCAATTCCAAAATGCATGAAAGAGCTTATTAAATATTTTCTTCTTTTTAGCACTGACTATTGTATATATGTATAATTTATGTAATTGTAACACCGAATGATTTCCCCAGGGATACTCATTTCCACTATCTGACCCTGTGACATCACACCCTATCTGGCTGCAATAGATCCATTTTGCATAGCGCACAGAAATAATACTGCATTCTACCCTAGGCTGCAGGATCTCCATTTGGTTTAGAGATTTAGGTGTGTCCAATATTATTAATAGCCCCCACAAAACCTTTCAGAAACCAACATTACCATGAGGATATCTGGTTTCTGATCTATAGAGATCACCCAAGAAAGAAAAATTGGAACAAGACTTGGTGGTTGTAGAAGAATGATTTGTTCCAGTCCTTACAAAAATTGAATCAAGAATAAATTTGTATAGGATTCTTTGTTCAACAATTAAGAACATGTTACTTGCCTCAATAAGCTCATCTGCAGCAACATATCCAATTGCCTCTTCCAAACTCATCTGCATGGTTCAACAATTTCTTTTAAGATTTTGTCATAGCTAGAGGAACGTTAAACTTTTCACCAAACAAACAAATAAAAAAGACCAAGCCTCATTTTCCCTCTGCTCTCATCAGATCTCGAACCCCAATGTGTGAACATAATATCATATGGCAATAATGGGTTCTAAAATTTGCATGGCTGATCTAAGTAAAAAATGGACAATTAAACAATTGATCAGCCGTTGCAGTATTGTGTTTCCTTTACAGAAGAGAAACACCATCTTTCATGATATCTTAGTAAAAGAACATACCAATCGAGGTGGAGACAAACGGACATTTTCATCCTTTCCAGGGGCTCGGATATTTGTAAGTTCTTTAGTTCTCACAGGGTTCACCTGCCAAAAAGACATTGATTTCAGGTATGGAAAGAGAAAAATAAATAGGTTGAAATTTGTATTTAATCATCTTACCTCAAGATCACTGTCACGTGAGTGCTCACCAACTACCATGCCTTCATACGCCTTTCAAACAGGAGGATGAAAGAGGGATTAGTACAACTCTTACCCAAGATGGTAGCTCTCAATAAAATGTACTACAGTTACCTCAATTCCAGGAGATACAAAGAGGATCCCGCGAGCTTCTAAACTCATAAGGGCATGTGAAGTGATAAGTCCCTTACCAACAGATATCTATATATGAACATAGAGAAATTTGAGTCAGAGTTGAACAACAGTGACATTTCATCTTGTTTTTATTCAACAGAACCCCTTTTTGTTCAGATGTGCAAAATTATTTGCTGAAGGAGTATCTCATTAGCTTTCTATTCTATGCACACATGTTCGGTGAACAAAGAGGACATGAGAGAATAGAAAATTATGAAGTTGAGGAAAATGGCTCTACCAGAACTCCTTTTCTGACACTGCCTAGTGGACCTCTGTATTTAGCATATGCTGCAATCACAGGAAACCACATATCAAATAACCATTAAGTCTAGTTAGTCCTCAAGACTGCAGCAATTAGTAAGATTCAATTGTTTTGAACATGAAGGAGAGCTGGGCCATTATATTAAGAAAAAAATAAGGGGCAGCGGCCCTTACAAACCCACACACCCACACCATCCAGGTTTTCATATGAAATGATCTGTTTTGCTTATGCAAACAAATTAATGCAATATGACTCAGGTACAGATAGCAGAAGGTACAAATGAATTTGGACTTGTTCGACTAGTGGCCAAACAAAGCAGTCAGTGTAGCTCATCTTATGTCACAACTAACATCATGTCATTGCTTTACAACCTGCGCATATGTGTTGTACACAGTGATCATGTAAACATAAGGGCAATTGCCATCTACATCTAGCCATGATAAACAGAGTTACATGATCCACAAATGCTTAAATTTAGCAAGCTATAGTAGTTACATAAAAGGGTGTCCAGAGCTGAGACCTCCCACATATGGTGGGTGTGGGAAAGGGAATTTCTAAACAGCCCTGCTCTTGTTTAATCTTGTGGAGAAACTCTACCACTGCACCGGGCCTGCCCTTCTTTACATGTTTCTCCTCTCTTAAAAAATATTCAAAAGAAGAAACATGACCACAAAGTTCCAAATAGGGTAAATTTGGGTCCTCCCCATTTAATAGTGATGTTCAACTTATAAGATCATTTATCATTTCAGAGCTTAGGTTTAATCTCTGACATCTTTCAATGAGCATTAGAACATTAACTACACAAAAATAACATCTCTGCTAAGCGCTCACATATCATTAAAACCTACAGATGAGTAAATTGGCAAGCCAGTTCACTATTTCCCTCCATGTTTGGATGAAAGTAATTTCAAGTTCTACCAATAGCATAGACCAGTTACAGACTTGAATATGAGCTAGCACTGAATTGAATTATCAATAAAAATATAGCATTATACCCTGGAAAGCACGGTGCATAAATCCAGTTCCACGTGTAAAGCTGCTGAAAATTCCTTTAACACCCACCAAACCCCTGCATTCCACAATATATTAGTTGATACTACGATAACAAAACTGGTCAATTCTCCACAGAAGAAAAAAGAAACTCGGAATCCCACACTGATTGGATATGCAGTAAACCCAGCTGGGAAGAGGCGGATAGGTATTCCATATAAATACAAGCATGAACAACTTAGGCTACAACCTACAGACACAGTTACTCAGCAGATAACACACATGCTTTTCTAGGTTCTATGCTGTAACCAATCATTTGCAGAAAATACCAACGACTGACCTAGATGGACAGGTCATGAAGATTCGAGTTCTTCCAGTTGTCCCAGGAACTGGGCCCATGTCAACTACTTCACCCTTCCTGTGTGTAATGGTTTCCAAGACGAATCCCACATGCTCTTCATCCACCTACAAAATCTCATTGGTATTCAGAATTAATATTAAAAGAAAACAAAGATAAATTAGGTTATTGGACCACAATTTCTTATACCTCAACAGTCACTTCTTCAATAGGCTCCAACCTTTCACCACGCTCTGTTTTATACCTATTTCAAAGGGAAAAAATGAATACGCTAGCTGCAAACTGATTAGACATTAAGTTCCATGCCATAAAAAGGAGTTACTTTTTTTTTGACTAAATAGAACAGGGGAGGTGAAAGGCCCAAGTTTGATATTTGTCCACACGTCGTAATTTAACTAGACGTCTGCACAACGCCTAGTGAGGACCATCCGCACCCAATTTTGTTTCCGACTGGGGGAGTGCTGGTTTTCAAGGAAACATGCGACTTCAAGGGAAGTTTTTTTAACCGTCGATGTTGGTCCTGCATCGAGATCGGAGTAGGAGTTGATCTCACCATCTGCCTGGTTCGCGTTCGCAAGCTGCCTAGGCAGAAGCAGTAGAACCTTTTCCCGTCCACCGTATATATGTTGTATCCGATCGATACCAAAGTTGTCTTCGCTAGCCAGGACAGATCAAGTGGGTCTATCACTAGCTTGTTTTGATTTGTTCATACTTGTGCTATTGTTTAGTGCTGCTCTTGTAACTAGTTAGCTTGAGTAGCTTAGTAGTCTTACATAGCTTGTGTAGCCAAGTTGTTCAACATTCTAGTTTAGCTTGTGTAGCTTTGCTAGTTGAGTAGTGGTAGTGCGGCTTAGGCTTTGTGTGCTTTGCTCAATAGTACGAGTAGGAGCTCCCGGTGTGCTTTGTTGTACTACTTGCAACTTTCGGTTAGCTAACACAATTAGTTTTTAGAAAAGGACTATTCACCCCCCCTTTAGTCTTCCATCTCGACCCCACAGGAGGCCCCATTGTAAGAACTTTTTAAAAATAAGAAACAACAAAATAACTGAACAACTGTAGAAACTAATACATGAAAACAAAGCATACAACATTAAAATTGTACAGTCTGGGAAGGGCGAGAAGGAAAATCTGGTCTTTTTGAACCACATAATCTAATTTAGAAACCTAACATAGAAATAGATATCGAGCTAGATACCCCCTCCAATTCGAAATGTAGGTTATTTTCGGATTCTTATCAAGTCAAACTTCTTTGACCTGATCCATCAATGCATGAAAAGTTGAATAAATCCACACATGGATGTCACTAGATTCATCATGGAAAACTTTCATAATAATAAATAACTCTATTTTAAATAGTACAACTTGAAAATAATTGTAAGTTGAAGTGTCATATTATAGACCATGCCAATGTCCTAAACGAAATATATTTGCAATCAGAGAGTATAGTTTGCTATTATGTCAAAAATTGGAACTCACATCACTTTTGGAGGTGAAACCGAAAGCTCAAACCCCTCACGCCGCATGTTTTCGATTAAAATTCCTGGAACATACACATATCATCATTTTGTATTCTTGATTACACATCAATCAAATTATGAAGAACTTCCAAAAGAAGATAACTTAAGTTCCGTTATACAGTAGAATAGGTGGGGTTTCATCAACAATCCAGACCTAACTGAAGCTCTCCTCTTCCTTGAACTTCATAAGATTCTGATAATGGCCCAGGCAGAACATTAATAGCCAAATTCGTTTCTGCCTCTGCCATCAGGCGGTTACCAATTTTTGCTCCAGTTAGCTGCAAAATTATAGAAAAGTAAAGCCATATCAGCAATTGTTTTTGTGTTCCTTTATAGCGCGTTTGGTTCACGTGATGACTCTCTGTGGGATCATCGGTGTTGGTCCAAGGACTCCCTAAAGGTGAGCAATCTGCTCACCAGCATACTTGCACACACACCACGGCTTGAGGTAGAAGAAAGGGGATGAGCACAGCACACACACACGAGCTGTAGCTCTTCTGCCTAGAACTGCTCTCTGAATGTGGCAAACTGATATATATACATCTCTAACTACCAACTACAAGGTACACTAGTACCATCAGCCACGACTTGGCACTATTGCCATGCTTCTATAGGTACTAGCAAGGACAGCAGAGTTACAAACTTGCCAACTCCCTGTTGTGCAGGTACTGAGGGAGAGGGGGCTGCAGATTATGTCCAACAATTGGAACCAGAAACTGAACCTCCCTGAGCTGTTTAGTTTGCAATGTGAGCTGAACTCATCGGTCACGAAGACATTCCGGCATTCCGCACAGTGCACCCGCAAGCCAACAGCTAGGCGATTCTGCAGAATGGATCCATTCCGAGAAAATGACGGATGAACCGTTCTAGTTGCATGCTAGACTAACTCATGTCAATAAAACTCAATACATGAACTAAACACGCTGTTAGTGAATACAAATTTTACATTCTAAGCTTTAAAAATGACATTCTAAATGTCATCCTATATATTTACTCAAGTTCAGTCCAGTCCAATCGTACATGTTTAGTCGGTATTGAGCAATACGCTCTTATTGGATCTATGCCTTTAACCAAATGAGGATGATCACTGGTGTTCCATACTTCTGTTTAGGAAAATGACAACAAGAAGCATGACTAAGTCCTGACATACTTTCCAAATTAATGACTGATATGGATTTGGTTGGGGTAGATGGGATAGCACAAAGAACTGGTTAGTTTCCTTCCCTCTGGAGGCTCTGACTGCTGCTTTTGGGTTCTTGCTTGGTTTACAAAGGAGATAGTGTGCTCTTTATGTAGAGATTAGCACATTTCTAACAGATTGATAACAAACAAACTAGTTAGCCACTAACTAATGTGCCTAACATAGTTCCTGGAAACAAGCTTCTGTGGGCTGGCCGGTGCACTGCTTCTACTGTGCATCCAACTGCTGCCCAATGCCAAGGCCCACGTCCATAACAACAACAGAAACTAAGTTCTGATTAGTAGTTTAAGTAAAGGGGTGGAGCAAATCTATACATCTAATATTTGCAAACCCCACTAGCATGTTTCTCCCATGCAAGCTATCCACATCATGAACTTGATTTGTCAATCAAAATAAAGGTAACACTGATTGTTCTGTAACAACTTTCAGGGGACTCAAGGTAATCATAAATCAAATATTAGAACACGGCTCATCTAGGTCGAGTTGATTTTGTAATTTTGTTTGTGTGATAACCAAAAATTGAAATCTTATTTTATCTCATATATCATACTCGTTCTCACAAGTGTGCGAGCTCTTTAATCTTCTGTTCCACGAAATCCAATGGAAAGACTTCAGGTTTGATCAGAAGACAATACAAATAATAAGAACACCATTAGGTGCGACATAGAGGGAAGTTATTTGGTACTTACATGAGTGCCATCCCGGCCAGCCAAAGGTGAATCATTCACGCCAAATGTCATAGATATTGTGGGAGGATCCAACTCAATTGTAGGCAGAGCAGTCAATACCTATAAATAGCAACCACTTTACATGTTTCCAAACAAAATAATTAAGTGTTATTGATGCTTGTGCTTTTTATGGTTTGATCAAACTTGTTTTTATGACCATAGGTCATAGTAAATTTGAGGCAACTGACAAGGTTAAGTAGCCAATCAAAGCATATAGTGCTACCTCTGAATTTGACACAGTATGTCCAATTGCTGGAGCAGCCAATCCTGCCATTGAAATTATATCCCCAGCCCCTGCAGCCTCTACTGTTACCATACTCGTGCCTTTCTTTTTCATGAGTTTGACAACCTAGATTATTTAGTATAGTTTGTAGAAGTCATTGAGGCTTTTCAGTAAGACAATATGAACAAAGAATGTTATCAGAATTTGAAAGAAAAGGGGCACAATATTCTGACAGACCTTCCCATCTTCAATCTTCTGAACTCCATCATCTGTACTGCGAAGACCATGGACTTTGTCACCAACACGGACAGTTCCGGATCTTACTCTCCCAGTGAGTATTCGTCCTAGATAAAAATCACGTTCCATCATGGAAACCTGTGAAAGAAAAGTAAATTTTTTTTTCTCGAACACGCAGGAGAGCTGCGTATCATTATATTAAGAAGAATGAAAAGACGGTCTTACAACACCTCACTAGCTCACACACCACATACTTAAATTTAGAACCAAAACCTCTCTCTAGTAGACAAAAACATACTTGACCCCTGACCAAGGAGAAAAACAGCCAGTGTTCACCCATTGGCAGGCACAAGTGTAAGGAGATGGGAAACTCCTTGAGCACCGGCCAACCTCCAAAGGTGCAACTCATCTCTCAGAGAAGACAAAGCAGCCTCGATATTAGGACTGATTCCATTACAGACACAACGATTACGGTGAGTCGGTGATTCCAAAGCGACCAAGAAAAGTAAATTACTACCTTCAAAGTGAGATTTTATGTGTTTGACTGGGTGCATTCCTGCCTGAGATCAGGCTCTTGGTGTAGCAAGAACTTATCCTTCTGTTATTCTTCAGTGATAAACTTATTCATTTAAACAGAGAGCAAATCCTTAAACATATTGTGTGTTAGCCATAAATGAAGGTCAAGGGGTGATGGGGGTAGGTGTTCTTTAGGATGCTAGCTTGGAACGTGGGCCATGAGCCCATGAGCCATCCTGGGTGCCTCTTGACAGTAGTACAGTACATCCCTCGTCCCTTCCACCTATCCTAAATCCCGCCACCCTGCTTTTGTCACCAGGTAGCAACCCAAGCAGTTATCAAGGTCACTGGTGAACAGTAAATGGGATGGCAAATCAGTTACATGGATTGTGGCATCGAAGCGAATATTGTAAGAATGAAAGGCCTGCTTATGCTTCTAGTTGCAAATCAAGTGGAACTCATACAAATAAAAACATCTCCTATGGGCAGTGTTTCTACCATATGCATAACTAAGGATGAAATTAAGGAATGAAAAGAAATTGCACACGCAACCCTCATCTCAAACAAAATCAATTTTGGTGTTCTTCAAGTATATACTAACCAACATTTGAAATGGAGCCTCAAGGTCAGCTTTTGGTGAAGGAACATGCCGTACGATGGAATCGAGCAATGAAGCCATATTCTTTGCATTATCTGGGGGGCTCTTAGTGAAAGTTAAGGAAGCCCACCCTTCTTTAGCGGATGCATAAAGAACTGGGAAATCTAACTGTTCTTCTGCAAAATCCAAACAAAACAAGATCACAAAAAGAAAAGAAAGAACTTTAAAGAAACCAAATTGAAGAGCAGGACTGGACCTGTAGCACCAAGGTTTGCAAAAAGATCAAAAACCAAGCTCTCTACTTCATTACAGGTTTCTTCAGAAACTGTTGATACAACATAAGAGAGTTACAACAATTGTGATTAGCATCATTTCATCTAATTAAAAGAACTTTACATTGCATAAAGTTCAGCTTCCAAATTAAATTTGGTGAACAAACAAATATATAGAAGTTTTGGTCAAAACCATTTCATCTTAATTTACTTATTTCTAGTGGCAGGGGGGGGGGGGGGGGGGGTCTTAAAAGCATCTACATTGTACTTGTCTTTCCCTGGCCTTATTTAAATCAATCTAACGTTCAACCCATTTAACTTCAGATGTCATGTATAGTCATATTAATGTAACAAATTAGATGTATATGCTCACATTAAGACTCTTTATCAATTAGTTTACTCGAACAAACTAGTGCAAACAATGGTAAAATGACATTTCAGTTAAAATGATGAAACACAAAAATGGTTTTCCCTGTAAAGAAAAATCATTTTGTTGTGTCTTTAACCTGATCCATTGCAATCAGAAAATACTATTGAAATAACGTTAACATCTGATAATGAGCAGACCTGAAGGCCTATCAACCTTGTTGAGGAGAAGAATTGGGCGCAAGCCATACTTCAAAGCCTTTGAAAGCACAAATTTAGTTTGTGCTAAAGGTCCCTCTCCAGCATCAACAACCAAGACAGCTCCTTCCACCATTCCAACAACTCGTTCGACCTGCAACAAATTTGGCAATCAAATTGTACATCACATTAAAATCTACATTTCGGTCCGAAAATTATATGAGGACTGCATACCTCACCACCAAAATCAGCATGACCAGGTGTATCGACCATGTTGAATTCATTTTCCTTCCAAGAGACAGAAGTGACCTAAAAGTAGCCAACATCAGCAAGCAGTATTGCTTAAGATTTCATAGAGCATGCTCTACATGGAAACAAGCATGCCACCCTTTGCAAATGCAGCAATACTTCAATATAGTGCAGGGACTTAGGAATAAGAAATAAGGGTATGCTAATCAGAGTGGATTATGAACACCTGATTTCCGTGTGATTTGTCCGGCATGTTTATCACCCAGACTACGCAGATGTTAGTTGAAATCAATCTTGCATATGGTGAAAGAGTGCGCATGTGGTATAAACACCAAAACTTGGTGTGTGAGATATTAGATTAGTTAGGATATGTAGGTTTTTTACTTTTACTTTTGGCATGCCAAACTTGTATCATTAGTGTTATCCTAAACGCTAAATGGTAAACAGTCGGTCACTTTCCGTTTAGCCATTATTCGGGCCATTATTCTTCAACTTAGTGAGAACTACTGGAACACAATTAATCTTTTTTTCCTAAGTTCTTGACTAGATTCTTTGTTTCTGATTTACTAGATACATATGAAAGTGCCGCATAATGGTTGTTAATCATGCTCTTCAAGATCATGTAAGTTATGTTCTGAGTCTAAAGTTAGTAGCGAGTTAAGTAGCATCCACATGCAAAGGAGCAGTTAGTAGATCCTATTCTATATATAGCATAATATCAGATAAATACCTGATTACTATTTTAATTGAGACCCTTGTAATTGAAGGATTGATAACATCACAGCTGTTGTGTCATTTCAACTCTAACAAGCATGGTAATTAAGACTCAATTTAGGTATAAAATTTAACAAGATATGTTGTGCACACATTAACAAGAGAAATCAGATGGCAAGTTAATCAATGTAGGAATAATAAATCAGAAATGATGTACACAAAAATGTTCTATACACAGTGTAGTGGTTTCCAGTAGCAACTTAACAATTCTTTATGCAGACTTGTCACTCTAGATTCTAGCATGTGGATTGCTATCATATCAGATTTTAATTTGGTGCATGAAGACAAGTAGCCTAAGATATAATAAATGCCATACTCCCTCAGTTCCAAATTATAAGATGTATTGACTTTTCTAGTACATTCATTGCTTTTATTATGTATTAGACATAGTGTATCTAAGTGCATAGCAAAAGTTATGAATCTAGAGAAGACAACACATCTTATAATTTGGAACGGAGGAGTGCTACAGATCATAGGGAAGTTCTAAACTTCTAATACAGTCCACTCAAGGTATAGGACAGAAAAAAAAAGCAAGGATTAAGTGATCACTGCAATGATGCATGAGAGTTCGGGTAATTTTGAATAAAGAGTATTGGGCCAAATGGTACTTTCGTTTCTCATGGAAATGGGCATGAGGTAATTGTAAATTGATACAAATGAACCACATGAGTCATCAAGCACAATATACACTTCAGAACAGTAGTTGAATCAGTCGTGTCAAGCTGACATCCATACCCTGACCAATTCGAATCAAACACAACGAAGTCAACCAAAGGTCGAAACTCAGGACTCAGGAGTGCATGTCAAAATTATGGGACGCAAACAAAAAATTGAGAATGGCCTCTGAAGCGGATTATGTTAAGATCATTGCCGTGATGCACGCAACTTGCCCAACGAAATGGTAGGGTAAGAATCCCAGCTCCAGCCTCACTAACCATGCATGCAAGCACAGATGTGTTACCTTGGAGGCAATGGTGATACCGCGCTCGCGCTCAAGGCTGATGGAATCCATGGCGCGCTCGTGGGGGATATCGGCCCCGCACTGTCGCAGGACCCGGTCCATGAGCGTCGTCTTCCCATGGTCGACGTGGGCTATCACCGCCACGTTGCGGATGCGGGACGGGTCCATGACGCCGCCGGGTGTGAAAGCAGGCGAGGCGGCGGTTGACGCCGCCGCAGAGGAGTAGAGGCGGCGTAGAAGGGAAGACCCCAGCGCCGACGGGGAGGAGGCATGGGAAAGCGAGTGGATATGTGCCCGGCTCGCCGATGAGCGGAGACCGCGGAGCAAAAGGGCTGCCGCCATCTCGTGATCGGCGGCGGCGGCGGCAGCAGCGGCAGCTGGTAAGGGTGGATCGTGATATTTTTGCGCTGTTGGAGCGGAAAGCCCACGCGCCCCAGCAGCTCGAGGGTTTTATTCGGGTTTTCAGTTGACGTGTGCGCAAGGCCCACGCCAGACACCCCGGCCAGGTAGGCCGAGATTTTTGTTGGGCTTTGCTCTTCGCCCAGTCGCCCACCCAGGCTTCGACTCTCTCCATTCTCCACTCCGTCCTGCGCCGCTTTCTGACACGGCCGATGCTACTGCGATGGATCGCGGCCGAGGGGCGTCGGCGACTGCGACCGCCTAGGCCCCTCTCGCGCGCGCTCTCTCACGGTAGGGTTGTGGACTCTGCCGCTCGCGATGGGGAGCTTAGGGTGTTCGTGGTCGCTGGCGAGGTATCCGGCGACTCGCTCGCTTCGCGACTCATGGCGTCTCTCAGGGCGCTGTCCCCTGTGCCGGTCCGCTTCGCCGGCGTTGGTGGGTATGTGTTCTCCCCTCGCCCGTCTTTTAGTTCAATACCTCGTACCGTCAAAATTTTAGGACGTCAGACTCGAGTTTACTTAGACACTCCCGAAGTTTTACCCAGGTTGACATAACACATTTGATTTCCCATGTCAGTGCACATTGGTGCCATGCACTGTTGGGGATCAGCTAACAAGTGTGGCTAACTGGCTATTGTGGTTGCGGTCAAATAAATGCTATACAATCCAAGTTATTGAGTAGAACGAAGGTAGAAGTGACATTTATAGGTTGTTTGGTTTGAGGAATCAAACCCTTCTAGACGAGGTGGTGCATTGTGAGTCTATTCCTCAGATTTGGTGAAATGACCCCATTCCTCACACTAGTACTAATTATTAGCTCGTGAGGAATGAGGTGATGATGCATCAACCTATTCCATTCCACAAGCCAAACAAAAAAAGTAAGGAGAAGATGATGGACTAGCCCATTGTTCAAAGCAAACACTATTAGTTTTTGGATAGCCTATAGAATTTGATTGCATCCATTCCCACTTGAAACATAGAAACTTGCTGAGATGAATGAAAAACATCAGGATAAGAGGCGTGCAACATTTTCATTAATTTTAAGGCAGGGATAGATATTTTTGATATTTCATTTGTTCTTATTAAGCGGTATACTGACGTGGTACTCGTTGAGACAATATTTGTTTTGAGGCTCAGCACATTAAGGATACAAGGACTTGGATGAGCCGATGAGGTTGCCATTCTTCCTGATTCTGTTGTCCCAGATGGTTTGGTTTTTCTACTTGTCTGACTCCTGGTTTGAGAAAAGCGAGTATTTATTTATTTTCTTCTCTCTAGAAGAGGAGAATGAAGAAGATTAGAAGACACAAATAAATCAAACATCATGCATTTGAACTTGTGTTTCTTTTCCTTTTCTCCATCATAAGACAGATTTATTGTTGAGTTTCCACCATTCCTCAATTTCGGATCTCATTTATATACGCATGTACTTGATCAAATTTCATAGGGTCATTTTTGTAATCAGGTATCTCTTGTATTCTTATATTTGAAGGCAAAGTATGAAATTATCATGTGCTCCCTGTACCCATGAAATGATCTCATAATTGCATCGTTTATCTTCTCCATCTCCAATTTGATCCAATCCCATTTCAAGTTGGAACGTGGATCCTATCATTTGTTCTTCAAATATGGTCTTTCATTTCTTTCCCCATTATACGTACTCTTTTGTCAATGTAGCGAATTAATGTGCAAGGAAGGTTTGCAATCACTTTTTCCCATGGAAGAAATTGCCATTATGGGCATGTGGGAGCTGCTGCCGCACATATTTAGTATCAAGGTACTACATGTGTGTGCCTCATCCTTTGCTTTCTGTTCATATGATGCACTTGACATTAATTGTACTCACTTCAATTCTGCAGAGGAAAATTGAGGATACTGCAAATGCGGCTATGCAATTTCAACCTCATGCTGTGGTTACAGTTGATTCAAAGGGGTTTTCTTTTCGACTGCTGAAGCAATTGAAATGTAAAGGTGTTAATGGAAGCATTTCTCTTGATTTATTCATTCATCAGCAAATATGGAATAAAATTTTCTGTTGTCTAGGCAGAAGCAATCAGAAGGTTCAAAGTCCTCTGCATATCCATTATGTTTCGCCATCATTCTGGGCCTGGAAAGATGGTGAAAGCAGGCTCTCTAAGTTGCATAATTTTGTGGACCACATGTTGTGTATTCTTCCATTTGAGGAAGAAATATGTAGATTAAATGGGTTGCCTGCTACTTATGTGGGCCACCCCTTATTGGATGATGTGATTGGCCTAAACATGGTAAGGACCTGTGTAACTTTAGCTCAGCATCAAGCCATCAATGCCATTAACCTAAAGAATTATTCAATTCAATGATTTTCTATTCAAATCTTTCTTTCATCTTTTCCCAAACACTTTCATACCTTATCTCTCTTCATGTGGCCAGTTAAAATTTTCTTGCATTAAATCGAGAAAGCCACATGCAGTCATATGGCTTACAGTGAATTGAAGGTAAAATATAGCTTTAAAGATGAGAGAGTGCAGAGCCTGTATGTAGTGTATTAGTGTCCAGCTACGGTACTGTTGATACGCAGTAACTACTGAACATTGTATTCTTGTCATTTGCAAGTGATCAAATTATTTCATTGCAAGTACAACATTTTGATCTCGTAAACTGGAAATGTTTATATCATATAATTCAATGGTCAAGACTCAAGATCAATCCATTGTAGCTCTCCTGAGATCACTGTTCTTTTACTTACAATTTACCTCCTTGTCTGGCAAAAAAAAATTATAGGGGCCAGAATTGTCTTCTGACAAGTCTAAGTATCAAAGAAGTTGTGAAGCTTTCCGACTGGAACATGGGCTGTCCCCAGGTAATCATACACATGATTTGTTTGCCACTACTTTTTACATGCACAAAATCGTATATTGTAACTTGTAAGTGCCAATGGCTACCTTCTGTCTTTTGTTTTTCTCTCATACTTATCAGATTAGTGCGCCATATATGTGCTTTGTGAAGTGTCTTTTGGAAAGCTTACTACCTTGGAAGGAACTAGACACTGTTATCCAGTAGCTAATCTGAAGCTTGCTGTCTGATAATGATGCAACTTCAAATATGTAAACTATTCTTGCTGTTTCTAACTGCCAGTAATAGCATGCACACTTACTTTCTACAGTTAGTGCTAGGCTGTTTAGCTATGAAAATCCATTTTGTTGGTATTGCAGCTTAATCAATTCGATTAAAGTTCAAGTCTACTGTGTTGACAAAATTTCTATTTAATTTGTTCTGTTGGATCAATCATTGTGAATTGTTCCATTTTTGGAGCCACTTCCAAATAACTTGTTTGGTACTACTTTTGAATCAGCTAGACATCTTGTGGGTCACATTTATATTAATTTTCAACCTCAATTTTCGAACATATAACTAAATCTCGAAAAATGAAGTACATATTCCATCATGAAGGCTCCATTTATTTCAACTGATGCTATTGTGGATTCAAAGGTGATGATAATCAGCTATATGTTCTATGTGCAAACATGATAGATATATTATTATATCTTGAGTGACAAAAAAACCATCGAATTATGCATTCATCAATAATGGTTCAGATCAAGATGCTGTGTATTCACTTCTATGGAGTTGTATCAATGTTACATAGTCTTAGTGCATTAAATCTTAATGTGCAGCTGTTGATTGTGTGGTCAATACGTGTCCGCTTTCTAATGAAAAATACACCCTTGCTAGGTGCCACAATCATAACCATGTTGCCTGGAAGTAGGATGCAGGAGGTAGTTCGAATGCTTCCGATCTTTTTGCATACTGTGCAGAACTTAAGACATACATTTAATGAACTATCATTAGTCATCCCAGTTGCTCCACATCGAGATGTGAGGACCTATATTGAAAAGGTTGTTCAGTCAGGACCTTTTCCAGTGGTGTTGATACCCGGGGGATCCCTTAAGGAAAGATACGATGCATTCAGTGTGAGCTCACGTCTGAAGTCTAATTCTCAAGTTCCAATTTCTTCTGAGGATATATTTTACATAGTTTTTATCCCTTGTTTTTCGTTTGATGTGAATATCTTTTGAATAACCATATCTTCCTAATAGTTTAATTCTGGATTATCATAGTCATTCTCAGAAAGCTTCATGTTTGATTTCTATTGGTTGCAGAGGAATAAAAGAATAAAATTAAAGAGAAATCTAAACTATAGTTGATTAGTGTAGTTAGTGGATTGTGCATGCTTCTGTCCATTTTGTCTTAGGTGATATATGAAGTAATTCTGTTATTAAGATCAGATGCTACATTGTGACACTGGATCACAAGAAAGTATATCAACATAATGGACAGAAAGCAATATACAGGACAACCTCTTTCTATACAAGAGACAGCCCTTATGTTTTGTCACAGCGATGGTGTTCAGTTTTAATGGGATGCTTGAGCGCTGAATGTGGAGAATATGTGTTCTTGCCAGATTACCATTTTCCTCTAAACACAGCCTCCCTTTTTTTTCTAGGGGAATATGTGTCGTTGCCATTCCAAAATGGCACCTGAATCTTTTGTCAATTTATATCAGCAAATTAATTATAGTTATAGAGCTGGTTATCAGTGGCTCCCTGGGAACAGTTGTTACATCTCGACCCAATCAGTAAAGTATATTAACAAATAGTGCTAATGAGCAATTCATGTTTCACGGTTTAACTTTTAGTGTCTGTAACTTAAGCAGCCATGTCTGCCTGTGCAAACTGTCCTCACATAACTTCGTTGTTGCAGTTAATTGCTAGATGCTACTGCAATTTGATTGCACTTTCAGCATCCCTTGAGTGAACTAAGAAGGTAATGCTTCCTTTTGCAGGCTAGTAGAGCAGCATTATGTACTTCAGGTACAGCTGTTATGGAACTAATGTTAGCAAGACTACCCTGTGTGGTAGCTTACCAAGCTCATTTCATTACACAATGCTTTATCCACTTGAGGAAAAAGATAAACTTTATTTCTCTGCCCAACATTCTCTTGAATTCTCCCGTTGTGCCTGAGATCCTTTTTCGGGCTTGTACAGCTAAGAATCTAGCTGCAAAATTAAGGTAACATGTTTCTAACCTAGACATTTTTTTTCTATAGGTACAAGAGGAGCATCTTATTATCCAAAATAATCACAATCAAGGGCTTTCACTGAATTTCTCATTAAAGTTGCTGAACCTATTGATTATACACTTCCTCTAGTGAATTGGGATATGCAATATATAGAGGTTGAGAGTTTGAGGGTTGCTTTGCCTTTTTTTCTGCACCCATGGTCTAACTTAGAGTACCACACTACCACCTATTATAGAAGGGTACAAATGTAGGATAGGAATTGTGATTTTTTATGGTTCTTTGCTATGAAGTTAATGTGTGATTTGACATTAATTATGACCCAATCGCTTATGAAAATGAATAACAATTGGTATGTTAGCTTTTTGTTAAGCGTCCTTATTGGAGCGATTATAGTTTCCATTTTTTGTACAAGTCAGAACTATTTTTCTTAAATTATCTCTTATTTTATAAGTCCTGTCATAGAACAAACAGGTTTTGCTCCCTACCGCTTGTACTGTCGTAGTGTGAACCATTAGAAATTGCAGAATACCAATTTTGATAGTTGATCAGGTTTTGCGTACAGATCAATAAGGAGAAAATGGTTTTGTAGCACTCAAAGAACATCATTTTTTAGAAAATAACATGAAAAGATCTCCCGATTAGTATTTTTTTGGGTGATATTTGACGTGATGGAGATCTTTTAGTGGTATTTTCTGAAAATGATGTTCTATCGTGCTACAGAACCAATTTTCCCGATTAGTAAATTTTTAAGGATAATATTGGCATCCATAGCCTATAGGCCTCTGTAATACATTCAGGTGGCTCAGCTCCTTGACTTTATTGCTTGTTACTACAATTGTCTCTTCTGTATTTTCAGTAGTTACATTGTGTTTCCATTTTTGTTAGCACTATTTTATTTTCATTTTACAATGTGAATTGGACCTCATGGTATCTATCCCATTTGATTGGACCAGTGAGGTTATTTCCAACGATCAAATCCGCCAGACGCAAATTGAATCAGCTGGCCAAGTATTCAGGATTCTCTGTGAACCCATCAATAAACGGGATAATTTATTAAAGGAACAGATTGGCTACTCAGGCTTGTCATCGAACTTCCTATCTCCTAGCATGATCGCAGCTTTAACAGTGCTTTATATGGATAAACATCAAAACACTGCATGCCGGAATTTGGTGGTATAATCAGAAGCTAAGGAATCTTTTGTTCTACCAATGTGGTCAGGGTTCCATGCATGCGATTCATCCACAGCTGGAGTAGCAAGGCAACAAGCAACTGGTTATTTTTAAGCTTCCAGTTCTGAAGTGGTATCAGGTCAACATCATGGCATCGTAAACAGATTTCATGCATGTGCTCTGGTGCATTAAGTGCCATTGTCTGATGGTCATCCAGTTGGTGCAGACTCTTCTACGGTTATAATTTCCTGGATGGAACAGGAGTCGGGGAGTGTGACTAGATGGGCATAGTGGGGGTTCGAAGGCTTCGAAAGTATTAATGAACCACAAGTTTTTTTTTCTCTTCTACAGTGGCAAGGCAGACTGTACAGCTTCTGCGGTGGCAAGGGCCCCGCCGGAGCTGTGTTTTTGACTTGGGCACCCATATTTAATGCATTTTTGGGTTGGATTTTAAAATCTGGATTCTAGGTACAAATAATCTCGGATGTTTGTTGGATTTTATGTCCGTGTGTTAAATTCTAGGGTGTTTGGGTGGGACTATAGGATTTTAAGATTTTTCTTATATCCAGATTCTTAGAATTGTTATGGATCCAAACACTACCTTAGAGTAACTCCAACAGTTTGACAATTTTGGTTTGACAAAACATGGAATTTGTCAACTCTGAAATAGATATGCTAAAGCAAAAAATATGCGATCTCCAACAGTTCCCCATAATGACTTAGCAAAAACGGAAATTATGGACCAGTGGACCCGCTGCCTAGTGTTCCGTCGTGAAAAAAAAAGGTCGACGCCCACGGTTCAATCGTGAAAAAAAAAGAATGAAAAAAAATTGTCTCCCCCCTTTTTAAGGTCTCTAAATTGCCAAGTGCGAGCTCCTATTTGTAACTTTGATAAAAATGTCAAACTCAAATGTCAAACTGTTAGCCATCAGTTTTTTAGTTTTTTTTGACAAAATTAGATATGTCAAGTTTAAATGACAAACTGTTGCTCTTAGCCATAGGGGCTTAACCGCTTAAGTAGGGGCTCTGTTGGAGTTGCTGTTAATACAGCGCATAATGAGATTGTGCTGTGCCGGCGATGAATGGAGAGGTATATGCCACGAAAATCTTTGTTATTGTATGGACAGTTCATTCTGTTGTCGATCTGACATTGGGCAATGGGAAGGTGGAAACTGGTAGGACTGAAATTTCCTGTCAAAGATTTTTCGAAAAGAAAATCCTGTCAAAGTGGGTGAAGCATGGATTCCCACGTTGCCAGTGGTACGTTGACGTCATTCATGAGGTCGTGAGTCATGGACGGCCAATGTTCTATAAAAAAAATGTATTTTCAGTTTTGTTTAGGTTTACAGGTTGCCACATTTACACGGGCAATGGACTCAATTGTGGTTCGTGGATCCGGTAACATCTCTGTTAACCTCCCCAAGTTCTAGATGATCACCGGTCGGTCATCTCGAGGCATCACGTCAGATGTTTGATGTTTCTTTCTCGTGGCACCAAATTATCCGTGATTCCGTGAGCGAACATTCAGGGGTCAGGACTGAGCAGCCTCAACATGCGTGTTTAGTTGGCATTGCATCCTATTGGAATCCGGTTCGGTTCTTGAAATCTGCGTGAGAATGCATCCACTTCGTGTTTGGTTGGCTGATTCTGTACTCAGCATTTGTTCACACTTCACACTGAGAAATCTTCGTTAAACTAAGGATTCATGTTTTCATCTTAAGCTTTCTATATATTCACGATTGATAAATATATCCAAAAATAAGATCGTGCGCGTTCGCCCCCAAATCAAATGTAGAAGGGAAATAATAAAAAAGAAACATTGGAGTTGTATGACCATCTTATCCCCTCAAATTCAACCCGTCACAATTCACGGCTTGTTCTTACATACAACGAGGAGCGATCTCTACCATGCCACTCTGGTCAACAGACTGACAAATAAAATGTTTAGAAACATTGACCATCAGGTGTCTCTGAGATCGCATGCATTCGCCGTTCACTTGGCTCCGTCACCCCAGCAGCCTGCTCCGCCGTGGCGGTGGCGGCGTTCCCGCAGCCCGCGACGGCCGGCGGGAAGTTGAGCAGCGCCTTGGCGCCCCGCATGCGGAACGCGGCGCGGTCGTACGCCACGGCGGCCTCCTCGGCCGTGGCGAAAGTGCCGAGCCAGAGCCTTGCCCCGTGCCGCGCGGGGTCACGGATCTCCGCGGCGTACTTGCCCCACGGCCGCCGCCTCACCCCGCGGTAGTGCCGCCCCGTGGCCGCCTTCGGTGCGTGCGCGGCCCTGCTGCTGTTGCCACCGACGACGCCGCCCTTGCGCGTGGCGCCGGAAGCGAGCGCCTTCAGCGTAGGCAACGCCGGGGGCGGCTGGTCGGTGGCGGCCGAGCTGGATGCCTCGCGGAGCACGTCGAAGAGGACCATGTCCAGGGAGTCGTCCTCGTTGAGGGGCAGGTACTGACCGTGCCCGTGCGCCGCCGCTACGCCGCCGGCCAGGGAGAGCGACGTGCCCGTGCCCGTGCCCGCGCGTGGATACGGGGCACTGGCACCACTGCCGAGAGGCGCGGGCGTGGCGACGACGTCGCGGACCACGCTGCTGCTGCTGCGCTGCACGGAGAGAGACATGTGCGTGTTCATGTCTTACGCACACCGTACCGGCGGACCTGCTCGTGTGACCAGGGCATGAGACGACACGCACGAGTGGCTTCTTGTTGACCTGTGGTGGTGGAGAGTGCCTTGGTGAGGAGGAACTAGGAAATAGGAAGATGTGGCTGCCTGCGCTATTTGAGTTGGTGCAAACTGGAGAAAAGAATTCGCAGCTGAGGGCTTTGATGACATGTGATTGATGAGTATATAAAGCACGCAGAATGTGAATTGGCAACCACCTCTGACCTCTCGCGCGCTTGCGTCCTCCGGTTGTTGTTGATGCGTCGCTAAACACTGTTTTCGAGTTGTTTATAGCGACAGGGGGCGGCTTAAGTGGTGGTTTGCCGAGTCGGCTGGCTCGTGCGTGCGGGCGTTCGGTCCCGTGGACGACACGAATGTCTAACTGAGAGAGAGAGAAGAGTCATTGGTCCCGTGGAACCTTCTTCCAAGGGCGTGGATGGAGTCGATGAGCATGGAACTCGAGTTGGTCTCCAACTCGGGTCAGCCAAAATTTTTCGCATGCCCTTTCTCAATCTGCGCTTCTAGGCATCTTTTACCTGATCCAATGCTTGGTCTAGGGGCAAAGGCCATCCGGCCCTGCGTTTTGCCGAATGTGTTGTCCCTTGATGAGAGCGTTCATGATTTTTTTTTCGGAAAAAGTCTACATAACCCCCTCAACTATGAGGGGTGTATTACTTAATCTCCTGAACTATAAAACCGGTTATTGTACCATGAACTATCAAAACCGGTCAAATAACCCCCTCTAGGCAGTTTTGAGAATGGTTGTCTTTTTCTTTTTTATTTATTTTGGTTGAATATTTGAAAAATCATAATAAATTATAGAAAATTCATAAAATAGAAAGTTCAATTTTGTTGGACTCCACATGAGTATAGATACACATTGAACAAATAATATGAAATGCTTAAGTACAATTTTTTCTCTATAGATTTATATCTATGTTTTTTTTATAATTAATTAGAAAAATTCATAACTACAATTTTCATGGTCTAATTGTTGTGAAATTTTTATGGTAATCTAATTATTGTATGCTTCGACTATAGTAAAAATTTCATACCCATTTAGATCATGTATAGTTTAGTTATAAGTTTATTTGAATTTAACTAAGGTATAAACATATATAAATATATAACTAAGTTATACGTGATCCAATGAGTATGAAGTTTTTACTATATTTGAAGCATACAATAATTAGCCTACCATAAAAATTTCACCACAATTGGACCACAAAAATTGCAGTTATGAATTTTTATATTTAATTATAGAAAAACACAGATCTAAATCTACAACAATTTTTTTACTAAAGTATATTATATTATATTATATGTTCAATGTGTAGATCTACTCATGTGGAGTCCAACAAAATTGAATTTTCTATTTTACGATTTTCTATGATTTATTATGTTTTTTCAAAGATTCAACCAAAATAAATAAAAAAGAAAAAGTCAAAACCACCCTTAAAACCGCCTAGAGGGGGTTATTTGATCGGTTTTGATAGTTCAGAGGGTATGATAACCGTTTTTATAGTTCAGGGGATTAAGTAGTCTACCCCCAATAGTTGAGGGGGTTATGTAGACTTTTTCTTTTTTTCGCTATAGACATATTGAAGGCTCGTCTGGAGTCTGGACATCTTTTATT
Organism: Microstegium vimineum; assembly: GCA_022036555.1. Lineage (NCBI taxonomy): Eukaryota > Viridiplantae > Streptophyta > Magnoliopsida > Poales > Poaceae > Microstegium > Microstegium vimineum. The sequence goes on from CM039137.1 coordinate 7,748,227, forward strand.
TGAATGCTAGAATAATCCATCGATCAACTCCAATGTAAAACTTCAATTTTCTGGCTAGTAAGAGCATCTCCGACAGATATGGTAAAATAAATAGCTAAATTACATAGTTTAACTTTTTTGTAAAATATAGAAGTTTTTTTTAAAAAGAGTTTTCTAATAGATTTGCTATTTCTCATCATAAGATGGCAAACCAGATTCGCTTGCTATTTATGTCCAACGAGATTTCAAGAATAGCATACTTGCTATTATACAAAACCAAATAGAAGATCTGTTGGAGTTCAGTTTTCTTTATAAAAATCTAAATATATAATACAGAATAAGGATAACATATCTCATGAAGATGCTCTAACTAATTAAGAGAAACGTGTATAGAACAAAATGCCTTTTTTCCCTTCACAAGTGGTGCCTCCACGATCTTAATCCGATCACCTAGTTTTATGCGTTTAACTTTCTCACGACGGCGGAGGAGGGCTGGCACGCCCATGATCCCCTGACATTTCTAAATAAAAAATTACTAGTATAACTTTTAAACTTTTATTTAAATTACGGTAAATTTGTAGAGCTCTCGGTAGAGAGTTGACATGTGCCCTGCCCGACGATGAGTGAAGACCGCGGAGCAAAAGAGTTGTTGTCTTCTTGTTCACGGTGGCGCCAGCTGGGAAGGATGGAGCAGAAAGCTCATCCGTCAAAGCAGCTCGAGGATTTTAGGGCATGTTTGGATTGGATTCCAAGATTGGATTTTAGGGCATGTTCCCTGCCCGCCGATGAGTGGAGACCACATAGCAAAAGAGTTGTTGTCTTCTTGTTCGCAGTGGTGGCGGCTGGGAAGGATCGAGCAGAAATCTCATGTGTCAAAGCAACTCGAGGATTTTAGGGCATGTTTGGATTGGATTCCAAGATTGAATTTTAGATAAAAATAATATTTCATGTTTCTTGAATTATATGCACATGTGTCAGAATCTTCTCAAATCTTAGCATGTTTGGAAGAGATTTTGGGATTTTAAGTTTTTTTATCTAGATTTATTAAAACCGTCAGGTAGGTCCATAGTTGTGTTGGGCTTGGCTCTTTGCCCACTCGCCCACCCAGGCTTCGACTCTAAACCTCTAACCCTAGGAGTTGCCGAGCGGTGGCGGCGATGGCCCCCAACCGCTCATTTCCACCTCCACCCCGGTTGCCTCCTCCAAGAAGAAGGGGGAGATCACCCACTCACCGCCTACGACCGCTCCCAAAATCATTGCTCCGCCGTCGTAAAAGGACCAGGAATCCGAAACGTCCGATGATGATGAGGATGAAGAAGAAGAAGAAGAAGAAGAAGAAGAAGAAGAGAAGGCCAACCATGTGATCCTTTCTTCCGCCACCAAGAACTCCACCACCACCTATTCGCGTGGAATTCAAGACTTCTGACGAAGAAGAGGAGGAAGCGGGCGACGAGAAGACGCAGACGAAGCCCGCTCTAAATCAAGAGATGGAGGCTAATGACGCAAAGCGGCCGAGCATGCCGTTCCAGCGCACCTGGTCGACTGTGAGAGTTTCGCATCTTAGAGGCCTTCGCTGCGCATTGCTTGGAGCACGACACTGCCTCAAACAGACGTGCTGGCCAACACTCCGACACGCGAGCTCGACAACAGGTTGCAGCCTCTCCGAGTTCAAGAGGAAGGTGAAGTGCTTGCAGAGTAGGATCACCGAAGCGGTCAAGAAGGGCGCGTTGTCGAGTGAGGATCATGACCGTTATCTATTCGACCTCTTCAAGAATGTCTGACTTTTCCTTACCAAGGCGGCTAAGGTGATAGGGCTCCAAACAACTTCAGCTTCTTTGACGTATTTCCTGTTCATGCATTATTCACAGGATCTACTCTTTCTCTCCTCCTCAATGAGTGGGAGCAAAAAAGAAGTTTTTTTTTAGTTTTAGCTGCTCCACTGACTAGAGAGGGGAGGGAGGAGAGATAAAACACTTCGAACCGTGTTACCGTGTACCAAGAGTGAACATGTCGTAGAAGCTGCAGCTGCGGCCTACGCTACGGGGCCGTAAAATGGACGCGTGAGCTAGAGTACGTCCACCCAGTTCGCAGAGGCTTCAACTTGAACTCCTTGTGATCCGGACTGACGAATCGGGGACGGAGATTCACATCAACGGCAGATGTGGACCCCACGACCGAGTCGTCGCGTCGTCTCCTCCGCTCCCGCCGGCACTCTCCTGCTCCGCCTCCTCCTCCTTGCCGGCGCCGCCGACGCCACGCCACCGCTCGTAGGCGTTTCTCCCCAAGGTGAACGGGACGCTCGCTCACGCGCCTACCTCCGCACCTCGTTTCTTGACTTGCTCACCGAGTCGTTTCCCCAGATGAGGCGTACTTCGCGACGCAGGTGATCGCCTGCAGAGACGGCTCGGGCTCCTTCCCGAGGAGCCGGCTCAACGACGGGTACTGCGACTGCGCCGATGGAACCGATGAGCCAGGTCTCTGTCTCCATCTCTCCTGGATTTGTCCGAACTTGACCGGGGATTGAGAGTTGAACTGTGGAAGATCTGGACGATTTCGCCCATTGCTGTGAGATCTGGCTCCGGTGGCATTAAATTAACAATGCACTGGGCACGAGAATTCATATAAATTTTTCTCTTGTTGATTGAGTCATGCTGCTAGAGGAATTTAGCAAAGGGAGAACTATGTGACCTTTACTGTAGAGCTACTATGTTAGTAGTAGGTTAACTCATATGAACAGAGAACTGTTAAGCGGAGCCTAAACTTCTGACCGGCTGCTACCTGTACACACTTGACTATGTCAGATTTAGCCAAATGAAAACAGGGATATACCAGATTTGAAATGTGCAGTATATTGTAGCCTTCATATCTGTGAAATCCTTGCTGCCTCGCCTGTTGAAAGTCTACTGCTGAAATGTGGTCATTTCTTTTATGGGGTGCTAACATCAATGTGTAATGTATCCTCCATCGTAATTCTTTTTATCACATTATTTGTTTTATATAGGTACTTCAGCTTGTCCAGAAGGCAAGTTTTACTGCAGAAATATCGGAGATACCCCTCGATTGTTGTTTTCTTCGTTTGTGAATGACAAAATATGTGGTATGCTACTTGTTTATAGACTAAAGAAGTTAACTGCAAGAGTTTGGAAGTTCATTTTTTTTTAGCTTTTCCTTTGTGGATATCAGAACTATTGACAGATTATGTATGTTCTATAGATTGTTGTGATGGAAGTGATGAGTACGAAAGTGGCATCCATTGTCATAACATGTGTAGAAATATAAAGGATATTGCTGAGGCTGCTGATGGTGGCAGCGACATCTCAGTAACACATTTAGATTCTAGTAAAGACTTTATGGGTAAACATGCAATTGCTATGGAAGACCGCATCCAGAACAACAGCAGCAAAGACCTTGTCCAGAAGATAAGAGGTATTTGATCATTACTATGTAAGATTTACTTGTTGCTGTTATAGGAATACAATTTGCGTCCTTGATGTTGTTTCAATTCTTTACATGAATGCAGGATTAAGAATGGCCCTAGTTTTTGAGCTGGGCCTTGGTGTATGCATTTTTGCTTTCTGCATTGCTCGGCGTCGCACTAGAACACGCAGGAGACATCATATTTTGAAACGTAAGTAAACTTTGGTCCCTGTGTTTCCCTTCAATGACTCTAGTCATTTGCCATAATTCAGAGCTCTAGAAGTGATTAAAGCTTAGAAAGGGTACGGGTTCAAAACTTTCATTGCCTTTTCAGACATCTTTGCACCTAAACATTATAAACTTGATTACTTTTGTATTAGACTTGTTGTGTTGACTAGCATGTCTGTTCCATCAACTAAGGGTCTGTTTGGTAGGCTTCACGAGTGTTGGGCCTGGCTGACTGGCTTCAGCTTCTCGTGTGTGGTAGGCTGGAGAGCCTTGAGGGCCAGCCTGGCACTGCTTAAAGCAGCCAAAAGCCTGCACCCGGGGAAACGAAATGAAGTTTGTTTCTCCGGGTTCGGCTTGCGCTCGCATTAGTTGGGCCAAAAAGGGTCGCTCAGCTGTTGCTTTTGGGCTATGGGCCCAGCTCATGTAGCCAAACAAACATGGGCTGCTGTGAACCAAGCTCTGATGAACGTGCAACACATCAACCAAACACAGGTGGTTGCACCTCCTTAGCTTGTCCAGATCTGGCTTAGCAAACAGGCACTAGATCTTTAGGACTAGTAAGCTTACAGCTTGTTCCATCTTCAGTAGCACCCTTTGTTTTATGAACTTGTTAAAAGCTGCTGTGAGAATTGAGCAACAATTCTGTATTGAACTATTGATGCATTGTGATGTACCTAGTTTTGTTGGAAGCAGACCAAACGCACTAATGAAATTGTTCTTTCTACAGGTTAACCGAGCAGTAGTAATATACAAAAACGATAGCTCTGTGCTCATTTGCAAATATTAGAACATCCGGGGATGATGGAGAACCAGAGATGCGATGGAGGGATGTGCACATTACCCTCTTTAAACCGTGAGGTTCATCTGCTGTTCTGAACTTTGTTGGCTGGGAAAACTAACTATGTAACCCCTCTGGTCACATAAACTTGTCATTTAGGACAGATATAGTCAAACCTTAAAACTGCAAATATGTATTCCTTCTGTTTCAATTTGTAAGTCATTCTGGCTTTTCTAGATACATAATTTTTGTTACATATCTGATATAAATTATGTCTAGTGAAAGCTATGTATTTTGAAAAGTTAGAATGACTTATAATTTGGGATAAAGGGAGTATATTATTTACTTTGGAACCATGTAGGTCTATGTGTCTATCTGCATTCGAAATACCTGCACAATATCTTATATCTGTAAGAATATACTTTTAGAAAAGTAGCGGTAAAAAATATCATTGAGGACCATGCAAAATCAAATGTGTCAAGTTATGACCAGAGGGATAAACAACTTGGTCTGAGTTCCGAACTATGAACTTCTCTGTTCTCGCCCTCAGGGATTTAATTGTTGCAAGTGATTTGTGGCCCCGTCCACTTCCCTGTAACTATGGGTGATATCGTTCAGGACGATTGTGCCCCATGCCTGAACCCTGTATCTTGCTGTAATGTTTCAGAATCCAGACCTCCCGTGCGGAATTGGAACATGTACAACGATTGCGTGAAATGCGGCTACAGCAATGCAATGCAATGCAATGTACTACTCCCTCTATCTCAAATTATAAGACATTTTAAAAATATTGGAGAGTCAAAACATCTTAAGCTTGACTAATAATTATAAAAAAAACTGTAAAGATTTATAACATCAAATAGACATACTAAGAAAATATAATTGATAACGAATCTAATAATACTTATTTGACATCATAAATGTTATTATATTGTTCTATAAATTTAGTTAAATTTGAGATATTTTGACTCTGCAAGATTCTTAGGATGTCTTATAATTTGCGATGGTTTAGAGTAGCTCTTAGCTCTACAGAACTGCCATATTACAACCGTGTGTTACGAGAGTTTTGGGCACGCGATCTTTCTGACCACCGGATCTCCATCGTGCGTGCTGCGGCTCCCCACGTCGGCGCTCCACCACCAGCCCCGAGGCCTGCTGCCATTGCCCCTCCAACGCTGTCAGCGCCTGATCTCTGCGCCCGCCGCTGCCGTGATTGTCATCTAGCGAGCTTTCTTGTCCAACTCTGCTGCCTGATCTCTAGCGTGGCCATCAAATTTGTCTTTTCTTGTGATGTGTGATGTGTGATTTGTACGAACACAACTGTTTCTTTGTTACTTACTCCCTGCATCCTAATGAATGTGTCACTAGAAAATTATATTTCCTTCACAGACATGTTTTTCAAACGATATTTTTAATGAGATAAAGGAAGTATGATTTGTGCCAACATATGAGGAGCACGCTACTGCTGTGTCTGTCATCTAGCGAGCTTTCTTGCCCAACTCGGACGTCGCCACCAAATTTGTCTTTTCTTATAATATATATGACGTGTGATTTATATGAACACAGCTGCGGATCTTTGTTACATGTGATTTGTGCCAACAGATGTGGCCAAGGGCGGCGCGACGGGCAGGAGTGGGGATGAGTTCTGCGGTGAGGTAGAAGAAGGCTAGAGGCCGTTGGATCTTCATTCTACGGTTGAAAAAAAGTCATGTGTTGAAACTGCATATAATAAAACACATAAAAGTCAGGTAGATAGCTGCTCCGTGTGTCATTCCGTGAAAAGAAAAGAAAAGAAAAGAAAAGAAAAGAAAAGAAAAAGAAAAAGAAAAAGAAAAGACCCACCCTGCGCGTCTGCGACATCTAGGCCAAGCCGCACCTACCCCGCCCCACTACACTACTGCAAACTTGCTCCATCTGCGGCACGCGAGCTCACCCTTCCACACTACCTACCCCCTCCTCTGGCCTACCTTCCCTGGCCTACACAAACCAAACACCCCGTCCGCCAGGCCACCATTCACCTCCACCGCTCACCAACAAATTCTTCTCAGTTTCTCACCTCGCGTCGCAACACCAATAAGCACGTAGGAGAGGGAACCTCAAGCTTCAGTCTACCATGTTTCAGCAGCAAACAAATCCCGAGGAGGTACCACCGATCGATACAGCTGACTGGTTGCGCACCAAATCTCTTGCCTTCTCCTGCCGCTGCGTCCCAATTGGGCTTGATCAGCTAACCTAAGGGGGGCATGGCCCCGTGCTCTGCTGGTGCAGGTGGTCCTCGGACAGGAGGCCGGGGGCGGCGCGAGGCTGATCACTCTCAACCGCCCGCGACAGCTCAACGGCATCTCCGACAGAGTGGTGTGGCTCCTTGCCCCGTCTCCTAGTTCTTGAACTAGAAATTTCTTGTGGTTCGATTGTGTGCGCGTGGTTTCTGCTTGTAGGTATACCTCCTCGCGCAGTTCCTGGAGAAATGGGAGAAGGATGAGGACGCCAAATTAGTCATCTTTAAGGTGCGTACCTTCCCTTATATATAATATGAAATGGTATTTTGACGACGTTCGGGGCTAGTAATTGTTGGCACAGCATATATGGTAGCACCATTGCTTTGGTATTAAACTAATGTGCAACAATTTCGGTACAAATCTTCTGTTCAGCAGGTTGGCAAGGCCATCAACGTAATTGACATGAGTGATTCATCTTACTGTGAAAGAAGATCTGCTATTGATCTGTTTTTATAAATTCAGCAGTTGTCAGAAGTTCTAGGCAGACAAATGCTACCATATTATGTACTGATGTTTGATTTTGAATAGGGAGCTGGACGTGCATTTTCTGCTGGTGGGGACCTAAAGATGTTTTATGAAGGGAAATCAAGTATGGACATTGCAGAACAATTGCATGGCATTGCCATAAAATCATTTCAATTTCTTATTAGCTAAATTGATTTCTATTACCATGATGTGCATTTGCATACAATGAATAAATCAAGTCACTTAGGATTGGAGCTACAAATACTGCTTTTGCAGATGATTCCTGCCTCGAGGTTGTGTATAGAATGTATTGGCTTTGCTACCACATTCATACGTACAAGAAAACCACGGTATATGATTCTTAGAGAACCATTCATCTTTCTGAAGAAAATAATGTACTGAAACTCTACTATCCTATGTCCGTGTAGGTTGCTCTTGTTAATGGGCTTGTCATGGGTGGTGGTGCTGCTATGGTTGCGCCACTGAAGTTTGCAGTTGTCACAGAGAAAACAGTATGTGCCAACAGTACAATTTTTTAGTCCTATATTATTTATAATCTATTACCTTAACTCTTCTACATGTATTGTCTTCATTGCATTGCTCATGATAAAACCAGTACTCTTGTGTACCTATTCTTATGATCTTTTGTTATGTAAACAGTATAGGAGCATTATGTTATCAAATTTGAAAGGTTATCCACTTGATTGCCTCTAAATGTGGTTCTGAGATTCTAACAGTGACCAGCTTATCTTCTCCTTTTCTTTTTGATAGATCTTTGCTACTCCTGAGGCTAGTGTTGGATTACACACAGATTGTAGCTTTTCCTACATCCATTCTCGGCTCCCTGGATATTTAGGTAAGTGTTATATTATAACTATTCATACATTAAAAAGTATACATGAGCTTGATTGCAGAAATATTATAATAAAAAAAACTGGCAATTGCAAATCAAATGTAGAGTCCTGTTTTTTAAAATAAAAAAAATCAAATATTTGACTGTGCGACATATATTTATGATGCATCTCATGAATCATGACGATTTGTCTTCTTTTTGAACTATCAGGCGAATATCTGGCTTTAACTGGTGCTAGACTGAATGCGAAGGAAATGATTTCTGCTGGTCTTGCTACTCATTTTGTCAGTTCGGAAGTAAGACATTCAGCAGCTAGCATTTCTATTTGTTTTGCTGCATGCATGTGCAACTAATGGAGATTTGGGAGTAGAGACTGTCAGACTGCTTGTTGATAGTGGTTGCGTGTAGTTTAACTAATCAAAGCACTTGTGATATTTATGGCAGAAATTGGAAGAACTTGAAAAACGTCTGCTGGATTTGGACACAGGTGATGAATCTACAGTCCGAGCTGTTATTGAAGAGTTTTCAACAGATGTTCAACCTGATGAAGATAGTATTTTGAACAAGTACTGAATCTGATTATTATTTAAGATAGAACATGTTACACATATAAGATAATTATCCTGCATATACTGAAAGTAAACTGACATTGATATCTTGATCTTTCTTTGATAGGCTTTCAACTATCAACAAATGCTTCTCTGCGGAGACTGTTGAGGACATCATAAAAGCATTTGTAAGGATTCAACACTCATGCCATCCCACATTATGCTGTGAGATCTCCATCAGTTTCTCAGTCTACTGGTGATAACTGATGTGTTAGTTAGTGTTTATTCTACATACTGTAAAATGCCATGGTTTACTTAGACCTTGAAGTTGGCATCTTTTTCTGCAAAAGAAATGTATACCTTAATCCTGATTTCAAACGAAAACCTGGTGTAATTTGAAAGTGACCTGCCATATATTAATAAAACGAAACTAAAACCTTGAATAATGAGCTACCAATTTTTTCCAGCACCTAATGGGTTCATCCTATGTTGTAGCACCAAACCATCCTTGTTAAAGGCAATTCTCTATTTTGCAGCGTATGTGGTATCATTAATCAAACACCTTAATTTTTCGTCACTGTAGGAATCAGAAGCGAGCTTAGACGGAAACCAATGGATATCTTCAGTCCTAAAGGGTCTGCGAAGATCATCTCCAACTGCACTGAAGATCACCCTGAGATCGGTACAATCTCTCACCTTATTGTTAACCTAACAAAATTTATCTTGTCGACCTCTATGTTTTTGTTTGTCCAAGGTGAAGGCTACCGCAGCTCCCCCCTCTATGACCACCTGCTTTATTCTTGTGAAAACTACTATTTTAGATTTATGTAATTATGCACTGCAGTGGATTTCTATGAGTTTTCATTCCAGAAGTTAAGCTCTAGTTTCTTTTTTCAGATCAGAGAAGGTCGGAAACAGAGTTTGCCTGAATGTTTGATGAAGGAATTTAGGCTTACAATGAACATACTACGGTCTGTCGTTAATGGGGATGTGTACGAGGTATGGGGATCGTATCAATTGACTGCCGTTGCCTTAAAAATAAGTTTTGAACTTGGTCACTGACATTTTCAATTTGATTTTACAACAGGGCATTAGAGCTCTTACCATTGATAAAGACAATGCCCCTAAGGTTCCTCTCTTTCCCCTTTCCTTTCTGTATGTATTATATAATGTATTTCTCAATATGAATATTGCTGCCATGTGTTCCTTTTTTTAACTTCTCTATGATGCCGCAGTGGAACCCCACTACCCTTGAGGAGGTGAAGAACGAGGACATTGACCGTGTGTTCCAGCCATTCAGTTCGGAGCAGGAGCTTCAGGTCCCATCTGATGATTCTAACAGGTGGATCCCCTCAAATCTCCCACCACATCACTCATGGGTCCTGCCTTAGCTAACGCATTTGACATCCACAACGTGCAGGTGGAGCGGCAAATATGAAAACACGGTCTATGGCAGAGCTTCCAAGTGAATATGAAAGATTCCAGCCTTTTGTTCATGGCAGCAGGAAGCGACGTTTCTTCGAACCACGGCATTTTACAAAAATTCAGTTTGCGGCACGTATGTATTTCGAGTGTTTGTGTGTGCGACGTTCCAATGTATGAACTGTTGCAAAGATTACACAATGACAAGAAGCAATAAAAGGTATAAGTTTGAATCAAACTGTTTGATCCAACACCAAAGCAATTTATTAGATGGGTCCGTGATGCTATATCGCCAATCAGAGGCTCAAACCCTTACAGTTACTAGTATGTATATATACTAAATCTATCAGTACTCCAACTCCATGTAGTAGTTTTTCTTGTACTTTGTAGATATCCTCTCAATCGGGGATATCCTAACTGACAGAATCTGTTTCACAGCAGCTAATTGGCTCTTATCAAACTCCAACCCTATCTTCTTCAGTTGCTTTGCTACGGTTAGCAGAAAAATGATCAGTTCCTTTTGATATTCTTGAGGCTTGAACCCAAGAAACTTGAACTCCACCAAGCTGGTTGTCAGGCAAGATATACTTGCCAGCCTATCCTTGTGATCAGCGAAACAGGGCAAATCACTGACATTGCCTGTTTCAGCAGCCTAGTACAGAAGGAAGGTGTGTTAGCGATAAACCACAAGATGAAATCTGACATGATAAGGTTCTAATGTGAATAAGAGAAGAAAGCTGATGTTAGGTACCGAGAGAATGAATTTCTGTAGGTTAGGGCAGCTCTCAAGAAGCTTCAGCGGGAAAGCAGGTTCTAGTTCACTTGAGAGATTCAAGCTCACTGATAGAAACGTCAAGTCTTGAAACATGACCGTCAACTTAGGATTTTTTTCATATTCATATGACAATACCTGCAATAATATCAAGACATCGAACATATGACATAAACTCATACTCACAAGTACTGTGTGCTATAAACTTCATATATGCTAGATTACTTTTTGTAGTGCCAGAATCCACATTGCTTAAAACTTTGAACTTTTACCATACCAACAAATCACAATGAAGCATGTTAGCTTACCAGCATCATGCATTTTGGCACCTATTTAGCATAAATAGATCATACTAAATAGCAACCAAGAAATTAGGAGATATAACTGTATTCTAAAGCTCAAGGTTAAATGCCCTGTCTAGAAGCAAGTCTCTCAACAATATTTGTTGCATGTTTATTTAATTTCACGATATAAACACTATGATTCACTGTGTTTGCCATAGAACCCCAGACAAGCACAAATCATAAGAAATGACAAACTAGAATGTTTGCCTAAACAGCTCTTCCATTGTTGTTGATGGCACATAAACACTAATCACATGATGCAGCCATTCTCTTGTAGTCCCTTGGTATCCATAGAATCTACATAGCATCATATAAGGTTTAATTCTTTGAAGTTTTAATGCTTTCTTGCCATATTAACATCGTTTAATCACATTGTCATTAACGTTATGCATTTTTTATGTAAAGGGCAGCTTTTTTATTAAACTGAAACATTTAGAGCATGATAAACAACTGACCAGATGAACTCTGGCACCACATCAACCCAAACAGCACTGAGCCGCACTATTACATGCTCTTCTAACAGCCTAACGTGGCAACCAAAAAGAGATCTCTCAGGTTATTCTAGAAATTGATCTCTCACAGAGCATTTTAACGCGCGCAGGGGCGCGGGGGGGGGGGGGGGGGGGGGGGGGGGGGGGGGGGGGGGGGGGGCGCATTATAACAGTTCTAGCTAAGAAAATTCCATGCAACCGCGAAATTGTGATATGTCAATCCTAGTCTAAGGCTCAAGATTGAATGGTCTGTCCTTCCTAATGCACATGTCTGCTTGATTTCAAGGTCTGAACTCTTATGAATTATTATTAATCTGAGCATCAGGTGGTGCTATAGAAGCACATGCTCAGAAGACTTTACAAACGAAAATGTTGCCTATTGCCAACTTTTGCTTATCCCTGATGTCATGCAATAAATACCGTTCTTGTTGATAGTGGCTACCCAAACATTGCACAAAACACGAACCAGCAAGCAAGTAGCAGTAAAGTTAACGCACGATGCAAGAGATTGAGCTCACCTTCATGGCGTGGCCTCTGAGTGTGAGGGACTCCAGCTTCACGGCAGCATCCAGGAACGGCCGAACCATGAATGACTCCATTGACTTCTTCATACTCTTTGATTTGGAGATGTGCAGGTACACCTTCCTGATCTCTGGCGCAGGAGCCAGCTCCAGACTCTTCGCCTTACTCCGCGTGTACAGAGTGAGCACCCTGAGCCCCGACGCTCTAATCACAGTCCCCTCCTGCTTCAGCGTCGGCTTGAACACGAGGTTCCTCACGGAGGACGACTCCACCGTGCAGCCGGCGCCCTTACCCGTGCCGTGCCCGTGCAGTACTCCATCTCGAGCGTCTCGAGGGATGACGCGGAGGCGAGGACTTTGTTGATGATCTCCTGGTGGATGGCGACGCGGTGGAGCTTGAGCGTGCGGAGGCAGGGGCAGCTGACGTCGGACCACGGAGGCACGGCGCAGGTGTCGAGCGCGAGCACGACGAGGGATTTCACGGTGAACACGTTCTTGGGTAAGCGCGTGCGGCGGGTGAGGCGGAAGTTGAGCTCGGAGAGACCGTGCCGGGCGGCGTCGTCGATGATGGGGCGGAAAGACGAGGGCGGGATGGCGCGGTGCGGGGCGAGGACGAGGCGGCGGATGAGGCGCGGCGGGGTGATCGGCAGAGGATCCGGGAAGTGGGGCTCGTGGAGGGTGAGCGACTCAACGCGTTCGAGGAGCCGGGAGACCTCTTTGCGGAAGTGGCGGGACGCGGCGGCGAGCATGGTGGCGGAGCGGGTCGGGAGGCAGTTGAGGATGTTGCGGAGGAGGTCCTCGGTGAGGTGGGAGAAGCAGTCGGGGCCCTGCCCGGCCGCGGCCCCCACGTGACGGCGGCGTCGATTGCGGTTGCGGGGGCGGCGGCCCATCGGGGGCGGCTTGGTCGGAGACGGGAGACTCGGAGGGGAGAAGGATTGGTGGGATGGATCAGGGTCCGGGGTCGTTGCAACACAACTTTTGGGGGAAGCGGACACTGTTGTAATAAGGGCGTGTTTGCACTGCTCCACAAACTCTGCTCCGCAAACTTTACTGTGGAGCAGCTTCACAAAAGTTTGTCGAGTACCTCTTTAGGTGCTCTCACAACTCTACCTTTTTCTGGTGCTGCGTGCGTGGAGCTGAAACCGTTTGGCTAAAAACATGGAGCAGAGCTGAAAAACATGGAGCGGGGCAGTCCCAAACAACCCTAAATAGATTGGCAAGGAAACCAAATCTGTCCGGCCGGGCTCGAACATCAGCCGAAGTCTAAAACCAATCCGCCGATGAGGCCTACTGGGCCTATTAGGCCAGTCTCAATGGAGATTTCATGGAGTGTCATGCACATTTATTAGATGTCACATCATTAAGAAAGAGAATTTTTACATGAAACTAAGCAGGAGAGAGATGGAAGTTTCACGGGGATGAAACTTATCAACGTTGTTTTCAAGACGTTGGTAATCATGTGAAACACCTATTGAGGACTCAATTTGTTTCATCACAGAATGATACTAAAATTGTTGATGGAAACTACATGACACATCTATACCTATAATAAAGAAGCAAAATTTCAGTCTCTTTTTTTCGTCCATATCCATTCTTTTTAGGTTCACCTCCCTCTAACTACTAGACAATTGAAGAGTTTCTTCCTCCAGAATTTATATATAATCCGTGCTCATAATACGAGTTAGAACAGACTTGTCTACCACGATATAGAGTTTGATTACCAATAGAGTTTTTTAATATAACCTTAAAGTTAGGAGTTCTAATTGTAATCCAGATAGAGCTCTAAATCCAACATCCTTTACGAAACACATTAGATTTCTAAATTAAAAAAAAAAAAATTCTAAATCCAAATAGAAATTGGATAATACGAATAGAAATTAAACAATCCCGTCATTGGTACTAATAAAAAAATAAGACTCTAAATTAAAATAAAAGGACACGACGTTGGCAATCATGATAAGTCACAAATAATCAAACAAGTAGACACGACGTTAACAACCATGAGTAAGCATAAATAATCAAACATAAGGTATTTTCATAATGTGAATCTTATCATGACTCACTTCCAAGTAACATAAAAAGGAATCTAATCCAAATAGAAATAGGATAAATATTAATAGAAATTAAGCAATCTCCACGCCGTCGGTACTAAAACAAAATAAAAGAGCTTCAAATCAAAATCAAAAGGACATCACATTGGCAACCAGATAAGCATTTATTAATCAAACAAGTAAGGAACAACATCAAAGTTGAGATTGAAAAAATTAATTCTGACTGCAACGCAGAATATTTGCTAGTGAATGCTAAAATAAGATATGAAACCGTGCAATGAAATTTACATTAGAAGAGAGTCCTATTTATAATAAAGTTTTACGGTGTTGGAAACTGCGGAGAAACTTGCCATTGAGAACTGGCCTTACGGATTATACCACTTGGCCCAGTGTACAAGAGTCAGGTTTAAGCTACACTAATTTGGCCTCAACACTTAATTACCAACCAGACATAGGTGGGTTTACTTAACTTAGAGAAATCTCAAGGGTCTTTTATATTCTTAACCGATCTTATAAATAGAGATTTTGATTAAAATAATATCCTCGATAATTTTTCTAATTAGATCTTCAAATATAGTCATCTTATATTTCATATTCTCGCTTATCCAAGATAGAGAGTGGGGCTAGCTCTCTAGAATGTATATAAGATAGAGATAAACCATTGAGGGTGAAAACATATATAAGAGGGTAATTTTTATTCAAACAGTCTCTCAAAAATTATTTAGAGAGTGTTCTTTTTTTTAAAAAAAACTTCTAGAGATGCACTTGGAGCAACTTATATAGAGCTTTTCATATCTTTCTTAATTGATAGAAATGGATATTATAAGTGAAAAGTTTCTTCCAATAGTTCATTTTAACTAGATCTCCAAGGAACTTTAAGGACCTGATTGCCTAGAGGGGGGGTGAATAGGCCTGTTTAAAAATCAATCGACACTTGCATGTCAGTGGGAGGCCAGCACTGCCGGGCTCAAGGCCGGTACTGCCGGGGTGCCGGCACTGCTGGGCTCAAGAGCAATGCTGGTCACCTGAACAGAATTCTACACAATTCAAAATATAAAGGATTGAATGTAAATTGTGGCTGAATCAAAACTTCCTAGAGGTGTAGGAAACCTTTAGCACCACTTGAAATGTAGTACACACAACACACCCTTGGAGTAGATCGGGTCCAAACCCTAAAAATCACCTTGCACACAATATATAACAAAGTAAAGTAACAAGCACACGTGACACAAGGATTTATCCCTGGTTCAGCTCGCCACCAAGGTTTGCCATACGTCACGTTGTTGAGGTGCGCCACACAAGGCTAGCTTTTTTCTCGGTCTCAAGTCAAAGAATGAACTCTTGAGATGAGGGGCAATGTATAGCAATGTGGTGGTTTTACAAACCTCCCTTGGCTGCCACACAAGTTGCAAGCTCAAGGCGACGCCTAGCCGGCTTGGAGCAAAGCTCCAAGAGTAACAAACTCAAACCGCCGGCCACCACGCGAAACCAAATAATCTTGTAGAGTTGAAGATCCGAGTGAGAAGTTTTTCTCAAAGTTTGGAGGCTCAATCTCTCAAGAATGATTGGAATCAAAGTGAGAGAGAGAGCACAAGGAAGAAGTGAGAGCAAGAGACTTCTCTTGCTGTTTCTTGCGAATGTGAATGAGTGAGTGGCAGAGTTAGCCGTTGGGAGTTGAGTGAGGGGTCTTTTAAATACCCCCCCACTGTCCTCGGCTGAGTAAGTCACGGCAGTGCTGACCTGTAGCCCGGTACCTCACCGGCCCAAAGGCCCGCATGTCGGCCTGGCAGAACCAGCAAGGAATGATCTTCAATATGGATGACTGATTTGCCTTTAAGTATGTGGAGGTGTGATGTTCAAGATAGATGCATTTGGTTCACGTTGTTGGCATGCGTGTTGAATCCATCTTAATAGTATGGCATACCTAACTCAAATTTAAAGTATAAAAGCAATTTAAACTCCTTTGAGCAAGTTGCCATGCACTTTTGTAATTGGAGGGGTCCACCAACCTGTTCATCAACCCCCTTAAGTTTAACCTACTTGTCATATTGTAAAGTCTCATTATTCTCTAATTGCGTTGTCATGTACAACAAAACCTCATTAAGACTTGATTGCACTTTCAGAACTGTTAGAGAGTTGAAAGATATATAGAATTTTTTTATTTATTTAAATGACTCTTCAAAAGATGATTGAGAGAGTGAATTTTTTTTTTAAAAAAAAAACTCTTGAAGATGCTCTTAAGCATAGAAATTCATAATCGCCAACTAAAAAACCTTTAATCATCTTATAATAAACCCAACTTAGTCTGTGTCGATACTATTTTTCAATAAATAAAAAAATCCAAGACCATAGCATGAAGAAATTGGTAATCAGCAACCAAACAACTTTTTAATAAGTTCTCTCTATCTCAAATATATGATATTTTGACTTCTCCGGATGTATTATTTTATTTAAATACACAACAAAAGTTATGTATTTTAAAAAGTCAAAACATCTTATAATTTAGAATGATAAGAGTATATATACAACACTGGCTCAGCCGCTCGATACTACTCTCTTCATTCTAAATTACAAGATGTGTTAGTTTTTTAATATATACTATATACATATACATATATCATGAAAAATTGAAACATATATAATATAATTTGGAATTGAGGGAGTACTATTTTTCAATAAAAAAATAAAAGTTCTTAAACCACTGCCGGAAATGAGAACGGAAAGGGAGAAGAGCACCTTCCAACAAGGAAGGCAAGGCATACTCATTGCCAACACGCTTAGAGCATCTCGAGCCATAGGTCCCAAATCAAGTCTCTACATTTTTATTTGGGAGGTGGCTTGTAAAATTTGAAGGCCAAATTCAAAGTCCAACTCCAACCATAGTCCCTAATTTGGAGGGAGATGAATAGGAGGGTCTCATTTCTGAGGATCCAAAACTAAACTTTGAGGATCCTCCTAAAATAGAAGCCCAAATAGAAAGTGCATTAGAGTGAAATTTTTTTGAACCAAGTCCCTAGATCTAGAATAAGGACTTTTTTAAGGACTCCACATGAGTAGCTCTTAAGCCACACAACCCTCTGACCCTGCCGTAATGAAACCCCCCAGTTGCCGCTCCCCCTACCAAACATGACCGTTGGGGCGCTGTGCCGCTGTCCCTTTCCTCAGATCCCAAATACCCCACCGCCGCGCTCTCCCTCCTGGTCCTGGCACCCGAGAATCCTCGCGCTCGCGCACTCGACATTCCTCGCCCCCACGCCGGTTGACCGTTGCCCGTCCCCATCCCCCTGCGCGCACGCGCTCTCCACCTCGCCATCCCCACCCCGCGCCGCGAGCACGGGCGTATGGCCTGCGCCGCGGCGATGCCGATCGACTTGCCCCCCGCTCCAGCTCCGGCGGCGGACGAGGTGAAGGCGGTTGAGGAGGATGAGGAGGCGGTGGTGGTGGAGGTGGAGGGCGGAGGGTGCGGCGGAGGGGCCGTGGTGGTGGCCGCGGCGGACGCGGAGGCGGAGGGTCACCCCTACGACTTCCACGTGTCCGGGCCGCGCAACCTGCCGCCACCCAACTGGAAGGAGATAATCAGATCAAGCTGGTAAGCGATCGCGCTTCCCGTATCAGGTTTCAGTTGGATCAGGGGCAGTCCCTTGGTGTTGCAGCTGGCGCCTTGTTTTTCGGGGATTCCCTTGGCTTTGATCGGCAGGGGATAAACGAATGCTTGCGCCGATCGCGCGATTCCCCTTCCCTGCTCTTGGTTGAATGAGAATGGAAGGTTCTTCAGTCGGCATGTGGCAAAAATCGATTAGAAGTAGCGACATTGTGATTTTGCAGTATCCAGTTGCATTGTAGATGATGGAGAGATAAAACATGGGATTGGGTAACATTTACTTTAAAGGAACCATCCATTGTGAATCTAGTAGTTTCTACGTAGTGTCTGTGTCTACCTATAACAAGTATACAAACTATCCCATAAACGACTGCACCTTTTACAGGGCCCAATAAATATTCTGGTGATTTGCCACCGTTTGCAGTTTGGCAAACATTTTTTTGAGAGTTGAGTTTTGTGAAATTTTTCCATTTTGTGCTTAATGTGCAGTTTTTGGAGTAACATAAGAGCATCTCCAACGGTTTTGTATATTTTAATTGGCAAATTTGAGAGTTTGTCAAGTCCCAAATAAATATGGCAACGATAAAAAGAGTCAATCTTCAACGGTTTGGCAAAACTGACTTGGCAATTAACAAAATTGATTTGACAATTACCAAAATTGTGGAAATTGTTGCGGCGATTATCAAAATTGGTCGAGCGCGGAAAATGCCAAGCGCGATCCGCTAGGCATATATGCCAATCCTTCCCAGGAAAATGCCAAGTTAACAAAAATGCAAAGTCTATTTGTCAAACCGTTGGATAGAAGTTTTTTAGACTTTTTTGCAAAAATAATAATGCAAAGCCCATTTGCAAAACCGTTGGAGATGCTCTAATTGTTTACTATTACTGCAAGCAAGGTTAACTTATGGTTGATTAGAAGAAACAAAAGGCACTGCTCCTACCTTCTCTTGGAGGAAAACAGAACACAAGAAAGCAATGAGCAGTGGCTCAAGTTTTGCTGTAGCCTTCTTGGAGGAAACCAAATAACAAGAAAGCAAGGAACCATGGTTCAAGTTTCCTGAAACCAACGTGTTCTGTGCGTGGGTCTATGGGGGGTGCAAAACACGTTTTCTGTGCACACGCTTTTGTTGTTAAACAGTCTGTCTCCAGCTATGGTTTCCATAGCAGTTTACAGAATTCTTTCTGCTCTTACTTCACCATTAAGTCTATCCGCAATTCCAGATATGGTTTCCATGTTAACATTTTTGTCCATGCAACAGGCCTCGATGGCCAAATGGGTTGGTTTTTTATATTAGTTGACGAGGGTTATTTTAAATTATTAATTAAAAATAAAATCTCGGTATGGGGATGGCGCAGCTTCTGGCCAAAGCCTTAAGTCAATGCGAAAGAATCCATTTGAAATATGTACTAGACTTTATGCCATTGTATCCCATATGCCATGATGCACCTCCCCCCTAACATTCTTTCTTGCTTTAATTGATTTGCAGGAAGGATCCAAATTACAAAAGGATGGTAATGGCCTGCTTCATTCAAGCAGTCTACCTGCTTGAACTGGACAGGCAGGAGCAAAAAGGCGAAGAGGATGGCCTTGCACCAAAATGGTGGAAACCCTTCAAGTACAAGGTCACACAGACATTGGTGGATGAGAGAGATGGTTCCATCTATGGTGCCATGTTGGAGTGGGATCGTTCTTCTGCCTTATCTGACTTTATCCTCATAAGACCAAGCGGGGCACCAAGGGCTGTATTAGCTCTCAGAGGAACCCTCCTGCAGAAACTAACTATGAAGAGAGACCTGCAGGATGACCTTCGTTTCTTGGTATGGGAGAGCCTGAAAGGTTCAGTGAGATTTGTTGGTGCTTCAGCAGCACTAAAATCAGCAGTTGAGAAGTTTGGCAGCGCCAATGTTTGTGTTGCTGGGCACTCCTTGGGAGCTGGATTTGCACTTCAAGTATGCAAAGAGCTTGCCAAACAAGGAGTTTTTGTGGAGTGTCATCTTTTCAACCCACCTTCTGTTTCATTGGCCATGGGTGTAAGGAGCATGAGTGAGAAGGCCAGCTACCTGTGGAAGAAAGTCAAAGGAAGTCTGCCATTGAAGGAAGAAACAACAACACCACTTGAGACTGCTGCTGAGGAGGCAAGTGACAAGAAGAGATTGCGCACCGAGAAGAAATGGGTGCCACATTTGTATGTCAACAACAGCGATTACATCTGCTGCCACTACAACGCTCCCTCTTGCTCATCGACAACAACAGATGGTGCTTCCGATGAACAACAACAACAACGCAAGGCAAGTGAGATTGCTGGTGATGTGGTCGCCAAGCTCTTTGTGATATCAAAAGGCCCGCAGAAGTTCCTTGAGGCGCATGGGCTACAGCAATGGTGGTCAGATGGCATGGAGCTACAGCTGGCTCTCTATGACAGCAAGCTCATAAACAGGCAGCTTAAATCCATCTACACAACAACAACAATGCCATCTCCTGCCAAATCCTAGAAGCCGTCGCATCGGTCATTAGAAATACTCTTTCTAATCATTGTGTGTTCCTTTATCAACTGAGAATGTTGGATTACTCCAGTGGTGCCTGAAAACAGTCAAATAATTTGGTTAATAAAGAGATAATGTATGAACAGTTTCGGCAAACTAGGGTGTGCTTGGATGCCTCACCGTGTTGCCTGGCCTCGCTCGATAAAGCTAGCCTCGTCAACCGAGGCGAGCCGGATTGGCTCTCTTTAGCAGACAAGGAGAAATCTTGAAAGCACGGTTAACAGTTACACCATAAAATAAAAAAAACTTTGCTCAGGCTGGCAAAATGAGCACCAGCACCGGCGAGGAATCCAAACGCACCGAAACAACATTATTTTCAACTCAAATGTTCGTTTTGGCATAGGCACATTCACTGTCAGATTTGGTTCTAGGCTTCTTTGCTGTCACGACTGCACAATTCACTGTCAGATGTGGCCACAAAAGCAGCGTGATCAGATTTTAATAGCCTT
Source organism: Microstegium vimineum (assembly GCA_022036555.1). Classification (NCBI taxonomy): domain Eukaryota; kingdom Viridiplantae; phylum Streptophyta; class Magnoliopsida; order Poales; family Poaceae; genus Microstegium; species Microstegium vimineum. The sequence continues at coordinate 7,768,969 of CM039137.1, forward strand.
TGGTACAGTGAACTGAAAACTTGTTAACTTGCTCCTCCTATTTTTTTTTAGTTAATGCGCCGTGAAAAAAAAATGAAGGTATATGAGCTCAAAATAACTTGTGCAACCCTGTAAACTATATATGGCTATATGCAATGTCCGAGGGTTTATAAGAATATAAGCTCCGACGAACTGTTACTCGGTAGAACACTAGATAGGGAAAATATAGCACAATTGCAAACACACCCACTAAAGCACAAAAGAAAAGAAAAACACTCGGCAGAACACTAGACACAGGCACACAGTTCAACTGCAAACACACCCAAGAAAGCAAAAAAGAAAAATGAAGATACGGTAGAACACTAAACAGGGTAAGTACAGTACAACTGCATACACATCCGGAAAGCAAAATTAATATAAAATGAATGCATACACATCCGGAAAGCAAAATTAAATATAAATTAAAAAAAAATGAAATCGACTCCGCTGGGGATCGAACCCAGAATCTCTGGTTTCGTAGACCAGCGCCTTATCCATTGGGCCACGGAGTCCTTGCTGGTGAATTTTCATCTGGTAACTATTTATAATATGTTTTTGTTTGATGTTAGATGGAACTTCAAATTTTAGTAGTTTTATTATTTACGATTATATTGTTCTAAAAAATCACAAACCGAAGATTTTCAAAAACAGGACCATCATTCAGCCATAGTCGTACTCTACTGGTCATGGTGTTGGTGAGCAACTGAGCATTGTTCAGGTCAGCACATGCTCTCTTTGATGATGTTAAGCTGACAGTGAGGGCTTGGCGCTTGGACCACGCCATTTACCGCCGCCCGGTGACCGTGCTACAGCCTTGAGCTTGAGCCGCTGGATTTATACGTGCGTTCGTTTCTTCCTTGTCCTTGTAACGACCATGAGGCGGAGGGTTGCGTCACCTGCTGCGTTGGTGCTTTTAGTAATCGTAATGGCATAGCACTGATTGTAACAAGCATGAGGCGTTTCGCTAAAATTTTGTTTATGCTGAATACTTGTGCTGATTTATTGTGAGAGAAAAACATTATTTGCTCGTTGAAAAATAATGTTAAAGTAGTGTTGATGATCATGACCATAATTGTCGTTTTCCCTCTCTATACTATCTCGTACTCCCTACTATGTGCTTGGACTCCGGACTCCGTTCCCTTTCTCTGTGAAAGTGTGAAGCTGAAGCTGGTCTCTGTCTTTGGAGTTGAGACTAATCAAGTAGTAATCATTGCATTCTGATGTTAACATTACCAATCATGGCTCATGGGTCAAGTGAATCAAAAGTTCGCAGCGATCATCGCAGTCTGCAGAGTGCTTGGATCCAGCCTCGGCGCGCGTGCCGGCCGGTAGTTGCACCTGAAAATTCCCTCTGCAGCTGCAGCAACGGAAAATCCAGCCCTGACGAGAAGGAAGCTTCTGCCTTTTGCGGCAGGAGAGGGCAACCGCCCAACCGGGGAGGCCTGCTCAAATCGCTCAGCATTGCCTCCCTTTTGGCATGGAGCCCAGTCTTTAGCAGCGCTAGCACCTTCAACCTGCATATTACCAATGGCCTTGCTCTTGCAGGAAGCAACCGCCGTGTAGTGTAGTGTAGGTGTAGGGGCAAAGACGCAAAGCCAATGCAATGAGGAGCTAGCGACAGCGAATCAAGGAAGAACCCTATGTACAAGACAACAAACAAAGAGCTTCCATCGGCATTCCGTTCCATGGCTGCTAGGAACACAAGGATCGCAGGGAAAAAAAAGTGTAATCGACAATATAATGTACTAGTTGAATACGCGCGCCACCGCGCGTGGTATTAATACGAAAATGTCTGAACACATTACGGGGTACTATATTACATATAGGAGGGAAAACAAATAGACCTGATAGAGCACATCTTGCACACACATAGATCTAAGAGAGCATAATTTTACACTGTTTATCTCCAGAAGAGGGTGCATACATAGATCTGATAGTATTTTGTAAGCTAGTTACTATGAAGTGCAACTACACATCCCGTAGCGTTTGGTAAGCTAGGTGTGGCCTTTACAAAGGTCTACCATAGGAGTCCAAAAGACATCATGACCCATATATACATACAAAAGGATGCTCTGCATATGAGTGTTGTAGGCTGACTATGCAGTATGGGGAGTGTTATCTTCAACATAGACAGGAGTGGTCATGGAGAAGGTCCCTCCTTAGGCAAAAGCACGTATCTCCTAAGTTTTTTTTAAGGCTGTAAAAGAGGTAAAAATAATTTGAGGTCTAAAGTATTTGTTCGAAACAGGATAGTTGTGCACGGAAATTGTATAACTTGCCTGCAAACATCTCATTCACTTTTCGTGCCAGCTGGAAGAGGCCTTGCGCCTACCGCCTTTGGTGGTTGTGGCTATTTCTTCATGGTGCTTGGACTGTGATGTCTCGAGCCTGCCAATGGTAGAATGTTGTAAGTTTTTTTCACTGTATATATCATACTATCATTATTGTTGTGGTATTTGTAGGTATATAAGATGATTTGGTGGAAGAGAAAAAAAATAGGTTAGTATTGGTGCATGTGCTTGCGTATGTTAGTATGGAAAAGATAGGTCTTACTTCTTCGCTAAGTTTTCTTGTGGAGCATCATCGTGTTTGTTTGTTTCAATCCGTACTGCCTCTGTTTCCTATGTTTCCTGGATAGTCTGTTTACATTGGGCAGTTGGCACAAATATGTGAGACAATGCATGCATGACATTAAGTTTAGGACAAAAAGAGAAAAACATATGTGGGACATGGAAAAGGCAAGAACAAAATTAAGAGGGATTTGTTGTGGACTAAGGTATATATATGAATGTTGGTGGGACCTTAATTTTATTTTTGTTTTCTTTGTGGGTGGCCTCAATGTCGATGTAAGCTATGGTGGGGGTGTGCAGTGGCACCGATGCATGAACCGTGAAATGTGTGGACATTTTTTACATAAGAGGAAGCTTCAGTTTACCGTTTTAGTAGCAAGTGCATCACTAAACAGTCTTTTGCGGACGTTTGTATCTGTAAACCTGCAGCGGGTCCAGGTGAGAAATGTAACAGATAAAATAGATCAACTCTATATAAAATGAGACTGGGTAATGTACAAATGTGGTACCCTGGTGGAATATCTTTTGATGGTATCTGATCTGAATGAGGCACTGGTGGAGGAGTCTACAAATCAAACACAAACATATAGAAGAGACAGTAAGCATAAGCACAGAGATGCAATAATCTGCATAGGTGTAAAGGCATGCATTACAACAAGATAGTATGAGTCAGTTAAATTCAAGTAAACTCACTGCATCAGGAACAACGCTGTCTGGCTGCGTTTGAGCATCCAAAGCATGTTCAGTGAGCAATAAAGGTGTTGGGGCAGGTGATATTTGCAAGACTGTCTGTGCCGGTGGAGTAGTAGCAATTGCAAGCTGTCGATCAAGTCTATCCACAGAATTGACTAAGTATTTTCTTAATTCAGAACGGTATGAGTCTTTAGTTAAAGCAACACTAAATAAGAACTCTTTGTTGATAATTGATGTTAGGTCTTTAGGAAATCCTGTGTTCCTCAGTGGATTGATCAGTGTCTTGCAGTGTTTACGAACAATTTGTCTAGCAGCCTCATCGAAGCAGAAAAACTTTGCCTCAGCTGTGTCATCTGCAGCTGTGAAAGTAAGCTTGTACCTATGTAAGTGGGAAAAGAGCCTCAACAGTCGGAACAATTAATGTCTCATGTATAGGAGAGGTGGTGCACAAAAATGTAACTGGCATTAGAGGTAACCTAGGTATGGTGGTTGTCCACTGGCAGGTGGGACATCTAAATTGACCATTTTCCTCACGTGCTGCCGCCTTACATTTTTCACATGATAAATACCACCGGTTACCATCATCTGCAATATACTTGATTACAACAGAACATTTGTAGCCTTGGACCTGGGAAACAATGCAAGGATAAATATGCCTTCCATAACTGACGATGTACATGTTATGTATAACAAGCCTAGCATCGGGTAGTTAAGGAAAACATACCGGAAAATCATATGGGTTTATATCGTTCAGCTCCTCAAGGGATTTATGCTCCAATGGCTTGGCCTGTACTGGTTGTTCTTCCTGCGATATGTTTGGAGGAGGTAGACGAAGGTAGATAGTCTGGTTCTGAAATCTGCCATTATATGAAGAATGACCGATATCAATGAGTAACGATGCCTTGTCTCATATGTAAATATGACATGCAAAATATGGCATATGCATCACCTGGTATAGAAGGGTGTAGCCTCTTCGATATCTGGGTTCAGGTACCAATAGCATGCGTGGCCTCCACTAAGCTGAGTGCTCCCTACAGTACAACAGAGGTGGATATGATATGTGGATATAGTAGGGGTTTGGTGACTCGCAAACAATTTTAGGAGTAACTGACTGTAGAGGTTCTTTGGCAAGCATCCTACGAAGAGCACAACGATCGGTTTAGGAGTTGCCATGTCATACAAATGTTCAACAGTAAATTCTTTTGCTTTTTCACCCCATAAAGTTATCTGCATTTCTTGGTCTCTATAAATCAAGTCGTATAAGATTTGCAAATTTGTTATTAAACCATGTAAATTAAGAAGATACATGTGCTCAATGACCAGGTGTACTCACTTTAGGTCTTTTATAGTCAGCTCTCTAACAGGAGATGGTGCATCGTTTCCTTTCACAGGTTTAAATGAGAGTGACTGGACATCAGTGATTACACTAATGACATCTGCATATATTTGACTGAGGGTTACAACGCAGGAGAGGTGCATAGACAGATGCACTACAATGTAATATAGCTGATGACATGTTTGTATAACATAAGATCTTACCGACGTAGTTTGAACCGGCAATACCCACTGGGTTTATTTCATGGAAATGTTTGATATTGTAAACCATAGATGGAAATGCATCCAGTGGTTCCTTTGTTGGTGCAACCAACGTATAGCTTGTAAACTCAATCATGTACGGTGCATGGAAAGGGTTGTATGTTGCCTTCATTTTTCTGACCAGGAATCTGCTAATGACATAGGTATGGTCTATATCTAACAGTGGGCCTTTGGACTGGATCTGTGGCTGAGGAATTTCTGCATACATGGCATTTCCCTGATAGAAAGGAAGAAGCCAAGGCTTAATTTAGCTGTGGCATGTCGTACAACAGAGTAAGAGAGGTGAAAAAATAGCAGAAGGTAAAAAAGGAAAAACTAATTCTGCTCTTGGAACTGCATCTTGAAAACATTAGGAAACATAAGATATAGAGTTCATAGCAGCAATACCTCTTTAGCACCCAGAACAAGGTCAAGACGAAGAACTGGCCCATTCTTCTTGTTGGCATCAAAGATCCATTTTATAATGACACGGACACATATAGATGCCTATCTTGTCGTATTTGTCGTCAACTCTGACAAAAGAAAACGCTGAATCTGCATCTTTTTTGGCTGCACAAACAGTGGGTAGGTTATTTAGCCTCATCTAAAAAATAGACTATGATTGTATGAAGATGTGTAAAGTGCAACATATATGTATAGTAGGGTGTCAATCATAACCTGTGGTGCACAAAGGACAAGAAAGCCGAAGTAGTAGTATATTCTGTAAGGTGTGATGTACAAATGGCCCGCACAGTAGGTAGGTATAATACAACTTATATGTACATATAAGTTACTATAAACATGGTGTGTGTTATAGGGACGCGTCGCTAGACGCAACAGAAGCAAGGACTTCCTTGTAGACAACATTTCTTGTTTCGTTGGTACAATTCCCATCGTCGCCCTGAATTAGAATTCGAAGGCCCTTTCTTGAGGTAACTCTGGACATTGCAACATATAGCTGGCCATGACTGAAGACGGGTTTGTTTAAATAGACACCTACAGTGGAGAGCGTTTGACCTTGGCTCTTGTTTATAGTCATAGCATAGCATACTTTTATAGGGAACTGACGCCTTTGTAGCGTAAATGGCCACTTTGTATTTTTCAAAGTAAGAGAGATACGAGGGATGAGGACATTCTCGCCTGCATAGGTGCCAGTCATAAGTTTTGCTTGGATCATCATATCTCCTAATGCAGTCACAATAAGTCTTGTGCCATTACATAAGCCATCAGACTGATTAAGATTGCGTAGAAGCATCACTGGAACACCATGTTTGAGAACTAAACGGTGATGTGGGAAATTGTTTCCTGTGAGTGAATTTAGAAATTCTATTGGATATAGTAGATCATAGGACTCATGAGCACCTGCAGATTTAGCTATGGAATCACAACTTAGGTATTCTCTTTCCTCATTGGGCAAGAGAGAAACAACACGACTATTCAGTGTATCTGCTGCTTCGTTTGTAGGAGTCAGAATCGCTCTTTCTCTTAGGTATGACACATTGGACCAGTTTGTATGCAGATCTGGGTAAACAACATCTATCATGCAGGACACTTTATCTTCCTCAATGATGAGGAGGAGGTCATCTGGTATCGTAATCCATGATGGCTCTGTTTCTCCTCCCTTTTCTATTGTTGGGATAGTTCCTTCTCCAATATCTAGTATCCATTTGTTGAAATCTGACAGGTCTTTTTGGGCCTCAGGGGTTTGATCTGCTGAATGGAGGCGCATGTTTTGAGTCAATTTGAGGACAATAACAGATGACCAGAGATGTGAGTTGACTATAGTAGCATTAATAACCTGTGCTTGGCTCCCGCCCTCAATGACAGGCAATATTTGCCTGAGGTCACCACCAAGCACAATAACCTTTCCACCAAAAGGCAGGTCTGCTGCTTCAGGAAATCGGGCAGCCTGAATATCTCGAAATGTTCTATCAATAGCCTCAAAAGCTTTTCTGTCAGTCATCAAGGCCTCATCCCATATAACCAGGGATGTATTCTCAATGAGCTCAGCTAACATAGTGCCCCTTTTTATGTCACATATGGAGGCATCATCTAAGTCACATGGTATTTTAAACCGCGAATGGGTTGTGCGGCCTCCTGGTAATAACAATGAAGCAACTCCTGAAGAGGCAACTGTAAGCACAATCTTTCTTTGAGCTCTCAAATGTGCAACAATAGAATTTCAAAGATAAGTTTTTCCTGTGCCACCATATCCAGACACAAAAAAGAATCCAGGGTTATGGTCAGCAACCCTCTGGACTATGCAGTTGAAAGCATAAAGCTGATCAGAATTTAGAGAGAACATAGAAGTAGGTTGGTAGGATGATTCAGTGGAATAATATGAAAATTATTTCTCGATCAAACGATTGGTATGTCCACAATCTACAAGAGTAGTTCTATGTGGCAGATTAAAATTCCTTATATTGGAGCCACCTCTTGAAAAAATTATCGACAATTCTTCGAGCAAGTAATCTCGAATGTCATTGTCGGGCATCTGGTAATCTCTACTACCTATGATGTCTCTAAATTGGTACTGAATATCATCCGCTAGTAGCCGCCAAACTTTTTCAAAGAACACATACTCATCACCAACCTCACAGAAGAGTAGCATGGTGACAAAAAGGCGGCGCAGCTGCGATGAGGTGGCCCAGGCTGCAGCTTCGTCAAAGGCATTGTACCATTCTTGGTCATCACCTAATAGGCCACGAGACTTACAGGTTCCTTTAAAAGTTTGGTGTTGAATACCATTGTGGAATCGAAGATCTTCATAACTCATAGCTCCTTTAACTATCAGCAACAACATTCTAAGATAATAACGTTCACCGGCTAATGGGTGAACAAAATGCAAACGACCAATCTTGCCATGCTGCTGGCGCCATTGTTCCCAGGTTCGTGTTTTTTCGTCCCATCTCCACTTAGAAGGAAACTGACAATAGCAAAGTTCTCTGGCCTGAGGATGCAGCTGGTTAGCACTAAACCATTGGGTAAGCATGATTCTTCGTAAGAATTCTTCAGAAAGGACGCTAGACATTTTGGTCCTTGCCTTGTAGCTGATAAAGTTTTCATCGGGTAAGTGCACAGGCTTCCTCTCTACAGCTGGGAAGTGTCTATGAATATCAAACCCAAACACCCTCCAGCATGCATCTTGTTCACAGATGTAGCGACAATCTAGATATTCTTTGACCTCATTTCTAGTCTCAGTTTCTTTGTCATAAGGAGTGTCCTCAACGTTCCTAATTTTCTGAAGGTATACTTTACTACAGTCCGCTCCTTTGGTGACGTACTTGAACAAATATTTAATGAAAGTTGTTTTGTTGCACCACTCAACATTAATGTGTGCTTAGTAGTTTTTGAGCAAATAGGCATTGTATGGGACAATTGATCTATTATCCAGCCGACACCCCCCCTTCTCAATGAATAAACTATTGTGGGGCGCTTATATATGGCAAAACCACTCTGATCAACTGATGTCTCCTCCTGATAAGGCTTAGGGTAGAATTTGGAGCATATTGTTTTTTTTCATACATGCACACCTCATGTTCAATGTGCCACAAGGTCCATGAATCATATATTCTGCTACAAGAGCATAAGCTAATTGGTCAGTGTGCGGGTCTGGTATTTCGGCACTGATAAAGGAATCAATCAAAGTTGGGGTTGGCTCTGTAGTGCCAATAGAACTCCACAAAATGATATGTGCATGTGGGAGGCCATGCTTATGGAACTCAACAGTATGAAGCACTGTAGATATAAAGATTAAGTCAATTGCTAAACGTACAATCAAGGGACACTAAACATACTTAGGAATAGTGTAGGAAACAAAAGGATCATAGTGATAGATAAGCGACAAAGATGGTTGGACAGGCAATGACATAGCATGAATGTTAGGTCCTATTACTGGGAGACCTGCCATGTGTGAGAATAGGAAAGACAGTGTGCGCAGATAGTAAAGAAACAGATTGCCAACATCAGATTTGTAGACTAAAGTAGGAAGGCAATAAACTGAGTGTTGTCCGATGACACTAAAGGCACAATAAGCAATTTATAGGTACACTAATCAGGAGTACCTACATTGCAACGACCAAAGACATCACCATTCTTGATATCATCGAGAAGGTCTTCCAATTTCATATTGAATACTCTAACGATGATATCAGCTCTATCTGTGGGTCTTTGGCCAGATTCAAGAATACCCTCAACTATTTCTGGCCATTTTGGGTTGCAGGTGAATGTGACAAAGAAATATGGTGGCCCATATTCTCTACAAATAGCAATTCCATCATGATAGTTTTGTATCATATATTGTCTACCGCCAGTGTAAGAAGCTGGCGGCACAATCATCTTACCCATTTCGCTGCCATTTACACATCCACGACTGACAGCATCAGCTATACCTTGAATACTCTCGACACGAATATCTCCCTGGTTGTCGAGTATGTACGCCAGCCTATTCTCATCAATACACGCCCGGGCATCAACCTTAGCTTGGCTAGACAGTGAACCGTAACAAAGATATGGATTAGGTTGATTTTTTCTGTAGTGAAACATGTAGCAGAAATAGTCCTGCATAGTCATCTTGACACGACTATTTTTGTCTGTAGGCGTAACACCATGGTATAGAACACCTACTTGGAACCCACGTTCACCAAAAGGGAACAAAAGAGGATACTGCATGCCATGAAAGCAGGATGCAAGGCAGATATCTGTTTAAGGTGGCCACTCTGAGTTTGAATAACTATATCACGCTGATATGTATCAAGAGAGAAATCACCAAAAACAAGCAAAGCAAGCTGATCAGTGGTCGGCAAACTATACTGCACATGATCTCCTTCCCTAGCGCCTATAATCCTTATTATGAAATCCTCATTGGCATTGTCCTGCAGCTTGTCCCTTGCCATCCTAAACTGTTTTGCAAAAGGATTGTGCTCATCAAGCATAGACGCAAGCTGTTGTATCAGGGTTGGATCTAGCCCTCCATTCAATGCATCATCACGAGACAGGGCCTGTATTCTATTTCTGACCTCATTAGTAGTGTCATAAATATAAAGCTGTATAAATTTTGGTGGGCTGCCTTCTGGTGGAAGTAAACAGCCAACACGATGATGAACCTGACCATTAATCTTGAATACTGGGGGCCCACGACCATCATTCACTGAACGGTCTATCTTGGCGCCCATAGATGTGAAAGCGAAGAGGCAGTTGTACTGTCTAATGTTTTTCATAAACTTGTTACATACTGCACCGTCGTCAAACCTTGCCAACGAAGCTAAAGGCTGTGGATGGGGCTGGAACGACGGGATCGAGACCTTGCCACCCCTACAACAGTTATTGTAAACAATCATGTCTGTGCGGCGATGGGACTCTGATTTTACTCTCTCACCATACCAAAACACAACATTACAATGGCAGCACCGGAAATCCGGAGATCCATAGTAAGATCTGCCCGGATACGACGCTGGAAGCCATGTCAAAAGAAACAAGATAAAAAAACATCTTTTAGGTGTAAGTAGAAAGCGCATCTAAAATATGCAACAAGACATCTGCACAAAGCAACGCAGACTCAATTGTACCTTTCAGCGCATCTACATAGGATTCATCGAAATGACCACTTTCTAGAGATATTCCACTATTAGGAAGCAGGCCTGTTATGTTAAAGGCATGCATTAAACATGGAATCTAGAACCACATATTCTGCATTCAATATATGTTGTTCACAACGGCGCACTACCTCTCCAAGCCAATCTATGTTGATCTAACAACCTCTTTCTTTTTTTTTTCGAGACGCAGCACTGCTTTCATGTACACTAACACGGTGCGCAGACGCATCTATGATGTGAACATGTAAGTCAAGCATCAAGCAATATCTATGAAAGGGATTCTGAGACAAGAACCATGTAGCTTGCACATACGGTTTCTTTTAGGGCGCGAAGTCGATGACTCCGGGCGATCAACAGCAGCAGAGGCTAACAAAGTAATTTAAGGCTGAGCATGAAGCTACTTTGTAGACCCATAATTAGAACCTATAGTAAGAAACTAAAGCATTGAAAACCAAAAGCGAGTGGCAATAAGACATACATGTGGCAAATCTGTCTGTCTGTGTTGACATATCCACTGCGTAGGCACGGTGACCTCCTTTGTACACTAACGACGAAGATAGAAACAGGAAACCCAAAAAACAAATTTATGTGACAGCAAGCTACGTTGACAAGCACATGCACACAATGAGGATACATAAAACAACTAATGTTTAAAATGTAACATAACAGGCACACGAGCGAGTGGTGAACGCAACAAAAGTGGTGAACGCAACAAATAACCGAGACATATTATATAATGTAATTGAGAAACACAAACCTGCGAGTGGTGAGGACACGTTGCTGGTAAAAAAGGTTGTAAGCGAAGTGAAGAACTCGGCACAGCTGCACGATTCAATCTACAATAGACAAGGGAAAACATAGTCAGCCTAACATGGGAGTACAACAGTGGCAGAGGAAGGAACAGTTTCTAGGTGTGACAGGTCTGCGAAGGGAAAACATGTATAATATATAACTACTAATTATGCAAGGGTGTATGAGAAAATTGTCTAAATCTGCCCATTTCTTTGTATTCAACAAATATAGCCTAAATCCATAAATAAAGCATTGGTCCTAAAAATAGCTCACCAAAGGAAAACTGTTGGAACAAATACGTACCCATAATAAAGATTTATTTCGTAGGAAATACATATTTTGAGTACTTGTATATGTTTAAGGTATGGTGACAACCATGGTTTGCCACATACTTACCTTCACCACTGGAGTAAAGAGAAGGAAAGATCACAAAAGACATAACACAAAAAACCCATGGAAAACACATACTCAATATAATGACGCCTCAAAACTGAGTAAATTCAGTTTCTTAGCTATGCACTGCCAAACATCAAGGAACCTAGAAAAAGGGCATGAAACAGGGAATTCCAAAAACACTATAAAGAGGCAAGAATAAAAAGACACACAACAGGCTGCAGTAAACAAATTCATGATCGTGCACAGGATCACCTATATCAAACTACCTCAGTGTGTAAAAGAATACAATTCTATACCGGCACGATGGCCTAATGTACTAAGTTTGATGAAGCATATATTAGAACTCTGGTCCCTAAAAGACTGTAATGGTGTGATGGCTTAATATATGTTTGGGTCATGGCTTAATATATTAAATTTGGTCGAGGTTTTTTTGGTTTGGCCTGAAATAAACATCATTAAATCAATAAATAGTACCTCCATCCCTAAAAAAAAAGGAATTCTGTAACATTTATGGAACCGTGTAATATACTAACGCTGACCAACAGTAGGTCTAAAAGTTTTTTTTCCTATGAAATAAACAGCATTAGATTAACACCTTTTTTATAAGCAGCCTGTATAGGAGATGCAAAAGCAGCAGAAGAAAACACAACAAGATCCAAAAATTTGTCTGTCTCCACTAACCGTAGCAGGTCCCAATCTTGGCTTTTTTTGTTGTGTAGGAAAGCCAAATGCACAGGACAAGAGACAATACCAATTCTGCTGAAACATGAAAACGTGTAACAATGATAGGAACATCAGTCAAGTGAAGACAAGACTCGCACACGGCATAGAAGGACAAACGAGGACTGCACACTAGGAGCATAAAGGGAACGAACATTAGTAGTTAAAATCAACAAAAATATATGCATTTGGACGTAAACAAACTTGGAAAACAGACTGCCCATACTAAACACAAGAATAAGAAATATGAGGCGGAAGACACGAACATGACCTACCACAAGGTAGACGAGAGGACGTACAGGCTGTAGACCAGGTCACGCGAAGTGACGCCCCCTCGACACCCCACCGTACAACGGCGCCGGAGGCAAGGCACTAGGCGACGAGAAGGGGCGCGAGGCGGCGCCGCAGCCGCCCCCACCGAGCAACGGCGTCGGAGGCGACGGCTCCAATCCAGGCGACGACGCGGAGAAGGAACCTGCAGCAGGCAGCGACGAGGAGAGCAGACGCAGATGTGGCCCACAACCGCGGATCTGAAACCGAGCGCGCCGACCCGCTCACTGCAGCCGCGCCGGCGCGTGTTATGAAGCTGGACGGAGGAAACGAGAGGGAGAGGACGGCGACGGCAAAAACGAGAGGGAGAGAGGATGGCAACGGAAAAAACGAGAGGGAGAGAGGGCGGCGACGAAAGACACGAGAGGAAGCAGTGGAAAGGTAGGACAGAGCATTTAATAAGAAGGCAGGTTAGTAAGGTGGGTCCAGCCTTAAACAGTAGTTACCAAGAGATCTGAGCATTGAATGGATGATCAAACGGACCTAAACAAATACACTAACGTGGATATGCCAGCCATCCGCCAACCTACGGTGAAATGTAGTTAACTAATTGTGATGATATTCAAGAAAGGAAAAAAAAAAGAAAGTCTCGCGTTCTACTTCCGACACGCCCAACGCCCTGATTTGCCGAGAAGCATTTCACTGAATATGAGAAATGTTGCCGGTACTTAACTAGGCAGGTACATTGACAGAAAATAAATTTAATATGGCCCTACTACCTAAGATCAAGACCAATAAATTCCGTCCACTTTTTGCCTTTTGTCCTGTATTGCATGGTCCTTCCATGAGTAGTTTGATCTGCACCACCCATTGGTCGTTTCTTTTTTTCTTTAAAAAAGATCTTTCTTTGGCAAGTTAGTGCTGACGATTAACTGCCAACCGAAATCAAATATCCAGATGAATTGACAGACCACTATCCTAGCGTATCAGATTAGGCAGAAATATTTTTAGAAAAGGGAATATATATTAATATTCTAGCTTCTGCATCGACTAATAGATTAGAGCAACTCCAATAGTTTGAAAATTTTGGTTTAGCAAAACATAAAATTTGTCAACTCTAAAATAGATATGTCAAAGAAAAAATATGCAATCTCTAACAGTTCCCCATAATGACTTAGCAAAAACGAAAAAAAAGGAAAGAAAAAAAAAACCGCCGCCTAGTGTTCCGCCGTGAAAAAAAGAAGGAAAAAAAATTACGTCCCCCTTTTCACGGTCTCTAAATTGCCAAATGCGGGCTCTTATTTACAACTTTGACAAAAATGTCAAGTCCAAATGTCAAACTGTTAGCCACCCAAACTGTTGGAGTTGCTCTTAGGCTGAAATATAGTGCCTGCGTAATTGTTTCTCTGCCGTAATCTTTGAAATCAGAAATCAAGCACATTTGAAAGATTGGGCACAAAAAGTGGCTTCCTGCAACACCTGGATTCTGATTGAAATTTCTTGCCAATGCGGCAATGCAAGAGCGAGATGAGATTCAGTCATTCAGTGCCCTGTGTGCATTTAATTTGGCCAAACTCCACTCGTGTTATCTCGAAAGCTATGTACAAAATTACTAAATAGGTATGGGGTATTGATGAGGCCATTACAACACCAATATCACCATCACCACTCACAAAGGAGGCGCTAGAAAGAGAATTAAATAAAAGCATGGAGAAAAAACAATTAAAGAGAAACCCAAAAAAAAAAGATCGGAAGGGGATCGACGAGGGGGAGAGAAGAACGTCGATCGGGTCAGTTGCCGCTCGGCTTATTTATCCGCCGCATTGGCGACGACGACGACGGGGGCGGCGGACGCGCGGGGCTACGCCCGTCGTCGAAGTTCTTGGCGTAGCTGGCGGCGTCGTAGCCGAACGTGATGGGCCTATCCGTGGCCGCCGTCGGGGAGCTGCAGATGCACTTGGTCTCCTGCGCCAGCCGCCTGAGCAGCTTCCGCCACGCGCGTTGCCCGCACCACCCGATGTCGCGCGACAGGACGAGCTGCGCGCGGCGGACCACGGCGGCCGCGCCGCGGTGCCTGTCTGAACGCGGCCACGGGGCAACGGAGGAAGAGGAGGAGGCCATGCAGCCGGGCAGGTTGATGGATGAGTGGGGTGGCGCGGACAGGTCAGTGGTGCTCACGCCCATGGCTTGCTGCAGTGCCGCGAGGGAGACATGGGAGAGGAGGGTGGCTGCATTTGCCGCCGGCGGTTATATGGAACGTTGGAGATCTAGAAATATGGATTGTGGCGTGTATATTACTAGAAGATGTTTATGTGAGCTATAGGAGGCCACGTGGAAGAGTAAATGGTTTGTGTTGTGGTGGTTACAACACATGCATAGTTGCATTGCATGCGAAGGGGAAGACGTGGTTCACACTTTGTGATGAGAAAATATGGGGTCACGCGAGTGCGAGGAATGGGATCGAGAAACAGGGTCCACTTCGTCGCCGTCGCTCATCGCTTAGACGTATGTGTATATAGTGCCGATCTAAGCACGGCACATCCTTGCAGACTGGGTTTACCCCGCAGCCCAGAGCAAGCGGCCGATGGGGCGGGGGACAAGCGGAGGCGGCAGCGTCCTATGGGCCCATCAAACTCTGCAAGTCACCAGATCGAGTTTGCAAATGTGGGAGTTAGTCAGATCGAGCTTTCTTAGGGTAGAGTCGTCTTAGGCCATCCTCGGTGGGGGTTTCATGACACAATTTCTAGCGTAGTCATATTTTATTTAACTATGCATAGAAGTTTTATCTCTACTTCCATAAAACTTTTATCCTCTCTCTTTATCAATATAGCGTCACATCAGCATATTTAATGCACATAAAACTTTGATAAAACTTCATTGAGACTGGCCTTATGAAGAGTCTAATATATCTCTGGTACATTTCTTTCCTAGTAAGACTCTTGGTTTATTTAGTACTCCCTCCATCCCAAATTGTAAGTCATTCCAAAAATCTTGAAGAGTCAAAACATTTTAAGTTTGACCAAGAATTATAGACAAAACTATAAAGATTTATAACATTAAATAGGTATACTATGAAAATATAATTGATAACGAATCTAATGATACTTATTTGGCATCATAAATATTATTATATTGTTATATAAGTTTGGTCAAATTTGAGAAACTTTGACTCTCCAAGATTCTTAGAATGACTTACAATTTGGGATGAATGGAGTACTTATTTTATGTGATATTATACTTGTTATAATATTGTTATGGCTTAACTACGCATATAATTGTTACTCTCTCTGTCCCAGAATTTTATGTATCAGACATCAATCGTCCGTCCGTTTGTCACCTTTGGAGGTGTTTAGATCCAGGGTCTAAAGTTTAGACCGTGTCACGTCAAACATTTAGATGGTAATTAGGAGTACGAACGTCAACAACACTAGGACAGAGGGAGTATATCATAGATTGTGGTCTTGTAACCCACTGAAGAATCATGGCCCTAGATGGTTTCGGTGATTAACGGCAATTAACGATTATTATGGCTAACGTGTGTTTTGCAGAGGCTATGCGTAGCTTAGCCATAGTGATCAACATGAATGGGCATGAATGGTCATCACTTAGCCCTCAAGATGGATATCGTTTCAGATTTCAAAGAGACATGATGAAGACCCTAGAATGATAGGCTAAGTGTCATAAGGTGATGAAGGGCACATAGAAATAGATAGAGCTTCTATTTGATCTTTGACCGTACTATCAAGAGGGGTTGAGACTAGTAGCTTGACTTAGGAAAGCTTCATGACTTAGGTGTGGTGCACACTTGACTTCCTTAGCTCTAAGCAAGCCTATGGTGACCGTAAGATAGCCAAGAACTTCTTCCGATTTCATCGCGACGAAAATCGGAGTTGAAAAAGAAGTTTACTGGGTGTCGGACGTTGAGTCTGGAGGCGCCGGACGCTGTCCGTCGCGCCGGACGCTGACGTAGCGTCCGTCGGCCACCCAGTTTGAGCCCCTGAGTTTCAGAGGGTGTCGGACGCTAGGGTAGCGTCCGTCGGCCTTCCAGTGGGCCTGTTTTTAGTGCAAAACGAAAAGGGGCGTCGGACGCTGATGCCTCAGCATCCGTCGGACTGCGCAGGAGCGTCCGTCGCCCAAAACAATGTGCAGAACTAGCCGTTGGGCAGGGCGACGGACCGTCCGTCGCCTAGGCGTCGGAGTGTCCGTCGCCAACTTAAAGAGCCAGCCCGAGGCAGTTTTCTTGAGGGCTATTTATAGCTCCTCACTCTTCTCTTCCACCTTGTCTTTGCTCATTTCAGTTGTTGAGTTTGTTGAGAAGGTTGGGAAGAGAGCAAGAGCCCTAGAGTGAGAGATCGATTCGCGAATCCATCCATCCTCTCTTCTAGTTCATCCAAGAGTTCAAGTGTGCATCCTTTAGTTGTGAAGCTTGAGTGAGTCAAGTGAAGATCAAGGCTTGTTACTCTTGGTGATCGACATCACCTAGACGGTCCGGTGGTGCTAGGAGGAAGGTGATCGCCGGAGGATTGTCGGCGACCCTTCTCCATCGACGTTGAGATCGGTTGTGGGCGATTCACCGAGCCGGAGTGGCAAAGAATCAGCCCGTAGAGAGCACTTAGTCCTTGCGCGGACTAAGGGGGAGCGATACCGTGCGCGGTGCTCCAACGAGGACTAGGGGGGAGTGTCGACTCATCGATACCTCTGCAAAAAGTCGTCGTGTCAAATTTCCTTTGTCTCCTCCTCTTTACTTATTGCAATTACATTCAAGCATTACATTCCACTTTACCTTCTTGTTGCTTGACTAGAATTGCATAGAGCTTTACCGCTTTCATTGATATGTCTTGCTTGTTTAGCTAGGACACACTTGAGAAAGCACTAGGGGGTTAATTGACTATTGTTAGGTTGTAATATTGCTTAAAATTTTAAAAGAGTCCAATTCACCCCCTCTTAGGCATCTTGATCCTTTCACCCACCACACTTGTACGCAATCAATCGCATGTCATAGGATCATCTAGTTGATTTGTGTGTACAATTAGCATAGTGAGAGGTGGTGTAAGGGTGAAGATATTTTGGTATTTTTAGATATTTTTACTATGTATCAAAACATAGTGTATATCTACTTATCTAATGCATAGAAAAAGACATGAATATAAAAAAGTCAAAATATATTGTAATTTAAAATGGAAAGTCCAAATATGAACTGCTATGTAACAATACTGATCTAGTATTCTCAATGTGAAGGGGATGTCTTCTGAGAGCTGAGTCAAGGAAGTCAAAATACATAACACAAAGCAGCAGAATTTGCCCATTTTACAGCTAGTCACAGTATGTTTCTCAGGGATTACAGTGTCTGTAGGTAATTAAGATCTGAACACAGGGCCCTTCTATGATAAATTAGATGAAACACTAAATAAAACAAGGTACATGTAACCAAAGGAAAGATTATGGTAAATCTAAAAGGCAAAACTAACTGCCAAATCTATTTACATTTGTACCCCAACCGCAGTTCTAATGCATCAGCTCATAACGTGCATCTTTTGGCCGAGAGCAAGTATGGTACAGCCACAACTAATTCCGTCACCTATCCAATGTTGCCTTCAAGTAGGAATTACAGATTCATCTTGTATCCAACAGTTATCACAATGCCAGCAGATGCCAGTGCGGCGCTGACGTGTTGGTAAGTCCCAGCACATTAAGCAGAATACGCTGACGTGTTGGTAAGTCCCAGCACATTAAGCAGAATAAAAAATATCATTGTCGATGGTTTGTCTTCAGGTTAAATTGGGCTTGACTTGAGGGCCTACATAGAGAGATTTTTATATATCTAGCAGATTCTGATGCAGTGCCATCAGTGTTTGAGGAGCATATTCAACCCTAGAATTGATAATTTCACTTGAGGAATGCAATATCTGGAGTACCTTGTTTGAGGATGTGACAGCTGTCCTCCACTGTGGATCCTGCGTAGTTGATGGTCTTTCCCTGAACAAAGTAACCACCCTCGATTCTGTGGGCCTTTCAACTACCTGCCGATGAGGCATCTCTCTCATGATCCACAGAACAAATCCTGATGGCACTGACGAGCCTACAGTCAATATACACCAATGATCCGGCACATAAGCACAATTATATAGAACAGAGAAAACTCAAGAGTTAGTCTAGTCTAGATCTTTAATTGTGTAGTTGTGTTAAACCCATCTGCGACGAATAAGCAGGTAAACAAGCTAACATACACCATGGTTTCTACTCTATTTTTCATTTAAAATCATTCTTCGTTGCAATTCGACATGCACAGCGCAAGTCCACCAAGCACAAATTTTCTAGATCTATTCACAACAATAATTTGCATCTACAGACCAAGCAACATGTCATTTGCTTTGTAAAACTACAGCCTGGCAAAACACTGCTAAAACATGGACAGAGATTCACATAAACCAAGACACAAAGGAAAGTGAACTGTAATGCCCTTACAGAAAACTAGTGCCAACACCAAATCACATGAATGCTTGCAGGTGGAACTTTGGGAATGTGGATGCAAGGGAAAAAAAAGGTATGTGCCATGTCTAGAAGCATATGCACATATGCCTGATGGCAAAAATGCATAGAAAACAACACATAGTACAAAAAAACGCCCACTTTTGAGTATAAATGGTAACGGAACACAAACTTCATTTGCAAAAGACTAGATGAGACAGCAGGTGTACTATTTCTAGGCATAAAGGAAAATAAAGATACCTATGAAGTAATATATAAACAAAATAACAGCATTGTTGATGATGTCCACATTTGTAGAGTACCAATACAAAAGCACCTGAAAAATTGGAAAAATGTAATTCGCTTCAAATTGACTAAAAACTCATGGAGTTACATTGACTATATTGTAATAAAAAGAACTTACTGGAACATTGGTCACAAGTGCAAGTATAGCAGAAGACGAAAAACAAATCAGTGAGACAGTGGCTAAACTGGCAACCTGCACGAAAGGATTGTCAATTTTAACAGAGGAGCATGAGCATGCATGTTTCATAATATTATATTTGTACGTTTTTCATGAGCGCCTGCCAATAAATAGCAAAGACACTTCAACACATATATGTTTTTTTTCTTCAAGGGAAATCAGTCAGATAATAATTTCCCCGTTGCAGAGAATAAAATTCCTTCAGCAATGCTAGCTTGTAAAGTTATAAACTTATAACTATTCACGAAAGACTGATTAAAATCTAGGTTCAAACGTTCATAAGAAAATTCTCAGTTTAAACATTTTTAAACAATACTCGTATGTCGAAAATGAAACCCAACGGAACAACATACTGTATTTTTATAAAAATTCAAAAGTACAAAATGCAAGCCACAACAGGAATGGTTCTGGGCCAGATATACCTTCCACTTCTCAGTGGATACAGTTTCAGAACGAACTTTGCTCATCTTCGAGAATAACACTGCACCTACATGACCGTAGGACCAAAAAGAAAATCTGAGCAAAACAAAAGTTATAATACTAAAGCGACACTCTCAAATTAATGATGTGCATGAGTGCAATGCAACCGAGTGGCTAGTGGTGGATGAATGGCAGATAGTTTCGCAATTTTGCCAAGGAATAAGATAGAAATAAGCATTTGCAACTAGAGTAAAACTTAAATCTACTAGTCTAACACAGATGAATAACTGGAATGCAACTTCAGTTCACAACAAGGGAGTGCATACAATCAGAAGGTCTGAAGGTGTATAACATTTAAAATTCCTGACTAATATATAGGACATAATAATGGCATACCATAACCATCAACAATATTTGAATGCTTACCGTAACATGCCAGAGCACCACCAAGTACAATAACTACTACTGAAAATACATCCAAATAAACCTGCAAAATAAAATATTGGTTGACATCTGTAAAGAAATAAATTTGCCAAATGAAAAAGTTAATGAAAAATCATCGCTAAAATTTGTGACAATTGTAAAGTAATAAACAAGCGCATAGCAAAAATGTGTGCATACTTGACAAAGATAAGATACACAAGTCAACATTCATGTCTCAGTCTTGAATGGAGATCCCACAGTTCTAGGCTTATAGCATGAATGCATGATAAATATTACAAAGAACATTTAGGCTTTCTCAGTTTTATTCTGAAGAATCTCCAATCATTGCCTGCATTCGCCAGAGGCGCATAGGTTTATCAATGCATTTTTTTAAAAGAAAAATGAAATTTTGCTCTGTGCCTTCTTAGTTTAATAAAATGCCATCAAGAAGTCCAAAGAAATTTGGCCCAAAATGTCATGATACAACATGCAGACAACAGCATAAAGTAGGGGTGCAGTTTGGGCTCTACAATAGATATTTGCCCATAAAGTAATTATACAGAAAAGTTTCAGAATTCTTCTGAGATGCATAGGCTAACAATTCTTGAGTTGACTAAAAAGCAGAAATCAAGACACAACATGAACAGAGGTGTCGGAATGCATGGGCAGATAGGCAATAGAACAAGAAATACTTCCTCCATTCCAAATTACAACACGTTTTGGCTTTTTTAGATACGTAGTTTTTCTTTTCTTTTTATGCAGTACAACAATATGAACGTTAACTAAAGGTATCTGATATAAACCCAAGTGTGATGTGGTTAAATTCTTTGTACCCTTTTCAGTAGAGAAGAATCAATAGGATTTTCTCCTCTGCCAACCCATATGAGGATGGCAAAGGTGAACATAACAACAAATGACAGTACCAGCACCTGCAGGGAAAAATGTATAGCTAAGTATTAGCTTTGGTAAATCTAGAAGCATCAAATGATTACAGATGACAAAACAAAAATCTCCATGAAACTAAGATGTAATGCATAAATAAGTAAAAACCAAGTAAAAGGTAGATCTGAGAAGACCATGATTATGCAATCAGTAACTCCTAATGATAGGGGGAAACTTGCCAAAATCACAAATTTTTGCCGGCTTCCAAGCTGTATTCCTGGGCAACACCTCTGACGTATATTAACAGGACGGATGACAGGTTTCACTTTTGTTCTGTCCAGTAAAGCTTCATGGTGACTCTGACTCCTTCCATCTTCTTCATCTTCATCATTTGTCTGATGACATAGGTCAACCCTGTAAGATAATGATTTTAAGAAATATAAAGCTAATTACCTAAATAAAAAGGCATTTACAACTCTAGAGAACCCCAAAATTGATAACCAACCCTACATAGTAAAGTTTGACCATTGAGAGAAAGCAAGAAAAACCTAAAATGGTCTGAGGCTCTGAGCTATATTACAAGCATAGCAGCCTCTGTTTCAAAGGCGTCGCCTAGGCGTCCAGGTGAACGCAGCACACCTTGGATATCTAATTATGCCTTGTTGCCTAAGTGTCACCTAGACGATAAGGCGTACCAAGCTCA
>CM039137.1:7791076-7950487 GCA_022036555.1 Microstegium vimineum
GATTTATAGTTTTGAGCAGATTGGTGCTGTGCATGTCATGTCTGCAATTGTGCTTTGCTGCTCAAAACCCTTGGTAGTTTGGTAGTTTCTCAACAGTCTCACCTAAATTGATAAATCTTGAGTACAATATAGTTGCTAGGCCAAATATAATTTTTCCATCTCTTTTTTGCTCTTTAGTTATAATGCCCTTTATTTTTGGCTTCAAACCCATTGCTTTGCACTCTTGACATGTCATGTACTTGTGTGATTAAATACGCTCAGACTTGTTCGCGCAATCAAGGTTGGGTTGGGTGGGTATTATAGCTAGTTGGATCTGGCATCTTATTTGCAGCATGTCATCACTTGTTTCTCAACCGTTGTAATGATACTCTGGCCACTGCAACGATTCTGCATGGCATTTCTTGGGTATTTTTATTAGTTGTTTTGCGAATGAGATTTTTCCTTCACACCTATCTGGAATCAGTATTGTAGAATCATTGTCCAGGCCCTGTTTGGTGGAGCTCTGGCTAGCTGCTCTGTGCACTGTAATAAGAAGCTATGTTTATCTCTTTTATCAAAATGAACTAGGAGCCAGTGAAGCCTCTATTTTTTGCTTCACCAGCTCTGGCTCCACACACCATGGCAAGGAATTAGAGCCATGCCAAACGGAGCCTAAAAGGTATTTTTAAGCTTTATAAGTTGTTTATAAGCTCAGTCACTCATTGAAACTGGTATATGTAGCATGTATGGTTTTTGGTATCCTATCAACTTACCTTTGTGACCCTTTCCTATGGAAACATACTGTAAGTTTGTTAACCTTTAGAGGTTTGCTAGTATATGGTGATTTGGATTCTTAGATATTATCTGAACTTAATCACTTCCAGCAAGACCTGGAACCAGTGATTGTAAACACTCTGTAACTAGATTTGTGCACCCCCTCCCCCTCTGAAAATAATTCATTTACTGGTATAACCCATGAACAGTAAACTTATTGAGTTTTGTAGTTATTAAGCACATTCTGACCATTATGCCCATCTAATAGGGAACTGTTCATCAATATGTAAGTTCTCTCACTACAGCTACTTGCGGCTGCAAAAAGCAAACTGAGATGTACTGTAGTTATAACTGCAAGCAGCTGCAGGAACAGCAAAAAATATCGCAACCAATCAGGCTGATCATTTTCTCTTACCTTCCATAATTACATGGCTTTTCCCTTACATTTGTTTTCTTGGATTTGCTGAAACTGGGTTTAACCTTGCTCCATTTCTTGCCTCCAAAGTACATGGATTACCTTTTTGGCGTCTGTCGTCAAGCATATCCAGTGCTACTAGTCTGCTAGTCCTCTAGCGTCTACTAGACTTGGTCTTCCAGTTAAATGATGACTATTTTGGATCATAACATATTATTCCGTTTTTTCAAATGTGGAGCTGGAAGTTTTTTTTTCATAACTTAAGTAGCTTTCATTTAACTACTCTTGCTTAAGGTAATTTCTTACATCACCTGCCATTTTGTTATTGATTTGTGAAACCAATTTTAAGAAACCAAATACTTGTCTGATATGCTGCACAGAGCTGCATGTACTTTTGAGCAGATAATTGTTCATCAGCATCATAACGCAGCACTTAAAACTACCACATGTGTCAATTTATATTTCTCTTACTATGTTTATTAGTATTGGTTTATAATATGCCAATTTAGGTAGCTTCTTAAAAAGGTATTCTGAAAAGGTTCACTGACAGTTAGAATGAAATGTATTGCCAATTTTGGATCAAGAAGAAAGCATGATCTCAGACTAGTACATTCTGTGTGAGATAGTCAGACTTTCATGGTTATTACTTATTACTCATGTTATTTCTGGTCTAGAAAAACATGTTTAAGATTATTATTTTAAAAAAAAACAAGGAAGGATTCGACAGAGATGACTCCAATATTTGTAATGTAATCACAACTAAGTCTTTCATCTCTTTACCTGGCTCACTTCCACCTCCATCACCATCACCCTCACCTCATGGTGCAAACGCCATCTTCAGTCGCAACCACTCCAACCCTTCCTCTTCAGCTTGTCTAATAGGCACATTAAAAGGGGTTTGAATTGAACGAGTCAATTTTGAAAAGAATCTAACAACGCCGAGGCTTTTGATTCAACTTTGGCCGTTAGCTTGATTGTAAAACTGATGCTAAGCTATTCAAAATTGAGCTTGATCGACATGAAGCTGTTTTTCAGGAATATCTATTGAACTTAGATTTGCTATTGCTAATATAACATCCAGCCTCCTCTTGAAGCACAATCGTTCACTGCGTCTCAGTTCACAAACACGCAGCGTTACTCTGTTTTGCACCTCACGCCTGCCAGGCTGCCATACGTGTGGTTTTTTGGTCAATTGTTCTTTTATGTCAGGTGTTGAGAAGTTCAAGCTACAGCGACGACCTGGTAGATGGTGGTAGTGCAAGTGGGGTGATGAAGAGGAATCCTATCTTTGCATTATTTTTTTTTGGATTTTGTTACTTGGGCGTCCAGAATTTTCAATAGTATTGAGGATTAATATGAAATGTCATTCACTATTCAGCCCTAGTGCCTATCATCTTACTCCCAGGTCCAGTTTTGTTCTAAGTTCATTTTTTAAAAGAAAAAAAAATATGCCTCGTGATTTGGTCGCCAAGGAACAAGTCACAGAAAATGTCTTGCGATGCGAGCATAGAAGGCTAGAACCATGTGATCTCTGGCACATGCAATTATGCAAACACGGGACTTGCAGATCCATCTGGTACATCGCTGGAGGACCTGGGCGGCTGGGCCACCAACGGACGGATTCGGTCAACGGAATGTTCGATGCTCCATCATCATGTACAGTACTCGTCCTAGACTAGACGTTGCGGGTGCCGGCTGCTGGTTGCTTAATTCCATGGCGTCTCTAGTACGTTGGCGTCTCCAATCGCGGGCGATCGATGCATCCAACCTGGCAATAGCAAATGGATCGAAGGTGACTCTGTGGTGATGTCAGCGCATAAACATCCCTGTCGGATCGATCGCCTCATGAACGGTTGATGACAAGGACATCTATGCAAGTTGCAGACAGATGTACTACTAGTATACGGAGTACAGCGTTCAGGTTCACACAGGAGACAATGCATTGCGTGCGACTAGTAATCCAAGGCCCATCTCGGCAAGCTACCGGATCGAGAAGAAAACTCGCCGGTCCGATTGAGAATGAGACGTTCGCGACCTTCCGAGGAGCGGAAGAAAGATCCAACGCGGTTAGGGCACGTCCTATCTCTGGCTGACCGCAGCCGTAGGGTTCTTGCTTCATGTGTTCGCTACCAGCACACGCAACGGCAACGCGACGAGGTAGCCGTCGTCGGGTACTCAGGTCAGGCCGTGTCGTCGCGCCATGGCAACCGAAGTTGGTGTGAGGTTGCAGCTGCCTGCCTGCCGCTTGTCGTGCTGTTTTCCTCGAGTACATGACGTTCTTGTCCTACAGAACAGCGTACTGTATGTACCTAGCGCTCGCTGGCTACCTGCCGTCGAAAGCTCTAAGCCTCTGACCAAACACGTTTCTGCATGGCTATGATTAGCAGTTTAGGGCCCTTCCAATGGAACACTAAGCAAAACAGGACTCCTATTATTCTATGGAGCATCAAGCCGCGGTCAATCTTATCCAACAACCCTGATAAAAAATTTGAAGAAAAGACCCGTTCGTATAAGTTAAAGAGCACGGCTGCTGCCGTCGCTTCGGCAAAGCGAAGGTAAGGAGGTGTTTGATCCATGGAAGTTAGTCCGTGTGATGTTTGATATTAATTGGAAAGGCTAAATATGAATTAATTATAAAATTAAGACTAATTAGCATGATGAATCTATTAATACTAATTAATATATGATAAACATATGTTTAATGTAACACAATATTTTTTAGATCAAAAGGGTTTTACCCCCTGCTTTTATATTTCAAAAAGCACAGCAGACATTTTAAGTGTTTAGGTTCTGTTTGAACGTCCACAACCTTACATTCGCTTATTAGCGACCAAACTCAGGCATACAAGCCAGATTCAGAAACATCATTAGTCAATTCAAAACCAGAATCAGACTCCTGCCCTCGAGGTGCACCCCTGCAGACCCAGCGCCGCACATCCAATCGATCCCACCTTGATGACGAAACCTCCATCGTGTGCCATTTGAGTCGAGGTGGAGATTTAGCTCTTGTGATTAGCTCTGCGGCTACCAGCTTCAGCTTGTTTCCACTCTCCGTCTTCATCAGTGGTGCCCATTTCTTGATCATTCTTGCAATCTTGATTAGGAGTTCCTTTTTGCCCATCCACACTCGACCCTGAAAACAGATTTCATTGCGAAACTTCCATAATGACCACATAACGGCTGCTGAAACAACATTAGTCAGTTCATGTTTTTTCTCAGCTAACCAAAACCGAGCAATCGATTCATAGTTATCTCCTAATTCCAGACCCAAACATTCAGAGACATCCTGCCACATCCATTTTGCAACACAACAATCAAAGAACAGGTGCCAGATTGATTCCAACTCATTACAAAGTAAACAAGTTTTATCTCCTACATCCCTTCTCTTGGCAAGATTGTCCCTGGTGAGGAGTTTGTTTTTTGACAAGAGCCAAAGAAAAAATTGAACCCTTGGTGGAATGTGAAGTTTCCAGATTGAGTTCACAAAGATAGGAGAAATCCCTCTAAAGTTAATTATAGCATACAATGAATCATATTTAGACTTAATAGATTCGTCTCATCAAATTATGGACTAATTAGACTTAATACATTTGATGTGACAGGACTAAACTTTAGCCAATAGGAACCAAACACCCCATAAGAATTGTGCACGACCCGCGCAAAGTAAGGTTTAGTTTAGCAACGCTCCTACCGACTCTAGCTTCTCTAATATATTTACTGTATATACCATTTTATCTCTTCTCTCTCCTTCTCTCATAGAGCCACTTTTTTCATCTTTACTGCTCTCACTCGCTCTGTGAAAGGAGAGGAGGAAAAAAATATAAACAGTGAATGCATCATAGAAACTGGAGCTACTAGAAGTCCTGCCAAACGGATTATAAAAACATCCTACAGCTAAGAGCATTTAGTTCGTTAAAAATAGTTTTGGGGTTTTCAATACAAAATCGTTTGAGAAATTATAGGAGACTATTAGAGAAGGATAAAGTTTAATGTTGCAATTTCTTCTATTAACTTGTTAGATCTATTAATTAATTTAGTAAGGGGGTGTTTAGTTCCCCATGAAACCCAAAATATTTTGGGTTTTTCCTCTTCATTTTACAAAATGGAACTAAACACCACCCAAAATATTTGGCAAAAAGTAGTCAATTCCCTATTTTGGATTTTGGACTCAAGAGCCCAAAATAAGAGAATCTTTACATTGGTTTGTGTGTCATCCTCACAATCCCCATCATTGGAAGGCAAATTTTGGATGGAACTAAACACCCTACCAAAATATTTTGCATTTTGGATTTTAGAACCCAAAATAGTTGGGATTTTAGATTTTTAATTTTGGTTGGAACTAAACAGGGCCTAAGTCAATCTTTATTTTATAGCAAGATTGAAAAAAAAATCCTACTCTTCAACAACTCCTCAGCTTTGAATCTTTCCGCATGTGAACAATATCGATCCAATCATGTGGGAATATATGCACGTATCCATTGCAATCAGGAGATAGAAGTATATGACGAAGAACAAGGAGTAGAACAAGTTTACCAATGCAAATGTATATAAGATAATAAAATAGTTCAAGATTTCTGACGTAATTTTTTATGTATATTAGGTGAGTGCTCGTGCGTTGCGACGGGAGAAAGAAAATCATAAAATTACTTTGTTTATTGCACAAAGCTAATGTCTATTTGATGTTCCTTTGATGTGACTAATTTAGTGGTATGTTAGCTAAACCAACCGATTGTGTAGTTGTCAACACTACTTATTTGTTAATGATCTGATGGCTTGCGGGCTTATGGACAGCACAACGTTTAATTGCATATGAACAACAAAGGTTGCTTCTCTATATTCCTGGAGAAATTTTGCCCAATTGTCCCATCAATTAGCCTATATGATTTCATTTGCCTTCAACCAATTTGATTCTTGAGAACTGAATTTGATATTTTTATGAATTTTGAGTTTTTTACTCTAGCATCGTAATTCTCGTACCAAATAAATATTACATAATTGACCAACCTTGCACTAATTCAATGTCATATAATGACTGGACCATCATTATTTCGTTAACCAGATGAAAAAAGTTAGTCTAGCGGCCATGTAGCAGCAACATCTAGATAGAAATTATTTGCTCCCATGTAATCAAAATCAAAAGGAAAAATAGTGCACAGTCCGATGGCCATGCAGTTCTGATAAAACTTGCCCAGGATTCACAGACTGATTTATGGATGGCTACTCAATGTACAGATTGTTTATATACCTACTAAGCAAAATCGCAGTGCCTCTGTTTGTTACCCACATGGCCTCTTCACAATGTGGTGTCCTGCCAACACTGATCTCCCTCCTCTGCGTAATGGCCTACAGCAAGCCACCAATAAGCAAATATTGTGAGCACCAACCAAAGCATAGTTGATCTGCCTCCTCTGCGGTATCTGAAATGAATGCTAACTTTGTCAATTATTACATACGTAAGAAGAACATATTTGCCAAGCATCTAATGGTTGGAAAAGGAAGCACATCATTTAGTGAGTGTGAGGACTGGTTTCAACAAAGCCATCAGGACGCATTTGCACTGCACAAAGCGCAAAAAAAAAACACTGCAGTTTCAGTAAATCTACATGACTATGTTTTTAGAAAACACACAGAAAAACTTCCAACAAACTTTGAAGTGTGCTTCTTTTGACTAATATATGTTTCTTGACTAACTATGAGGAGTTATGGAGTTTTAGAGGTTTGGAGATTCAACTGGCTAAATGATGGCAGAGGCTGCAAAGCTCCCATCTAATAAACTCGGGGATGGTATTAGTATAGTACAAAGGATGTGTCTGCCAAATGGTCAGTAGGAGGCCAACTCAAATGGTTGTTGTGCCGAATTTTACTTTTGATATGTAGCACCCTGTGATTATATAACTACAATTCATGAAAATTGTAATATAAAGTAAATTTTGTTACTAATATTAAAAAAACACATTTAGGCCTTTTGTCTCCCTATTATGACCTATCAGTAATGCACCTACACCATTTTTTTTGACTCAGTTTCTAAGAAAGCTCACAACCCTATAGTCTCATATGAACAACAAAAGGACACTTGAAAGTTCATAATTCAATAATCCTACATAATACATTAACAACTGAGATCACAGAGGTATACCTTCTCCAATTCCCAAAAAGTATCCATCTACATCGAACAGACGCTATGATGTACAGTTAAACTGGCACTATGTTATGTCTATGTCTGGCTGGAGAAATCCACCAAAAAGTGGATGACATTTAATCACAAACCAGAAAGTAAACTCAACGTAAAAAAAGTCTAATTCACCGTAAAGGAACATGTTGCCATAGAGTGAGCCCAAGTTAATCCTGTGGGCAGCCTGGCTAACAGGCCACAGTTTTTTGAAGATTTCATAGCAGAAGTAATTAAACACTTTGTTAACTTACCATAACTGTTGGGTCATAGCTTTCCATATTACTTGCATTTTTTTTTCTACAGAGCACAATCGCAGTATATATCCTTTTGAATTCAAGCTAATAGAAACTCTGAACATATGTTATTTGCGTGGGAGCTCAACTCTGTAAATACTAACTAATCGAACAAGAGTCTGAATATGTGTGAATCAAAAAAATTAGACAACTGAATTAAAAGATGACAGGACTCGTAAACACTATGAGAACTCACTAAGTTTGAAATGGAAATCATGATGCGAACTCACATGTAGAATCGGATTAAAGAGAGATGCTGCGACCAGAGTGCCGTATAGCAAGACAGTGGCGCCGCCGCTGATTGACGCCGGCAACAGTTGCGACCTTGGCTGACGGCTCCTCTGCTAACTGGATCTTGACGTCACGATGATGAACACCGCCGCTGCAGCCGCTGATTGACGCCGGCAACAGATGCGACCTTGGCTGACGGCGGGTCGCTCCTCTGCTAACTGGATCTTCACGTCACGATGATGAACGCCTCTTGTCTAGCAGGATTGAACAAGAATACACGTGAATGAGGACATCTCCCTGAAGAACTTACATGTATTCCGGTTTTCTCGGGATCGAACCTAGGTGTTGCTGCTCGGTCGCAGTGTTGCGGCCGACGTCGATGGCGT
Organism: Microstegium vimineum; assembly: GCA_022036555.1. NCBI lineage: Eukaryota > Viridiplantae > Streptophyta > Magnoliopsida > Poales > Poaceae > Microstegium > Microstegium vimineum. The sequence continues at coordinate 7,799,327 of CM039137.1, forward strand.
CGCGCCCGAGGGTTGTCGGTCGGGGTCGTCGGGCGGCGAGGCGGCGGGGCGTCGTCGGTCGTGGAGACGGCGTGTCGTCGGGCGAGGTCTGCAGCCGGCGAGGCAGCCTGTCGCGGGGCGCCGGGGGGAGTCGTGCGTCCGTGGGGCGCCGGGCGAGAGGGAAGCGGTGGGGGCGCCGTGCGGGGTCTGCAGATTCGAGGCGGCGGGGGCAGCGGGGGCGCGGGGCGAGAGTGAAGCGGGGGCGGAGTCGTGCGAGAGGGAAGCAGAGGAAGCGGAGTCGTGCGTGCGGGGGAGAGGGAAGCGGAGTCGTGCGGGCGGTTTGCCGGGCGCTCGATGGATCGGACGAAAACTTTCGTTCGCCGGGTGGACGATAACTTTCCGTATGTTTTAGTTGTATAAGATATATTTTAGAAGCAGGATTTATTTTTTGGAAGCTCTAACTGTCTCAGCGCGTCCAGGTCCAGGTCCAGCACATAGATATCGCGTTCGCGCCCCGGTCTTCGCTTATTCGCTGGTGTTGGTTTGGTCGTAGTCCACCGGTATCGGGGCGGGCGACTAAAACGTTGCACAAGCGCGCCGCACCACCGCAAGCGCGCGGCTCGGCGCCATGTCGTCTCCAGCGCCAACGTCGCCGGTTACGCCATCTCCTCCTCTACCGGCTCCGGTGCCGCCCACGCCATCGTCGCAGCCGCCGACTCCGGCGCCGGTGCCACCCACGCCATCGCCGGTGCCGCCAACTCCCGCGCCGGTGCCGCCCACGCCATCGCCGATACCACCAACTCCCGCGCCGGTGCCGCCCACGCCGTCGCCGATTCCGCCTACTCCCGCGCCGGTGCCGCCCACGCCATCGCCGATTCCGCCTACTCCCGCGCCGGTGCCGCCCACGCCTACGCCGTCCCCTCCTCCGTCTACGTCTCCCCCACCGCCGGTGACGCCGTCTCCGCCTCCGCCATCGACCGTACCAACACCAACACCATCTTCACCTCCACCGGCATCTCCTCCACCACCGGCGACCGTGCCGCCAACTCCATCCCCTCCTGCGCCCGTACGCCGCCCGCCTCCTCCCAGTGATGTCCCGGCGTCACCGCCACCTCCTGATTCCGTCCCATCTTCGCCGCCGCCCCCTGATGGCGTCCCGGCGTCAACCGCGCCTCCGCCGTCACCTCTGTCATTGGCTCCACCTCCGCCTGCGCTGACCCCGTCGACCGGACCACCATCAACGTCGTCATCGCCTCCCAAGTCGTCAAGCAACGGCACCGCGGTGGGCATAGGCGTCGCCGTCGCGGTGGTAGTCCTGCTCGGCCTCGCCGCCGGTCTATTCTACTGTTTCATAGGAAGGAAGCGCCGCCGGCGGTCGCCGCCGCCGTCTCAGGGGTTCCCAGGTACGTACACGCGTATACAACGCGGTTGCCTTTGTTCCTTGGCATGCGTGCGATCAACAAGAGTAATGTTCCGTCGTGGCCACGTTGATGCGACAGTACGCGCGTCGCGACTCGGGACTCGGGAGTCGGGACGCCGAACGCGGGCCCCATCCCAGCATTAGCTTGGTGACCGTGGTGACAAAGCGCAATTCCACGCCATAATTCACTCCGCGTATCGCGGGTGATGGTCACATCGACGCGAGGTGGCATCGTATCGCGCTCGCTCATGCGGCGTACACTTCGCGTCTCCCATGGGTGCCGAGCTGTTTGCAACGCACGCAGCTGAAATGGTGCGCGTTCGCGCCACTTTTGCTGTCTAGACGCAGCTGGACTGATCGATCGTTCTGCTTTTTCTTCTTGTCACTGGCACACACCAGGCGAGTTCTACGACCCGCGGCGTCCGGTGACGCCGCCGTACATGTCGAACGCGCCGTCGACGACGCCATCGTCGACGCCGCCGCTGATGCACTCGTGGCAGAGCAGCCGCGGCCCGTCCGAGTCCCCGATGCCGCCGCTGAACCCTTCGCCGGCCATCACGGGAGGCACGTTCGCGTACGACGACCTGGCGGCGGCGGCGGACGGGTTCTCGGACGCGAACCTGCTCGGGCAGGGCGGGTTCGGGCACGTGTACCGCGGCACGGTGGGCGGGCAGGAGGTGGCCATCAAGAAGCTGCGGGCGGGCAGCGGGCAGGGCGACCGCGAGTTCCGTGCCGAGGTGGAGATCATCAGCCGCGTGCACCACAAGAACCTCGTCTCCCTCGTCGGCTACTGCCTCTACGGCGAACAGCGGCTGCTCGTCTACGAGTACGTGCCCAACAAGACCCTCGAGTTCCACCTCCACGGTACGGACGCTCTCGCCCCCAAATGCTTCTCCATCCATCTCCTGAATGCCGTGCGATCGATGACTGTATGGAAACATTTTTTTTTTACTGTGACTGGGTCTGACTGACATTGGAGCTTGATCTCAGGGAGTGGCAGGCCGGCACTGGACTGGCCACGGCGGTGGAAGGTCGCGGTCGGCTCGGCAAAGGGTCTCGCTTATCTGCACGAAGACTGTGAGTTCTTGGCTCTTGTTTTCTGTTCCTCTCCGCGAAATTTCTGAAGCTTCTGTCCCCTGACAAAACGGCCTGATTTTTGTTTTCTGTCAGGCCATCCTAAGATCATCCATCGTGACATCAAGGCAGCGAACATCCTTCTGGATTACAACTACGAGCCAAAGGTATAGACCCTAACAGCCGAAAAATCTTTTAAGCCTGCTTGCCTGCATGTTTAACTGAAAGGTGCACTTTTTTTGGTACAGGTTGCAGATTTTGGGTTGGCCAAATACCAAGCAGCTGAAGTCACCGCTGTTTCTACGCGTGTAATGGGAACTTTCGGGTAATAAATCGTTCTGTGATGTTGGCACACCCAGCAATTTGCCCACATATACATCATAACCTGCTGACGCATGAACCGGTGCATTTGTGCTGTCTTTTCTTTTTGTTTGCAGATATCTGGCGCCAGAGTACGCTGCCACAGGCAAAGTTAACGACCGGTCCGACGTCTTCTCCTTCGGCGTGATGCTTCTGGAACTGATCACTGGGAGGAAACCAATCATTACACTCTTCAGAGTATCAGCCTGAGACATTGGTTTCTTGGGTGAGTAGCCCTTCTTGGACCCAATGCTGCCCATCCTACTTCCTCCGTCTATTGAAAGTGTCGTTTGAAAAGCGTTTCAATGGGACAGAGGGAGTATGTCGTTGTAACATTCTGTGATTCGTATTACGGTGTCCTTCAAGTCTTACTCCAGAAGAGTTGCTTGCCTAAATTAGTAACACCACTCAGTTATGACTGTGAACTGAATATCGGCATTGGTTATAAGCATCTCCAAGAGTTGATTCCCCATTTCATATGCAACGGCAACGAGTGACGAAGCATATCTTCCTTTTTCTGTTCAAACAGGCTAGGCCATTGCTGACAAGAGCTGTCGAGGAAGACAACTACGACGACCTGATCGATCCGAGGCTGGAGACCAACTACGACGCGTACGACATGGCGCGGCTGGTCGCGTGCGCCGCGGCCGCCGTGCGCCAGACCGCGCGGTCACGCCCGCGGATGACCCAGGTAAGGAAGGCTTCCTGCTCCAGAGCGTCGATCTCACACCGGATGCAGCCGTGGCTGCAAGCGTAACACTCGTTTCCCGCTCCCAAATGATCAGATCGTCCGGTACCTGGAGGGCGAGCTGTCTGTGGAGGACCTGAACGCCGGCGTGATGCCGGGGAAGAGCGCGATGCAGCGGTCGCGCGGCGGCACGACGGACCAGATCAACCGGCTCAGGCGGATGGCGTTCGGGCCGGGCGCGGGAGGGAGCACCGGGACCGGGGCCGGGACCATCACGGAGTACGCGAGCAGCGAGTTCAGTGATCCCACCACCAGCGAGTACGGTCTGAACCCATCCAGTGAGTACACGGCCAGCAGCGCGGGCGACACGGGCGAGGTGGCCGCGGGCGCGCAGGGGCATGGCAGGCGCGCGGCTGGCGACACCGAGAGGATGAGCCGGCGCACCACCGGCAGACGCGCCCAGCCGTAACACACTGACACCCGGCCTTTTTTTTTGGGCGCTTTATCAGGCTAGAGTGGACCGTGAATTCGTTGTTCGTTCGTGTACATGCGCGTGTCAAGGCTGCCACTGGATTTTGCTTCTCTCTCTCTCTTTCTGTTTGTACTTTTCTGTGGTTTCGGATTCATGCAATTTTTAGGCCGGGTAAGTGGAGGTTGAAGTTGTAAATTGTATATGCACGCTATTGCCGCTCCCCGGTAAACAAAAGTTAAGATTTCAGCTTGTTATAGAAGAAAAAAGAAAAATCCAACAAGTTGAGCTGGTGAGAAAACCGAACTTTTATAACGACTCGTTGCAACATGGTTTAGGGGCAACATATAGAAGCATCGCCTAACCTAATAAGTAAATGATAGAGAAATAAGAATATCAAATGACTTAGATGTAACCTCTTTTTTATATTTTTAGTTCTCTGATTGTAATTTGGATGTCAACTCAATAATATTGTCCTCCCTGATTGTTCGAACTGTTTTTCACCTACATAAATATTTTAGCCTACTCCTTGCCGTCGCTTCCAAACCTAATTGCACGTTGGGAAGATGATATACATTGGTTTCATTAGGTCTAGAACAATAATTGGACCTCTATTGGGCTTACTTGAAAGTTAACGTAGCTAATGCAACGGATGCGCAAATTGATATAGTACTAAAAATATATATAATGGAAACAAGTCCACTAAGAGCCCACCTCGAAGCCCATTGTATTTAGCTCATACATAGATGCATGCCATCCAGAAGAAACAAATCATGTCAGTTCAGTGCAACCCAACAAGGCAACAACGTTACTCTGTTTAGAAAAAGATACTCCCTCTGTCTCAAATTATAAGATGTTTCAAGAATCTTGGAGAGTCAAAGCATCTCAAGTTTGATAAATAATTATAGAGTAAACTATTAAGATTTATAATATTAAATAGACATATTATGAAAATATAATTGATAACGAATCTAATAATACTTAGTTGGCATGATAAATGTTATTATATTGGTATATAACTTTGGTCAAAGTTGAGATAGTTTGACTCTCCAAGATTCTTGAAATGTCTTATAATTTAGGACGGAGGGAGTACAATTCTAAATAGTACCGTGTCCAACGATATATTTAAATTCAATTTAATTTATATAAATGATATTAATACATATCATACTACATAAATATTATTATTTATCATGAAATATATTTTAAAAATATACCTATTCGGAGTTTAAATGTTGATAGTATTTTTTTCATAAACTAGTCAAACTTAAGTTAGTTTGATTATGACCAAGTATGTATATTACAATTCGATTTAGGGCCATGAAAACTTTGCTGATGAATCAGTATCTTGCAATTCGATTTGCAAACCAGTTTCTTTCGGATTTCTTGTCACACTCATGAGACATGATTCTCTTTTTTTTGTTTCATGTAAGATTTTGCGTGTGTTTTCTTGAGCAATGATGTAATTTAGATATGTGAATAAGAAGTTTAGCAACCAGTACAAGGATATACAGGTGCTAATTTCCTCACCAAGGAGGTGCTATTCGAGGACAGACTTTCACTCTTCAGGTACACTTGACTCCATCAACTGTTGACCATAGCTGGAGACTAGTCACGCTTCCTTGTTAGAACAATTAATCACTTACTCATCGGCTCATGGATGCTTGGAACAAGTTATTTGTGTAAGGCACACTAAATTTGTATGTTGAATTTCTAGGTACGATTTGCTTAAGATATGTGATTTAGGAGTAAGTTTTAACTTCAATATTCCAGTACTGTCCGATTATTAGAAACTTGATAGGTTGCTTCCTGAATTGTTTCTGCTAAAATTTAGCATAGAAGTTTTGTCATCAAGAGATAATTAAATACTAGACTAGTATATTGTCCGTGCTAACGTTACGGCTTCATTTCAGAAATATATGAAAACAACCAAAAGATGCTATTCGTAGAAGGATTAATTCTTACTAAAAATTGCACTAAGAACAATATCCTCCTTGTGATAAAATAAACGATCAGCTAATCTATCAGTAAACTTTCAGCTCGGCAAAATTGCACTAATTAAAAGTAGAAGCAGCAGCATAAAAGAACTGTAATCAATCCAGCATAGCGCAAAATCAGCATAGCAAGTAACCAACATGTTGTCTTAGCTCCATTTAGATACCAAATTAATACAGAGCATAAACGGAATCAATACAGAATCATATCTGATGACTCACTAACGGCTAAGACAATTTATATATATACACTGACTTATGTTATTGAACAGCTCTGCACTTCCTCTGAGAATCTGATAATGAAGATGTCGCTGAAAGCCTTGCCACTATTGATGAAACTTGATGATGACAACCTTGCAGTGAAGACGAAGTTCCTTAGCAGCAGAATAGCCTCCAGTTGATTCAGTAGAACTCCAAAACAATGTATCTGTGGTGCTGACCAAAATAACATGGCCATCAAGACTGACATCACACTTATGAGGTCCTGTAAAAAGTAGTTTTGAAATAGTTTGTAGGGTCAGTTGTTCACAGTCCAGGAATAGTTTTGACACAAAAAGGAAAGATGCACGACACTAACAAGTTTGTATACAAGCTGATGAACAAACATGACTTCTATATCAGAGCTGGCATTTTTCTTACTCCAGTAATCATTGATGTAGAAAACACACACATTAGAAAACATTGAGTTCAGATCTGCTAATCTACTTGTGTAGATGTTGTATATTAGCCTGTACCTTGTGGGTATCTAACAGGTTAATGCGCCAAAAGATTCAAAGTGGAGTATCTATGTAAGAGATGGGCTGCTAATGTACCAATAGTTTTAATAGTTGTTGGACGATTACTGAACATGACTTTTTATTGATAATAACTCAATTGGAAATAGATCTTGTCCTCATAACAGATTAGAGAATTGTATAGCAGATAAATCGCAGGAATATCTTAACATACCACTTTGGTAAGAGAACAAAGACCTGACATCGAAAGCATTGCCACGCTTGGAGAGCTAACACTGACAAAACCAAAGCCTGCTGCAACCATCTTATTTGTGAACCATAACTGCTCTGCAAGGGATCCATGTATATGAAAGGACCACTGTACACATTTTTGCAGCATCTTGATTCAAAACTCAGATTACACACACATGGCACCATTCATGTGTTCTCTAGAAGCTGAACTGCACTTACCTCCCAACAGTGGATAGTGTTCTGCACCTACCTCGTCTATTATATCATGTTGAAAATCGACAAGTTGTCGGGTCGAGCAAGTGTGATCTCTCGAGGCCAATGTGACTCTCTTGTAGTCCTGTATAAAAAAAATCTTATTAAATTATTCTGCTATGGGACAATGTATAAGAATGTTGACTAAACCAAGCAGGAGCAAGTATCCAGGAATAGTTTTGACAATGACAACTGACCCTAGAAACATGATTATCCACAACTTCTTATAATACTTGAACAGAGTATATATGCCAGGGGCCAGGAGAAAGTATCCAGGAATAGTTTTGACACTGAACAACTGACCCTAGAAACATGATTATCCACAACTTCTTATAATACTTGAACAAACTACAGAGTATATATGCCCGTGCTAACGCTACGGAAAAATAAAAGGACAATATATTTCTTTAAAAAATGTAAGTAGTAATAGATTAAGATTCCAGTCTAATGTAAGGCTTCGGGTCTATTATACAAATATTTCTATCCTTCTCAAGATTTAAGCATTGAAGCACTTAAGTCATCATAAGATTTTTTTTCCCTCTCGTGATTGCAGGAAGCTCCAGTTAAAGCTTCTTGACAGAATCAATGGCCTAACTAATCAAATGTCCACACCTGTTGAATCAAGCCATTGTCACGACATGATTCATTAGGCTGGAACTGGATTCAATTACGATAATGAAAAGAGTATACATACCAGAGTGGTGTGAAGCAACTTGCAGGCGGTTCCGATCGGCTTCAAACCTACTTATTATAATTTATGCATCTCAACATGATATTTCTAAAAATGGATATCACTTTAACCTCAACTTCTTATAATCATGTTTGAAGCAACACTGGTAGGACCCCAACCAAATCTCTGTGCTACCAGCAAATACACTGTGAATGCTGACCACCTTACTGCTAGGTGATGATGACACCGGTTCAAAATTGGATCCATTGTTATCCTAGCATATTTCTGAGAATATGCTTGTGAATATATCCCTAATCACTGAGTCGCTAACAAAAATGAAGGTCATGTCTTCGGTTTGCACCATGGTAAAACTAAACAGATCATAGTGGCAAAACAATCTTGACAATTTTGTAATCATCTTCCATATGGAGACTATTATGCTACAACAATATGCTATGAGCACACTCCTAATAAAAGTATGGGCATCATCAATATAATATTATTTCAGCCATATTATCTAGCTAATTTCATCCCCTTCCAAAGATTGCAAGGAACAATATTTGTGTAGTCTTCAGTAGCCAACCCTGCAATTTTAGAGAAAGGCAGATCACTTAGCCACACTCTTGGAAGGAGAGGAATCAAGAAGGGCTAAATGCCAGCAAATCAGAGTTCAAAAGAAAGAGCGGCGCCACTAATTTTGCAACTGGGTATGAGAAAAAAAATTCAGTAACTACGACCAAGTATTATAGGCTATAGATTAGATGGAGCACTGGAGCCCAATCCATACACAAAGAAATCTTTTCAGCCCAAAGAAGAACAAAATTAGATTGACACATGCCAGATTGCTACTCCACCAGCAAACATAGGAAACATAAGTAGTCTACAAGTGAAAAGGAGTACATTTTTCTACCTTGTTCTTTACCAAGGAGAATGTATAAACAGGTACTAAAGATGACCTCTCCTATGTGCACCGGTAGTAAACTTCCCTACAACTATTCTTGTTGCAGTATACAGGTACTCCATCTCAAATAAATTGGCAACACATACACATATGGCAATAGTAATAGTAGTAAAACAATATAAGTCTTGTTACAGTAGTCCTTTCATTATGGCTATTCCTTTTGCACTATGAAAAGAATTTCAAACTGACTTTTCCCATTACATTTGTGAAGGAACAAAATTCCAATATACACATCACAACCTAATTTGACTATTCAATGGTAGTATTAAAAATAGAGAAACCTAATCTCAATGGTAGTAGTCAATATATACATCAGAGTAACCTTCAACTACAATGCCAGTAAATAGTAACGATAGAATACCTGCAAACACACAATCCAATCCAATAAAGAACCTTTCTGAATCTGCATTTACTGTACGAAGAACAAATGCCTAATTAAATTCATTCATAACCCCTCCTGTCATAGAGTCAATCCACATGCAAACCGATCAATCCTCTCACCTTTGAAAACTGAAAGTGGAGAAAACCTGATGACCTGAAGGATTAACAGAAAATGTAAATAGACAATTGATGGAACATGCCGCACGCGCACAGTACCTAGCTTGCTGCTGCTGTCGAAGCCTTTGATTCTCCTACTGGTGGCTGCCCCCGGCGCCGTTCATCTCCTCCGGCGAGTCAAGGACCAAATCAACTACGATGGCAGCGCCCCCGGTGGCGGCACCCATGCAGGCAGCGCCCCCAGCCTGGCCAGCAGGAGCCGCGCCCCAGCCACGGGGCCAGCCATGGCGGAGGCATGAGCAGCGGCTTCCATGGGGGCCTGGCGGGCGCCCTGCCCTCGTGATCGTCGTCCATGGGGAGAGGAGGAGTCGCGCGAGCAGACGCGCATGGGGCGGTGAGGAAGAAGAGGAGTCTCCCTTTGCCGTCGGCGCGGCGGTGCCCTTGCCCTGGTGCCCGGCAGGCAGGCCGCCGGCCGCCGTGTCCTGGTCCGTGGTCCGGGGGGGGGGGGGGGGCGAGGGCAGCGGTCGACGATTCAGAGGCGGGGAGGGAGCGGGCGTCCGGTCGACGAGCGGGCGCCCGGCGGCGGGGAGGGAGCGGGCGTCCTGCGGCGGGGAGGGAGCGGGCGTCCGGCGGCGGGGAAGGATCGGGCGCCCGGCGGCGGGGAGGGAGCGGGCGGCCTTTTTTTTTTTTCACGCGGTGTTTTTTTTGCCGGGTGAAGTCGGGCCTGAGTGAGAAGGAGGGTGGGGAGTCTGGTCGCGGGGGTTGGTCTGGAGGCAGACTTCCCATTCTTTGTAGGAGACTAGTAAATATGTCCGTGCGTTGCAACGGAAGAAAAAAAAACTTTAGTATATAGAGTGACAATAAATAAAATCTAAAATTTAGTATTATATATACAATGATTTATACATACAAAAACAACGTCGTTTGTCAGATACTTAGCTTCGACAATTTATAATTGGCACTGCAGCCCTTGCCAATGCACGAGAGCACCTCGCCCAACTTAGTCATGACGATAGAGCTTTGGAGTGTCAAGACCACCGCGCTACGGTTGTGATCGAGAACACCGTAAGCACATTGTGCGGCTGTTAGGTATAAATATTTCCTATATTTGGGCTCTGTGGGCTGGTGTAGCGTGTTCCACGAGCGTTCACTATCACCCCACCAGGAGGGCTGTCCGACACCGGCACGAGCACGTCATTGATTTCTGATTTGTGCTTTTTCATTCTTATATATTTTGTTTTATAGGCCTATTATGTGACTGATTTCTTACTTTCCTTTCTTATGCGATATTTGTGTGCTCTAGCACGGGAAAGACATGAATAGTAAAAAACAATTTAAGAAGAGAAATATATATATATATATATTATATATTTTGTTTTATAGGCCTATTATGTGACTGATTTCTTACTTTCCTTTCTTATGCGATATTTGTGTGCTCTAGCACGGGAAAGACATGAATAGTAAAAAACAATTTAAGAAGAGAAATATATATATATATATATATATATATATATATATATATATATACACACACTATCACCCCACCAGGAAGGCTGTTCGGCACCGGCACGAGCACGTCATCGATTTCTAATCTGTGCTTTTTCATTCTTATATATTTTGTTTTATAGGCCTATTATGTGACTGATTTCTTACTTTCCTTTCTTATACGATATTTGTGTGCTGTAGCACGGGAAAGACATGAATAGTAAAAAACAATTTAAGAAGAGAAATATATATAGATATGTATATATATATATATATATATATACACTATCACCCCACCAGGAAGGCTGTCCGGCACCGGCAGGAGCACGTCATTGATTTTCAATTTGTACTTTTTCATTCTTATATATTTTGTTTTATAGGCCTATTATTCAGTTTTATTCGATATTTGTGAAGCTTTCCTAGATTGGGCTGCTCTCTCTCTCTATATATATACCATGTAGCATAGGTGTCCATTTTTTCTTTTCTTTTCTCTATTATTTTTTTTCCGTTTTCTATACGGAGTCCGGTATTTACTTACGTGGTCTATTCTTTTTTCTATAGATATTTTTCTTTTCCTTTTTCTTCCTTTTCTATATAGAGTCCGGTATTTACTTTTTTCCTTTTTTATATGGAGTTCGGTTCATAACGTGTCTGGTAGTTAAAGGAGATGGATATAGAAACAAATGGATGGACGAAAAGAAAGAGCTTAAAATTTTAACTCTTTATTAATAGGTATAGATATAGATATAGATAGATATAGATATAGATGAGCCCTTTTTATCCAAAATTTCCCAGCATTTCTTGCTTCGAGTTTCACGTGGGTTTCTTTAGCGACAATCTTTGTCATCTATATACTGGGTGATGGATGATGCGATCCGTTCGATCGACCCTTTTCCTTCTTTTTCCTCTGAATTTTGAAAAGAAAATCCTCGTGGATTCGGCCACTCTTCGTACCATACAATTAATGTGATGGATAGGCTGTCCTTTGCTTGTTCCTTTGGCCTCCGATTCTATCGTCACTCAGGCCGTAGTACCGTTGGATTGGATCGCCGATCCAAAAATACTTCGATGCATGCGAGTGCCGAAAGGCTGACGCGAACGGATAGAGCGAATCGCGTGCGCCCGCTCCTAGGCGCTGCTGCTGCTGCTGCTGCGTCGGACGGGTAAAAGATAGCGGCCGACCCGGCGCCGCGCCCCGCGTCTGGCGTCTCCCCACGTTTCGTGGCGCTCAAGCGCTGCCGAGCCTGCCGTGGTTAGTCGGATCGAGAACTCCACACAACCCATCCGGTTTCTCGTGGCCGGGGGTGTTCGCATCGGTCCGCGCGTCGGGGCCCCTCGCTTTTCACCAGCGTCTTTCGGCCGCAGAAGACGGCGGCAGACCCATCCCCGGCTCGTGGTCGTGGCCATCCCTCCATTTGGGCGAAACCGAATAATAACTCCGGTCAGTGGTCACTTCACCCCTGAGCTTTGCTTCCACTTTGCACCAGGCTCGCACCCGGCATCGCAGGCGCACGGAGATCGCCGGGCACCACACAGACGGCAGTGGTCACCCCACCCCGGCCCGCTGTAGCAAACTGCACGGTTAATCATGAAATCACTATGAACGGACCCGACGAGAGCTGTGGGCCTGTGGTCTAGTATGGGTGGGCCGTTGCCGAAGGAGAAGAGGAAAAGGGTGCCCTGTTGGTTGGTTTGGCCGGAAGTTAACCGACGCAATCCAAGGAGGAAGCGGGGCCGGGGAGCGGGCGTCGTTGTCGCAAAAGATCCCCGGCGCTTTGACGGCGCCACCAATTCGAGCCCGTTATTACACGGAACCGACCGATGCAGGTCAACTCGGGTAAATCCCCGGCCAACTCCTTTTCCAGGTCACAGGCTGGGGGGTTGCTTTGCTGGTGCCCGCTGCCGCCCAAGCCCAAGAGAGATAGATAAATAAATTAATTATTATAAGCGGGGCTGCTGGATTAACGAAAGCGAGAGTGGAGGGGCCAGGCAGTAGCAACACGAGCAAAAGTGGCGAATGGATAAGGCCCCTCCAGTGGGTCCCTGCCGCGATTTTTTAATCGGATCCATCGTGTTTCCACGTGGCGGCCCAACCCCCATCGTGAGAAGACCGCCAGCCAAGAAGACTACTGCGATGCGAGGCCGGAGGCTAGCTCGGCGTTTTTCGCCCGGTCCTGTCCGGCCCGGCCGCCCCGCCACCGACGCCGTTATATACCCGCCCCTGTCTGCCCCTCGCCTGTTTCGTTGCCTGCTGTGTAGTGCTGCTTTCCCCCACCCCCTCCCTGTTCCCTGCTTCCCTCTGTGGTAACCCCTCTTGCTTGCTTGCTTTATTTGCGGGCGACAGAGCTACACCTGAATATACACGTAGTATATACTTACAGTAGCCGCCGGCCGGTGGAGAGTCCAGAGACGGTAGCCGCCCGGTAGGTATAGGCAGCAGGCAGGTAGAAGCTGGAGATAGAAAAGTAGTGGCCTGCTGAAGTCTGTAAGAAGAAGAAGAAGAAGAAGAAGCAGATAGCTATATATTATAGTTGAGCGACGAGGGAGATATGGTGCTCTACTTCAAGGCGCGTCCGGACGCCGGCGACTACACCATCTACATGGGCGCCGACAAGAAGGAGAACGATGAGCTCATCAAGTACGGCCTCCCCGAGGACGTCTGGTACGTACGTCGCTAGCTACTACCTCTTCCGGCCAGTTCCATCCCGGCGGACCCGGCCTCCGATTTCTTCGATCGTCTTCTGCACGCGTCTCGCTCGCCCTTCCGCTTCCAGCACGTAGAGGTAGATCGAGGGCAAGCATTGCGCTACAGCTAGCGCATGCATATGAGCGGCCGGGAGCAGCCACAGATCGATGGAGACCACAGGCGAGTCCCAGGGCAGGCAGGCCGGCCGCGCCGCCGGTGACGACGTGGACGTGGCGTGGCGTCGCGGTGAAATAGCTAGCTACAGTGCTAGGCTAGACTCCAGTTGGCTGCACTTTACTGCCGCTAGCTAGTAGGAGGAGAGGCCGGGGCGAAGGAGGAGCCAAGAGCAGTCACGAGCGGATAGATTGACGCGTGACTCGGCCTTGACGAGGCTGGCGTGGACATCCCATCCCCAACGTCCCCCAACTACCGGAAGAAGATACGACCAAACCGAGCCCGCGGTGAGGAGCACAACACGACCGCGCAGCAAAGTCGGACGTACTACGTACGGGCGTCCATCGTATCGCCTGCAGAGCAAAGTCGTTTTGTTTGCTTGCTGCTGGGCGCTGCCTATGTGAATCTTATCTTGTAGTACTAATACGTACGAGTAGGAGTAGCCTCCAGGCCAGGGGACCAACCTCACACAAGTACCTCGTGTGTGTGTGTGGGCAATCTTGGATATAATAAAGTTCAAAAAAAAAAGCTTGGATATAATATTATATCATGTTTTTTAACACCCTATACTAGGGTGATATTTAGATGTAAAAACTTTTAGAAAAACGACACTCAATTATTGTCTAACTATCTAACCATAGAGTAACTAAGCTAAAAAATTGTCTCGTAAATTACGAGCAAATTGTTTAATTAGTTTTTTTATCTATATTCAATATTCTATACATACGTCAGATTCGATCTGACGAAAAATCTTGTAAAGTTTTGTAATTCTAAAGACATCTAAACAAGAATTATATATAGTATATACTTAGCAATCATCTTGCTATACTTACGGGCTAACGAGTTGCATACTAATTTATGCTGGGTGCCCTGCAGGTTCCATGTGGACAAGGTATCCTCGGCACACGTCTATCTGAGGCTAAAGAAAGGCGAGACCATAGATACCATCAGCGAGGGCCTCTTGGAGGACTGTGCACAACTCGTAAAGGCTCATTCCATTCAAGGTACGTACGTACGTGCGCCAATTTTAGCAGTGTGGTTTCCCTTTCCCCCTTTGGCTTAGCTATAAGTAGACGTACTAGAGCGCAACACCCACTTTCTGAAGGATGCAAAACTTAGATGCATGCTGGTTTCTCATACGACCTAGCATGCATAATATATGATGGCATCAAATAATTCATGGCCTCACAATTTGCCTTAGCTATTAGTACTATATAAATCATGCAAATCAATCAATCAAAAAAAAAAAGAGAGTACCCGGCCCGAGACAAGTTGAAAGATTCATGGGCGTAGCTTAGGTTTCCTAGTAAAGAAGAAGACCGTTTAGCCGCCACCAAGTAGCAATAGTAGTTAAGTATCTGCATCTCCAGTTTTAATGCTGTCCATTCCACGTACGTACGAGAGAATCAAAATAGAATACGGTGCGACCTGTCGCCCTATACAAAGGTTCAGCTCCACATTCCATCTTGTGGCGGCGGGAATCTTTTCTAATTTCCCCACATCCATCGATCGATCGGTCGATCTCATCTCCGGGTCTCCCCATCTCGATCTTTTTCCTGCAGCGAGGAGAGATCCCTCCTTTTTCTTTCTTTCTCCTGTATTATTGGCTGCACGGGACCACATACTCAATTATCTTGGCACGTAAGGACATGTTTGGTACAACTTATAATAGTTTCGTGAAGTTGTTATAAGATGTTTTTTTGTCAAATACCTCTTTTCAAAACAACTTCACCCCTAAAGTTGTTTTTCTTCCCCTCTCACAAACACATGAAGCGGGATAAAGCTGAAAATAGTAGCTTATCACAACTTTCTCCTCCATTTCTCTCTCACATGTATGCATAAAGTTGTTGGTGAAGCTGTTTTGCCAAACATTTTTTTCAAAATAACTCAACTTTATCTAGAAAGTTGTTTGTAAAGCTATTTTAAAAAAAAACAGCTTCACTAATGAAGTTGAGTTATACCAAACATACCCTAAGTATAAGTAATTGAATTAATGACGGACGCGGCTCTCTCTCTCTGCATGTGCTTCTTGTGCAGGGAACAAGATGAACAACGTTGAGGTGATCTACACGCCCTGGTCTAATCTCAACAAGTCCCCATCCATGGATGTCGGCCAAGTTGGCTTCCACAACCCACGGATGGTAATCAACTGTTCATGACCCACCATATTTTTTTTCTTTCTTTCTTTTCCTTTTTTGCCCTTTCCATCGCCCTCCAAATCAGTCGGTATCTTCCGCCAGGTGGGAGAACGGTCCCACGTGTCAGCCAGCCGCCTGATTCGATGCGCTTTCTGATATTTGTTCGTCGCTCTATTATGCGCTTTCTGATATTTGTTCGTCGCTCTATTATTGTCGATCAATCTCAGAGCTTCACCCCATCTAAAACACGTACCAAGTGGTTTTTGGACTTGTGTTGGGTTAGTTGAGCCTTTTTATTGAGTTTTGGCCGTGAATATGTAAATAGTAAAGTAGATATCTCTATTTACTAATGCCTTTTTAATATTACTAGCTTAAACTGTTATTTAAAAATGATTTTATATAAATATCTATTTACTAAAGCATTCTTTGATATTGTAACGCTAGCTGACGGAGAGAGAGCCTTGTAGTGTACAGTACAGTAGAGTTCAGTCTGTCACTGTAACGCTGACCTTTGGCACTTCTACAGTTGCGTCCTTTTTTCGCTCATTGAACTCAAATAATACAAAGTTGGGGCCGGGCTCATTTCGAATAAAGAAAAAAATAAAAACAACCGTTAATTAGTAAAGGGAGGAGGTGAGGAAACACCTCAGTGCTGCTATGGCCGGGCAGACCACTTGTCTGATTGTTGTAGCACTTTAATCATATCCAAATGTTGTATCCCTTACATTATTGCATCCGACCCAACCTTTTTGCATTATCTCTCTCTCTGGAAAAAGCATTTTGGATTTCCTTTAGGACTAGCTAGCATATTGGCAGGACAGATTTGATTCCCTTTTGGACTTTCTTAGATTATCCTGTGCATGTAGCTAGTTTGGGATCACGCATTGCATGCGAATACTGACACCTGATGACATTATTTGCTACTACGACGTACAGTTAATCGTGAAAATGGGAAACCATGTGCCGTGTATGTTGTAGTCATATATAGTATAACTGAAGCTCAACTGCTTGTGTCAGTTGGCTGAGCAATTTGCAAACTAGTGGGGCGTATATATAATTCACACTGGCTATCTACTGATGATTATAATTGACAGGTCCATGTGCTTACAGTCGAGAAGCGTGTCAACGAGATCATCAACAGGTTGAATAAAACCCGGGTAGAGCGCCGAGCAGACTTGAAAGGTGCTTAATTGCAGACGAACATATAGATGCTGATCTGCCAATGTACACCATGCATCAGATGCATGTACTTAATTATCAGTTAATAATAATCTTTCTTCCCCTGTGTGCAGCCGAGAAAGAGGCATCAAATGCAGTAGAAAAGGCCGAGAGAAGATGCAGCTGAAAGAGAAGGTATGGTTGATTGATTGATATCTGATCCTCTTCTTGATGAGCTACATGTTTTTCGATCCCACCCCCCCCCCCCCCCCCCCCCCCCTACTATAAATAAACATAACATTGCTGACAGCATGTATATATGGCGTCTAACGATCACTGAATTGTTAGAAGCGGAAGGAGGAGATGGAAAGGATGGAGAAGGAGAAGTGGGCGGAGATACGAAGCTACAAGGGCCTCATGGTGGCCGAGAAGATGACGTCCAACCGCCAGATCGCCTCCGCCGGCAGGTCCATGCAGGAAATGGAGGACGAGTTCGTCTGAAGATTGTTATTACTAGCGTCTATCCTCTCTGTATGTGCGTGTTGCGTGTAGTGGTTATGTACGTAATACGTATGTCCATGCTCGCGTGATCTCTCTCACTGAGTCAAAGTTACTAATGATCTCGATCGATCATTCGACCCGTTCCTGATCTGTTGATCTGTACTGTATATAGCATGTGTGTTCCCAGCATGGACATAGGTTACGAGAAGAGCGTATACATAAACAAGGAACAAGTGTCAAGCTGTTGGGAGGGGTAGTAGATTCGATGGTGCCAAGTGCCAGCTGACGTGCTCCAATCAGCAGCATGATGCAATATAGATATCAAAATTTAAGCAAACCGGATATATGAGTAAAATGCACCATGGCTTCCTTTTTTTTATGAATTCTCAAATACGCCTTGAGACTAAAAAATGACCTATCACTATTAAAATGATAGAGTTATCCTAGTGTTTTTAAGTAGTATATATGTAGCAAGACAATATCATTAGTTATAGCATATAAAATTTTACTACAAGGCATTCGTTAGAAAAAAAAACATACTAATATTGAATGCTAAAACGAATCCCCACATTATTAAGAGAGATCTAGGTTGTGCATGGGTCTAAAAAAGTGATCATTTGGGTCCTTCAACTAACGTCCCAACCAAATTCCCCCATGTCACCTCTACGTGCCTATGTGGTTGTGCTAGTATGGATGAAGCTTGATAGAACTTGCAAAAAGACCACATCCCTCCTCTCTACCTCCTCCATATGCACTTCTCTCGTTTTGTTCGTTTAGCCCTCAAACCTATGCTTGCATGCTCACTTGCACCATCCGCTGGCCTTGCGGCTACACCTACCCTCCAAAAGCACACAGTCAACAACCATGGAATGGAAGGAACATACGAGAGAGGTGGACTACAAGAGAAACGGGAAAGGAATTGCAAAGGGAGATAGATGGTTTCTACAGCTTTAATTTACACGACCACATAGGCAACTGTCCTGTAGTATGACAGATTTTACATTTTAGACCTTTAGTCAAGTACAAAAGTAGATTGACGGCATATGGTCAATTTTTTAGTAGTACATTCAAATCCCATATAATATTTTAGTTTGAGGATCCATATGCAAAAAGTTTAAGAACCTAGGGTACATTTTACTCTATATATTAATATGGGGGTGTTTAGTTCCTCATGAAATCTAAAATATTTTGGGTTTTGGCTCTTCATTTTGCAAAATGGAACTAAACACCACCCAAAATATTTGGCAAAAAGTGGTCCATTCCTCATTTTGTATTTTGGACTCAAGAGGCCAAAATAGAGAATCTTTGCATTGGTTTGTGTGTCATCCTCACAATCCCCATCATTGGAAGACAAATTTTGGTTGGAACTAAACACCCTACTAAAATATTTTGCATTCTGGTTTTGGAATCCAAAATAGTTGGGATTTTGGATTTTACATTTTGGTTGGAACTAAACAGGGCCGACAAATTTTACAATGGTTGTCGAAAAATGGACGGCTCATAAGATCCGATCCAACTGTTAAAAAGATAGAGGAACCAAGAGAAACCAATTTGAGAGGTACCGAGAGCGCACAAAGTACGTATTAAATTGTGCGCCCGTACGCATCCAGTGGATACTGAAATTGATGAGAAGATTACATTAAAAAAATTATAATAATTCTAATTTCGAAATTAAATTATGTTATTCAGGGTAGTTTGGTAATTTAATAATAGAATAATCATATTTGAAGTACTATATGCATAATGAAGTACTAGTATGCTTCGTGAATTTCATTACAGACCACACCCTATCCACTCGTTTCTTTCTTCTTCCTCATCTCCGACGGAGGCGGTGGCTGCCAGGGCGACGCCGACGCTGCTGCGGTGGGAGCTCACCCGGTCCCCCAACTTCTTCCCGCACTCCACCTCCTCCTTCGGCTGCCGCTCCACACCCCCGAGTCCCGGATCCCAGCGCCGCTCCCGCGTTCGCGTCCCCTCCTTCGTCGCCGTCCCCCAGCTCCAGAACCCACCCGGCACTCCCGCCCACGGCTCCGCATCCTCCCTCCGCCGCGGTCCTCGCCGTCGAGGTCGCCTCCCTCGCGCCGCGCCGGGAGCCCTCCTTCCCGGGCTCTGTCTCCTCCCCAACCAGCTCCGCATCCGCTGGCCTATCCGAGGCGGAGGACGCCGTCCTACGCCGCGCCTTCCAGGGCGCGCGCGCCTCGCCGCCGAGGTGCTTATGGCCATGCTCGGCGGCTAGAAGGTCAGCGGCATGAACTTCATCAAGAACCTCATGGCGCGGATGGGCCCGTTCGTGGACCGCGTTGTGGCCGAGGCCGCCTCCCTCGCGCCGCGCCGGGAGCCCCGCTTCCCACCAGCTCCGCATCCACCGGCCTATCCGAGGCGGAGGACGTCGTCCTGCGCCGCGCCCTCCAGGTGCGCCGCGCCATCGCCGCCGAGGCGCTCGTGGCGGTGCTCGTCGGCTGGAAGGTCGGCGGCCTGACCTACATCAAGAACCCCATGGCGCGGATGTGGCCGCTCGTGGACTGCGTCGTCGTCGAGGCCGCGGCAATGTGGCTGGACCGCCCCGACCTCGCCCACATGTCCTTCAACGCTCGGGCAAAGGCGTACGTCCTGGAGTCCGGCCTTGTCGAGCTAGTCAAGTAAAGATCTCAGCTTTGCGCATTTCATTTTTTTATTAGAATTATTTCTGTTCAGTATGCACAAGAATTGAGATTATTTCAGTTATCAGAAGCATTGCAATTTGCAAATAATAAAAATGCAGTTTTTTAGCTTAGGCATGTACTGTAGTTCCTAAGACCCCAATTAGCACTGAGATTGTTACATTGCATACTTCAGGTGGTTCAAGCACAATTCAATGACATATCCCCAAATCGCGAAAGTCGTTTGTGCATGTTCTGGCGAACGGGATGCAATTGAGCAGCAGTGTGGAGCTGATCTCGTGCCGTTTCTTCCTGAAGCTGCTGAAAGTTACTGTCCTGATTGGTGCTGGAGAGCTCCTGAAGGAAGAACTCATGGACAGGAGATGTTTGAGACCAACGTGGACAGTGAGTCTTTGCTAGCATTGTGCAAGCTGGTGGATAGGTACATAGCTGAAGTTGCCTCTGATCCAAATCTGTCAATTTCAAGCTTTGTGGATTTGGTGACTTCCATGCCTGAAACAGCCAGACCAACACATGATGGATTGTACACTGGTATTGACATGTTTCTGAAGGTATGTTTGACAGCAGCCATTTACAGTATATTATTCTTCATATGTACTAGCTGCCATGTTGACTGTAACAAACATTTAGCAGCTACTAACCTCAATTAGTAATGGCCAACTTTCCAGTATTCTGAACGCAATAGTAGTATAGTATGGTAACGGCCAAACTGTTAGTCGTCAGTTCTCTAAAATCTGAATACTGCAATAAAAAGGAATCATGCATGGTCCAGTCACCCTCGAGATGTTGAGTCAACCTCCTATGAACTGTTAGCACTTAAATTTTCTTCGGAACACCCAAGCTGTGTAAAATCCTGTTCGGACTACTCAATTCAGTTGTGAAGACTGAAAATCACTGTGCTCAGAGAGATCACTGGAAGCTCAAACAAGATACATGTTCTTAGCTCAACTGGCATTACCTTTTTTTAATCATGTCATTATATGGGTAGGGTGCCTATGTATCCCTGTATTAGTTAGGACTTGGGAGAAAGTATTTTGTCCACTGATACAAGGAAATATATGGTGCTTACTTAGTAACAGCTAGCTTATGAGAAGATCCAGATAATTACTCTGATGCAAAATGGTAATGTAATCTGGTACCACACATTAACACATAGTTCAGTACATCGTTTAGGTTTGAACACACATCATTGAATCCATGTGGACAAATTCTCGTTTAGCGATAGATTCGCTACTGAATTCATCTTATGACAGCAGGAGTAGTATTGACAACTATTCTCTTTGGTGGTCTTCCTCTCTTCCTCTTTTCAACTCCTGTTCCTTTTTCAGCTTTGGTTCCTTTCGTTCCTTTCCCTCCTTTCGTGTTGGCCTCCTGGGTTGGAGTTGTAGTGTGTACTATCTGCACATCGCTTGCATTTTCAGCCTGTTTGTGTTGGCGTTGTTCATCCGGATAGTTCGCATAGTACTCTTCCTCCTAAGAATCATCAAGAAAAATGTTAGACCTAGTTTTTTTTTGTACAATCTGGTTGTATAAGTTGTTGCAACCAAAAAAATGTCAATATGAATTAAAAGTTCATACCGTGATAGGGTATTCGTATGACTGTCGGCGTCTCATGTTACGGTCAGAAAGGAGCAACCTCGTGCATATTCTCCGTTTAAATCCTTGCATTTGTGTCTATAGAAGCGAAAATAGTGCATGTCATGCATATAGCAACTATTGAATCAGTCTATAGCAACTTGGAATGAACAAGGATTTTAAGACTCACATATGTGAAATGATAGGTCATCTGCTGTCCATCGCATGCTAGCATATAGTATATTATGAATGCCCCGCATGAATGACTGTAACTGAACATAAGAATAAGTAATTGAATTAGTAATTAATATAGACAAGGGAAAAAGAGTACCCGTCTTTTTGTTGTGGTATGTTTTGATAAGGAAATGAACGAGGGGCTGATCAAAACATGGTACCAAATCAAAGCAATCTAAATGTCACAAAATGAAACACGATGATACAATCCCAGCAATTTTGAGGGATAGTGGTGTCACATTTTTTGTAATGATTTTCAGACTTAGCGGGCGGGAATGCATCAGTGATCCAATCTCAGCTACGTTCTGTGAACCAGTTGAGAAAGCCCGAAGTGTAGGATTAAGGTCAGTTCTTTCTTTCAGTTCTGTGTGGCCTTCCTGATATTTTTGGTTGAATTGAATACTGGGTTTTCATCTCTATTTATGCCAATTTTGTCCAAAATGTGACTATAGTTGCTCAACTTGGACTTTTGATTGTACTGTTTATTCACATAATTTTGCTTTCTTTCCAGGAATCAACCTCTGCGTGTGTACAGCATGGTGAAATTTTTTTTGAATGATTTGCAGACGCAGTAGTAGATCTTAGTACTATTTGCAATGATTTTTATGTACCACAATAGCACTACATCAGATGCATATGAAGGAGGGATGTTTTATTTACCTTCAACCCTGGTGCCGTTTGCAGGCGAATATTTACTGTGCTACTGGTGTAGCCATCGTCGCCTTGAGTCCTCTTTTTCCTGGGCAATCTATGGTGGCTACTGAAATTTCTAGATGGGACTTGAGTTACCCGCGTGAGTTAGCCGCCGAGAAAAACAAAGTAGTAAGGTTGTGCGGTATGCACAGCGCTATATTCCTCTTGGGCCGTATTGGGCTGAGTTGGCTTGGTGGACCATTTAGGCCTATAGTATTTGATGTTGCCTATTTTTTTATTTGAGGTCATATTGTCATGCAAAACTGCATTTGAAATTTAAATTTTAAATTTTTAAAATTTGAGTTTCTCAAACAACCTCAGATGGAAAAACAACCAACCAAAATATACTTTGTAGATCTTGAAAAGTTATGAAAGTTTGATGTTGCCTATTTTTTTATTGAGATCATATTGTCATGCAAAACTACGTTTGAAATTCATATTTTCTAAACGACATCAAATGGAAAAACTTTGTAAACAAAAAGTGTAGGTCTAGAAAAAGTTATGAACTCTAGTGGTGTCGGCGTTCTTGGCAAAAAGTCATCCTAGAAGAGACACCAAAAAGTAAGCCAAAGACTTCATATGAGACTAAGATTCATTAGTACCAGAGTTGACAATTAAATTGACAACATAGGACTGGCTGAGTTCATAAAGGTTAATTTTATTCAGAATAGACAAGATAGCAACCCAGGAACCTCCATCTTTGGTGCAAGAGGTGCAGATGGAAGAGGCATGGAAGCACCATCACCTTCTGAGTATGCAAGCGGTGGAGCTGATGGTTTCAGATCAAGCTCTGCAGATAAATCACAAGAAATAACTACTTCTGAATAAACTGAAAGAACCCAATAAGAAAATGCAACTGCATTACCTGCAGACTGGTCAGCAGTTGGTGATTTACTCAAAGCACTAACAGAGTAAGAGTCTGTGAAACTAGTTCCTGCAGATGACAGAGCACGGAGATACAAAGGTTTTTTTTTTTGCACATGGAATATTTAAGAGCATAACTCAACATTGTTGTCCTCGTAAAAGGAACACCATGGATAAATATTTTCTCCAATGTATCAAACATTTCATAGATTACCCAATGCTGGGCTATCTTAAGTTCATACTTCATAGTAATTGTAGCCAGCTAGTACCCCCACATTGACGCTTTATTTTTATTTGAAAATGTGATTTTGAGACTGCTACGAGACCTTTCAACAGAAACAAGAACTAAGACTCTAGGACTTGAACAAAGATCCAAAACCCAATAACTCTTTGGCCCTGCCCATCATACTCCACATGAACTCCTTTATGTTTCGGACGTCGTAGTTCTAGACAATGTAGATACCGCTGCCAGTGCCAATCAACAACGACAGTGCTTTTCAGGTAACCGGCTGCAGGGGAAACAAGAAAATCAATATACTGAGCAACATCGACAGGAACCCCACTAACTTGATTAAGCAATACAACATGCAGCTCTCAAGTAGTTAGGGAAAAGGGGTAAATGTTGTGTGCATGTAATCCTAGCAAACTTAAATATTGCACATTTCCAGACATTGTCAAATTCATTAGTATAATAATTTCAAAACAAAGCAAGTGGAACCACTGATTTAAGTTAAAAAAAAATTTAGCAACCCAATCATAGTCTGTGCTCTTATTATTGACTATTTGCAAGCAGTTAAGAGTTGGAAATCAGCAAGAACTGTCTACAAATTGATCGCTCTGATTCTATAATATTTAGTAAGCTAAGAACTCCATGTCAAACAACAGGCCATACATGCTGAAATGCAAACACGGATGAAGTTCCAACTCACATAAACACAGATAAAGTTATTTTCTATTTGCAGGCTGGTAATCAAAGATGTACTAGACTCATTGTCTTCCAGCAGTCAAACCAGAGCTATTCAGCCAATCATTAGTAGTTCTAGTATACCAGTTGCAATATCATAGACAACTCAATATATAATATGTCAAAGTCACTCAATAAATCTTAAATCATAGGCTCACCTGAAAGATTGAACGCTATCAGTTTTCGGCTCTGCAAAATAACAGCATGTCAATTTGCAGTGTGTCTTACAATTACGGAACGGCACAAATGCATTGCTGCATTCCTAGGTTGAATATATGAAATAAATCAAATACAGAGCAAGTTTACAGGAGCAAGTTTACAGGAGGGGAACCTTGGCCTTCTTCGATTGGAGCTCGATCAGATGCAGTTCAGAGGATTCTCCACGAGGACACGGGCTGACGCTCAGCTCCAGAAGGGACCTGTACTCGGCGGGGACCGAGCGAGCGTTGTCCACAGCAGGGGCGGTGGCGAGTGCTGTCGACGAAGGGTACGGGGTGCGGGCGGGGCACGGCTACCCAGGGGCCGCTCGCACCACTAAGGAAGCACCGGGGAGGAGGGAGGACCGACGAGCGCGGGTGAGGGCAGGCCGCCGGCGTCGCCAGCATCTGCGACGACAGTGCGGGCAGGGGCACGACGTCGCCTAGGATGACAAGGCGGCCGGGGAGGAGGGTGGAGGGAGGAGTGATGGGCGCAGCCGCGCAGGTGAGGTCTAGGCGGCGGGCGGCGGCACGGTCGCTGCGGGAGGGAGATGACGAGATGGCGGCGGCTAGGTCTAGGGCGAGAGCACGGCCGACGGGGCACGGCTCGTGTTCAGCCCTTTCGTTCTGTGCGTGAGCAATTGGGGAGGGAGAGGGGAAGGGGGAGGGGGAGGAGACAGCAATTACCGTAATAGCCTTCTAGAGGTAAATTTAATTAAACGTAATAACTTGGCTAGGAACCAAGAGGAACTAAAAAATACCTCCAACCACTGTATATACACAAAATTAGGGATCCGAACCCACATTCCTGTCGCGATGCCAAAGCTAAAACCTTTACAGTGCACGAGGGTACATGACTTTCTTAATTGGATGAAATATTAGTACTTTTAGCACGCAATTAGCTATAATCAGCAACTGGTAAAAGGATTTAGCGAATTGTATCAACGTCAGTCCGTCGCCATCTCTGGATAACCGCGTTAGCGTTTCATCAGACTCTTGTTTAGATCCAAAATAATTTGGAATTTTGATAATGTAGCGCTTTCATTTGTATGTGGTAATTATTATTCAATCATGAAGTAACTAGATTCAAAAGATTTGTCTCACAAATTACAGATGAACTGTGTAATTAGTTATATTTTTTATCTATATTTAATACTATATATATGCGTTTAAAGATTCAATAAAGATTCGATGTGACAGGAAATTTAGAATTTTGAAGTGAACTAAACATGACCTAATATAAATGGAACAAAATGAAGGTTCACACGCCGAAGTACGTAGCGCGGTTTTCCAAGGTTGCAAAAAGGAAAAAGTCCCCTCATTCGGATACACTTGCTCCCTCCGTTCCATTGAAAGTATCACTTTAGAAATCTGTGACATCTTCTTTAAACGTTAGTCTTATTCAAATTTATTATATAAATATTATTTATTTTTCCATGACTTGTTTTATCATCAGACATACTTTACTAATATTTATTTATTTTATAATTTGCAAAAATATTTTGAATAAAACGAATGATCAAACACAGTGTCAAAAAGTCAAAACGTCACTTTCTATGGGACGGAGGGAGTAACCACTTAGGGCGTGTTTGGGACCGCTTCACAAACTCTCCTCTGCAAATTCCACTGTGAAGCAGCCCTAAGTTTTTGGAGTACCTCTTTAGATGCTCTCACAACTTCACTTGTTTTTTCTGGAGCTGTGTGCGTAGAGCTGAAACCATTTGGCTAAAAACGTGGAGCGGAGCTCAAAAACATGGAGCGGAGCAGTCCCAAACAGCGCCTCGCTCCCTCTATATTTTAAAAGAAGTCATTTTGACAAGATTTTGGTCAAACAAGAAAATATAAATCATGAATAATTTTTAAATTGTTGAGTTTGAAAATGTGAAAACCATACCAATAGAATTATCTTGAAATATACTTTCATTAAAATAAACATATATCATTTTAAATAATTTTTTTATGGAAATATGAAGTCAAAATCATGTCTTGGAGACTGTATCGTTGTCCAAAGCAACTTCTTTTACGACACGGAGGGAATACTTTCTCAACTATTCAATACATGACAAATGACATCCTTATTTGGCTGAACACAAATCCACTCTAATCTACTCCCTCAGTTCCAAATTATAAGACGTTTCAAAAATCTTAGAAAGGTAAAGCATCTCGAGTTTGACCAATAATTATAGAGAAACCTATAAAGATTTATGATATCAAATAGGCATACTGTAAAAATATAA
Source organism: Microstegium vimineum (assembly GCA_022036555.1). NCBI lineage: Eukaryota > Viridiplantae > Streptophyta > Magnoliopsida > Poales > Poaceae > Microstegium > Microstegium vimineum. The sequence continues at coordinate 7,826,223 of CM039137.1, forward strand.
TTCATAACGAATCTAATGATACTTAGTTAACATCATAAATGTTATTATATTATCATATAAGTTTGGTCAAATTTAAGATAATTTGTCTCTCCAAAATTTTTAGGATGTCTTATAATTTAGGATATAGGGAGTACATTACTTCCACCGCAATCTATCAAAAACTATGTCGATTGGGGTGGTGTAGCCAAACGAGTTCCAAAATATACCGTTACACATCCCTCAACTATTGCCCGGCTAGGCGGGTGGCCTTTATTTCTCTTTTTGCCTTAGCAGAATTAGCAATGTGACCCACACAATTATACGGCTACTATATTATTACATTTATGGCTTGTTTATCATGGCTCCTCCTCAAGTGCTTCTCCAAAGGAGACGTAGCACATGAGGGGGAGATACAAACAGTTTCTCTAGTCTAGACTGAAAAATGACTTTGGCTTTTATATTATAGCATCATCAACACTAGTACAAAAATGATTTTTGGTTACGCCCCAAAAAAAAGAGCACATGTGGTTTGGGTTATAAACCGTCAGTAGAAAAAAATAGGAAAAAAACAGTTACGAACCGCGACTTGAAATTGATTTTTACATGTGGTATTCTTAGGAAAACCGCTTGTAAAAATACCTTATTTTTAGTGACGGTTTTCTTAAGAAACCGCCACTAAAAAAGAAAACCGCCACTAAAAATCGACCTCAGATTTTTTTCACTGATTTTTTTTATTTTTGTAAACGATCTCGGATGGAAAAAAATTCTACATGAAAGTTGTAGATATCGAAAAATTATGAAACTTCGTAGTTCACAACTTTTTCATTTGAAATCATCTTGTTATTGAAAAATACGTTCGAATATGTCAAATTTGAAATTCAAATTTTTATAAACTATCTTAGATGAAAAAACTTGCTACATGAAAGTTGTAGGTCTCTAAAAGTTATGAAACTTTGTAGTTCACAATTTTTTCATTTGAATTTGTTTAGTGGCTCAAACAATCAATTTACACCTGGTTTAGTATAGAATATGAGGAAGTATTAATGAATCTAGACACAACTGAGTCATAGGTGGAGTGTAGAGGAGATTCCGCGCGAGGCTGGGGTCTGAGGTTCAAATCCTCGGCGGAGCGCGTTCACAAAATTTATGCAAAAAAATGCGCGACTTGCGACGCGGGCGGATTAAAACTTGTCTTATCCCAGAATTTAATTTTTTCTTTCTATTTTTAAAAACTGAATTCTGGACAAATATTTCTACAGGTGGTTGCTTAAGAAAACACCTGTAAAACCCGTCCATTTCTACTGGCCTTTCACAGCGACGGTTCGGAAAAACGCCAGTAGAAATGACTTCTGAACCGCCGCTATAGTACTGCTCTGTACGAGTCTATCTAAATCTCAGTTATTAAATCATCATTTATAGAGTTATTTGTATAAAAACCGTTTTTATATCTTTTCACTCTTTAACTGATTTTATACATCTCATGGGTAGTCTAGAGAGTAATTCTCATCTTTTATATTTAGCTAGCGAAAAAATCAGAATGCATAACCATTTAGAGAAACTGTTGGAGAGTAGTTTTTCACAAAAATCTCTAATCTTACCATTTAGGAAGAATATAAAGAATCTTTTATAGATGCTCTTATTTACAAGAAAATAATTCCTCCCAAAATATTCTTCTATTATTACTATTTAGGAAGAATATAAAAAGTCTCTTATAGATGCTCTTATTTACAAGAAAATAATTCCTCCCAAAGTGTTCAGTATAGTTTATTCGCAGAAGTTGTTGCTAGAGCCGTACTGCGAAACATACCCGCACACTCATATATGTAGCACATGCATTCTTCGCACTTATTGGGACTCCTGTCACAACCCATCATTGCGTTTTTGTTAACTATATCATAAGCATAATTTTCATAAAGATTCCTAATTGCAAAACTCAGAAGTCTAGAATTACCAAAGTCAGTCACTATCGTGTTTTTACTGATAGTTTGACACTTTGACGGAATGGAACACGTCAGACAAATCGTCAATACAACGCCATAACAACCCATATACTTGCATTTGAGATTAAAGAAAAGCAACCCATCCTTGCATTAAAGTACACACTTTTATGCAGATAATTTTCAGAGGAGCGTTCTGGTTACGCTCGTGGGCTCAGATGTAGCGTGATGAGGCAGTTGAGGACGCGCTCTCAACGATGAGCAAGAAGCTGGAAGTAATTGCTTTAGAGATATCCAATAAAAAATAAAAACATTTATATTGTTTGATCTAGCGTCCTGGTCGATCTATAAGACTATGACTTTCTTCTTTTTTAACATAAACTGTGTAAGAATTGGTTGTGTACATCCCGGATGTAGAGGCCGGATATTGATTTATCCCTTATCTAAAAAAAATTAAAGTACGCACTGAGCAAACAGTTCATCAAGTTGAAAACTTTGTGCAAGTCGGATTTAAGAATAACCGCCGAGCTTTCTTTATATAGCAGTAATAATGAGCAAAGCAGTAGCAGTAGCCAATTTCAGGCGTCGTGCATCAATGGGCCTCCATCCGTTTAGATAGACACCATTGGCATTTTTTTTTCTTTTGTTCTCGGAAGTCGGAATGGAATAACCTGTTTTTCCCCCTCTTTTTCGTTTTATAGGTGAAGTAAACATTTTGGTTAATATTTATTAAGGTTTTAAGTCTTCAGCTACAGCTGTTTAATTGAGAAGAATTTGGCTATATTTTGATGTACAATTAAGTCGTTAGCTGTTGCTATGGCCCTATAAGTGGTATTTGCTGTTGCAGGAAACAAATCGCTAAATGCATTTATATTTACGCAAATTGACAATCATACAAGGCATACTTAGAGTACATCAGATGACAGATATAATGATTATCTTTTCACTTTACCTAAGTAAGTTTAAATAAATACCATTGAGCCAAGAGTCAATGGTTTCCTTGGCTGCAGCTATGGCTACAAAAAAAACCAAGAACTCTTTTCGTCCAAAAAAAAAACACATATCTCAAGAAATCAAAACATTTAAAGTTTAATCAAATAAAACATATATTATAGTTATGATATATAATAAATATTGTTAGATTAAGCATGAAATATACTTAAATAATAAATTTATTTGAGAACAAATATTAATACTATATTCTATATTTTTAATCAAAATTTTAAAAATTTGATTCCTCAAGAAACGAGATATGCGTTTCATTTTTATACGAAGGGAGCAACCGTGGCTGCAACTACAGAACAGTTGCGGCCCCGGTCTAAGAAGCTGCAGCGAGCACGCTTAATAGTACCACCCCTTAAATGAGAAAAATTAAGACCCTGTAAAAAAAACTATTTTCTGTATTTTGTCTGTAAAAAAAACTAATTTCTGTAAAGTTGTTGTACATTCGTGTCCAAATAGGCCCTAATTTCTGTATTTATTGCAGAAACCTTTTATTTTGCAACAAATATGGGTTTGATCTGCTTCAGCCCAATCGCGCTAGCATTTGCGAGAGAAGATCAAATGGGTTTGGGACACCTAGGATGGGGTTGGGCTGGGCCGCTGGAGGCCGCAGCGCAGAGGCGCCCAGCTTGAGAGCGGCAGGTTTTTCTCACGCAAGAGAGAGAGAGCGGCAGGTCCCCCAACCCCACTCACAGCGCGATGTGTCACGGGCGACGGGCAGCTCCAGTTCGCGCTTCGCAGTGCGTGGCGGCACCGGCACGCACAGCGCTGGTACCCCCGCACGGCATCGTCCCATGTTTGAGCGGGCAGGCACGATCACATGAGGGTGGCAGAAGCCGGTGGCCAATGAGACCTCTCCGTCTCCTCCCATTTGACACGCGCTGCACATCCGGCTTTACCGGTCCCGTCTTTCCACAGCGGTCAATTGGACGCACTGGTAGCATAGCATAGCATAGCATAGCATGAGATACACAGGGAGTGCACGGATACCCAGGCACGCTGCTGCCCCTGCCGCGGTCGCAGGCGGCCTGGCCTCTGCGCGCCGCGGCGCAAGCACACTGCCATCGAAAGCGACCGTCCCATGCCGCCCCTCGTCCCCCGATACCCATCCGTCAATCCGCGCGCATCCGACGGTGGACAGCGGCTCCAGCCCCGTGTCCGTACGTGGAGAGCTCCCTCCTCGCGGCTTTGAAGAAGAGAAAAAGCCTTTCTCGGGTTCCCACCCACGCGCGCTCTCGCTTCGCCAATCGCCACTGCCACTGCGCGTGCCTTCCTGCTCTGCGTCCATGGCCACGGGCATGGACGCCGCTGCACTCTTCCTCTCTCGCCTCCTCGTCGTCGCGGCCATCGCGGGCGCCGCGCCGCTGGACCCGCAGCAGCTGCTGGCGCTGCGCGCGCTCGGCCTCGGCGCGCGCCCGCGCGCCGACCCCTGCGGCGGCGCGGGCGCCCTGGTGGGCGCAGTGAACGCGTCCTGCGACGCAGGGGCGCCGTTCCGCCGCGTCACTTCGCTCGCCCTCACCAACTGCTCCGACACCACCTCCGTCTCGACCGCGGCGCTCGAGGCGCTCGCGCCGTCGCTCCGGGCGCTGGCATTCTCCGACTGCCCGGCCGCGCCGCCGCGCGCTCTGCCCCCGGAGCAGCTGGCGTCCGGGCTCCAGGCATTCTCCTGCACCGCGTCGCTCCACCGCCTCTCGGCCGTGTGGCTCTCTCACCTCACCAATCTCACGGAGCTCACCATCGCCGACACGCCCCTAGCCACGGGCTCCCCCACCGAGCTCGCTGTCGTCGTCTCCCACATGGACCGCCTCACCCGCCTCACCATCTCCAACGCCAACCTCTCCGGCTTCCTCCCGCACCACTGGCATTGCCCCAACCTCACTCACCTCGACCTGTCTCGCAACCGCATCACCGGCGCCATCCCAGACACCCTTACGCTCCTCGCCGGCATCACCCACATCAACCTCAGCTCCAACGTTCTCAATGGCCCCGTCCCCGCCTCCATCGGCGATCTCATTTCACTCACCACCCTCGACCTGTCCAATAACACAATCTCCGGTGGCATCCCCGACACCCTCTCTACGCTGCCGGAGCTGGAGGTGCTCAACCTGGACTCCAACCGGCTCAACGGCAGCATACCGCTGTTCCTGGCCGAGATGCGGGGGCTGAGGGAGCTCAACCTCGAGAACAACGACTTCGACGGCATGGTGCCGTTCACCGCCAAGTTCCTGTCCAGGCTGCGCGTCTTCAGGGCCGCCGGGAACGGCAAGCTGTGCTACAACCGGTCCGTGCTGTCCGCCGAGATCGCCGTCGGCGTGGCGCCGTGCGACAAATACGGGTTCCCGGTGCTGCCGCCCCCGGCCACGGCGCGGTCGGAGCGAAGCGCGGACTACGACGACGGCGGCGGGGACCGAGAGGCGGACGCCGGCGCCGACACGAGGGGTGGGCCCAGCGCGACGGTGCTCGGGGTCGCCATCGGGCTGTCCTGCCTGGCGTTCCTGGTCATCTTGCTCGTTTGCATTTGCAAGGTGTGCCGCTGAGGCGCAGCGCTGGCTCTGTTGCGTGCATTTCGCTTTTGCTGAGTTCGTTAATCGGTTATGCTGTTGCCCATTGCGCCGTAAAAAATGTATGAAGCATTGATAGCTAGGATCAATTTGACTCTTAATTTATTCGCCTGTAATTTTTTTGGCGCCGTTCTTCGCTCGGTCGCGTTTCAGCCTTCAAGAAAGCAGAGAATAGCTGAGTACGTACAAAAGAATGTCTTGTATTTGGAGCATTCGGACGAGCAGGTCGTGGCGAATGTTTTGGGTATGTATTCTTACAAAACATATGGTACGTCAAAATTCACAAAAGCAAGATCGGTTTACATCCACGAGAGCTAAACCAATGAAAAACAGAAAACCTACACCTCACTGGAAGGCCCAGTTCATCAACACTACTTAAACACTATTTTTCAGCAAAGAAACAATATATTACTCTTAGAACAAATCTGTATAACTATTTAGCATAAGTAAAATTTTAACCAAACGAACCGGACCTAAGTCCTTTGGGAGACAACCAGGCCAAACGGTGATTCTTCTCTCTTCTATTTATTTCCCTCTTTTTCTTCTACGTTTCTAGCGGGCTTAGAAGAAATCCTTAGGGAATCAGTCTAAGCAGAGGACGGGAGGGACGACAGTGAGTCAAAGGTAGCGGTGTCACCACCGGAGAGAGACAACGGTGAGGCGGAGACAGCGGTGGTGTAGCTGGAGCAGACGGAGGAGGCGATTCGGCCATGATGGATTGATGGTGACGGGGGAGGGAAAGATAGGGTCACCGTAAGCGTGGCTAGGTCTCGTCGGACCCCACGACCGCGGAGCTTCGGCGAGACACTACCACGCCATGCGCGCGGTGGGCGGTGACGCGTCGTGAAGAGGAAGGTTTAAAGAAAAGAAATCTAAGTGTTCCTGAGTTGTGGCTTTTGAGTAATCCAAAAACCTAGCTGCTACGGCACTGGCCGCTTTTGAGTTGTGGCTTGCGAGTGCCACTTTCGGCAAGCGTGAATCCTTGTCTGTCACTGCTTGGTCGAGCTCTAATAAATCTCAAAGTTCCATGCACGAAACCAAGAGAAAATGTGAGAACTATTTAGTACCACCTTACTTGTGGAAGCGGAGGTATTGGTTGGACCGGACTATATAATTAGACTATCGGTCACGCCAATAAATCATAAAATTAAGAGCTAGAGTTTCTACCTCTTTTCGCTGTAGCGCCACCATAGCTACTCTAGTCCGATCGTTGGCGTGCACCGACGACCAGGCGAGCAGGTCTCCGGAACTAGTCTTCGTGATCCTGCAGCGGGAGCAGACGAATAAGGCTTCACGACGGGTCGTCTTCCGTCCAAGTCAGGCGGTGCTACGTCCCGACGTATTCGTCGTCAGCTGAACCGAAGTCTACCGCCGCCGCTGATCGACATCGACATCATCTTTAACAACCTGAGCGTTGCTCCATCGACACCTGCATCTTCGCCGTCTTCACCGCAATCTACTACTTCTACAACTAGTAGGTATAAATCTCGTGATCTAATCTTATCGTTCATATTGTCCAATCTATCTAGTATACAAGCCATTAAACATGCTATGTGATATGTGGTTTAATCATGTTAGTATGCAGTACATGCTTATTCTAGTTCCTCAATCTGTCATGATTTATATTTTGGTATTAATCTGGAAATTGTCATATATTTCAACAGATGAGTATACATTTCCTGTGCTGCAACTGTAACTCTTCAAAGACGCAGCAGATCGCCGTGAGCATGAGTATACATTGTGGAATGATCACCGCCCTAATAAACATTCATGATGGCATGAGCATCATATGAAGGAGTGATTGATTCTGCAACTCGTGGTTCATGACCCTACTTACATTTATGGTAGGCCCACCGGCCCACGGTGGCACGGTGCAGCGCCACCGAAGCAATTAGATGAATCCTGCTAATAAATCTGCCCACAAGTGAAACCACACACATGCTTATTTCGCAAGCACTTGTGATTTGGCTTTTAATATACCGCTAGGCATCATTCACAGTCTCATGCCACGCGCAACTTTCCTGACGGGTAGATTAATCTCTCTGTATCTGTATGCTCGTCTGAAATGCGGTTCGTGACAATTAGGTGGTAGTGGTTTCATGTTGGAAGGAAGCGTGCCCGCATTAGCCGTCATCACTGCTGCCTTTCGTCAAAAGAATGCAGAAAATAGCGTACTAGTAGATCTGATCCTTGTGGTTGTGGCGCTGAAAATGTAGCCAGGGCTCCGAAAGCTGGTGCTGAAAAGCTCGTGCTACTGGATGATGACAGCTTCGGGCTTGAGCGCTTGGACTTGGTACCCTAGAGGATTTCGTCTAAAAATGAGCGCCACGTCATGTTTAGTGTACAGTGTATATTAATCATGCTCTTCATGAGGAAATGTCATGTCATTTCCACAGCAGGCCAGTGCACAAAATTCAGTTGCGTTTGCGTACCCATAATCATCACCCTTGCGGTCATGCTAAACACAACTGCAATTTCAAGCTCCACTGATGTAAATGATCTCGCCTTTTCGTAGGCAAGTGTATCTCAGTTCCTTTTTCCCCATGTTCCTATGATTTACAAACGCTTAAACAGTACGTGCCTTCTCACAATTGAGGCGAGTTTTAACACTTTAGCACCAAAACTTTTCATAATACAGACGACAGCAATCAACACATGGGTGTAGTAAAACAGAACTAACAACCTACACCACCTCTCCCAGATCCTGGGTCAAAAGCCCAGATGCGAGACAGACAGGAAATCCCCCGCATCAGGCAACCACGTTTGCCGCGGTACGACACCAGCTTACCGATGGTGAATCAGCAGATGACTGTGTTGCAGTTGTTGGTGTTGACGACCACGGTTCCTCCGACGAATGGGTCGATCTTGACCCAGAGGAGGGAGAAGACGGAGGCGAGGAGGACGGACCAGAGCACCACGATGGTGGGCGTCCGGTTCTGGCGGCCCATGAGACCCTTGAGGAACGGGTACAGGTGCATGATCACCCACATGGAGAAGAACACCTTGCCAAAGAGCGGGCCCCAGGACTCGTAGCCGCTGTTGAGCGCGGCCGAGAAGCCGGCCACCACGCCCACCAGGTTGAGCACCAGGATGCTGGTGGGCGGGATCAGCACCGTCGTCCACTTGAACACGTACAGCTCCCGAAGTCGGTGTCGTCCGTGGCCTTCGTCGTGACCGTGAAGTTGGTGTCCAGCCCAGCAATCATCTTGAGAATACCCTGGAACACAGCGAACAGGTGCGCAGACACGCCTCCGATGACCCAGAACTGCTCGTTGCGCCACCAGTCCTCAATCCCGATGCCACTCCACCGCAGCTCCAACACGCTCGTCAGGATGATGGACATGAAGAGGCCAAGAAACCATATCGTTGCAGCGTTGGACAGCTGAAAGAAAGAACGGCAAATGAGCGTTGTGGCCATACGAATTACGGTGCCAGGTGTACGTACGTGCTGAGAGCTAACTCACCGTAGGAATAATGAACTTTCCTGTGAGCAGGCAAATGGCAGGCAGGCAACAGTAGGCAACGAGAGGAAGAGAAGTGAACGGGTACACGATGGTGTTGATGTAGGACATCCTCTGGAGCCATTTCAGACGGCCACCACCGTAACCGTACCACAGCGGGCAGTGCCGACTGAGGAAGATCTCGACAGAACCAAGAGCCCACCGGAGAACCTGGTGAAGACGATCGGAAAGATTGATAGGGGCTGATCCCTTGAATGCAGGTCTCACCGGCATGCAGTAGATGGATCTCCAGCCACGGCAGTGCATCTTAAACCCAGTCAGAATATCCTCTGTAACTGAACCATAGATCCAGCCAATCTGAAAGTTTTTTTTTTAAAAAAAAGAAACAAGAAGTCAGACCTCACGAACAGGGAAAAGGTATCTGGTATCTTCAAGGCATATATCTGACGTTATAGGGAGATAATGAAGGACGTGCACACCTCTTTTCCCCATTCAGTTTTCTCTTCATATCCGCAGCTAATGACATGAATGGCTTCTTTAATTAGGGTAGATGGGTCTGCAGATTCAGGGACGCCCCCATTCTCCATAAGAGTTGATTCAATAAAGACTGAGGACATCCCAAAAGACTTCTCGAAGCTCATCTGAGAGATCAGCATGGACCTCTCATGCTCATCGTAGTCTGCAAAAACAACCAGTGTAATGTACATGCTATTTTTCTTTCAGGTTAGAACTTCTGACAGACCAGATACGCGCACTTACTGTCAATTTCGCGAAGATTAAAAATGGCAGACTCAAGGTCTTCTCGCCGGGAGTCTCTGTTGATTTCCCTTTCACTTCTTTCAACCTTTTTCTTGGGACAGCAGCAGCAACACCACGAACAAATTGAAGACTTTGGAAGTGCAGGCAGAGATGGAGGTCCATAACCATAAAGTGCCTGCCTATAGAAACAACAACCAGTTCCCACATAAACTGGGCCTTGGAGGCCATCCAGTCCTTTCATATTAACCTATTCAATGTAAGAACGGACATATAAGTTGTGTGAAGATAACTAAGATGCAACACGATGTCACCAGATAAAGCACTTACATCAAAGAACACAACGTTCCTATTGGCATATCGATCACTGCGATCAATGCCATCGAACCTCTGGGGGAATTGTACATAGCAGACATCTCTGCCAACAGTAGGGTCCATCATGAAGCACATTGCTTCACGAACGGCTTTGCTGTTGTTAACATAGTGATCACAGTCAAGATTAAGAATGTATGGAGCATTTGTTAGAACAGCGGACACTCGGACCTGCCAAATTAGAATTTTTCTCATTCAGCTCATGTTCAAACAATCTTGACATAGAATGAACTATGCTGCAATTAGCACTGAAGAATGTTGTACCAGAGCATTCATTGCCCCTGCCTTCTTGTGGTGTTGGTAGCCTGGTCTTTTCTCTCTTGACACATATACTAACCGAGGAAGTTCATTTCCATCAAAATCCCGTGCACCAGTCTCACCAAGGAAAACCTGTCACCAAAAGCCAGGGGTATGGTAAGAGTAAGCTTCGCACAAAAGGCTATTGACACTTAGCAAGGATGGACACACATCATAGTAGAGTCAGGAAAATGGAGCATCTTAGTAGATTCTAGAAAAAAAAGAACACCGTAGCAGTGAAATGTTAGTTCGACAGAACCATAACTTCAATTCTGAACTATAATTTGCAGTGGATCAATATAAGTTAAATTTAAATCAGGGTGTTTTGAGTATTAGTTGATAAATGTACCCTGCACAATGACACACAAGCAGCATACAGATAATGATTCATTGAACTAACACCATAGCATAAAGAATATATTTGCCAGTTCAAGTGGAACAACACCTGACTAGGATGTTGCTGTTATTATTGTTTATTTATTTACTTCGTGAGGGAAGACATGCATGTTCAGTATGGACCAACATGCAAGAAATATTTAGAACTTGATTATATCCTTAAAAAAACAACTACTTATATTATAAATTTCAGTAATCAGTTCTGTACTAGAAGTAAAGTACCACCATGCAATAACTGTTAAAAAGTTGCCCAGTATGACCACAAATCTGATATTTCACTAGTAAAAAGAAAACTACCTGGATCATGCCAGGGTGGTCACGAGGATTGTTCCCAGGCCATGGTGTACCGTCTTGCATGATCCAGCCTTCATCAGGTGTCTTCTGAGCCTTGGCAACCAAAGCATTTATCCTCACCTTGTACTCTTCATAGTCCCTCTGTGTAAACACATGTACATAACATTGTTTGTATAAAAACAAAAGGCATAGCCAGTAAAAATAATGAATGCTGTTGAATTGTGAACCAAGATCTACCTTCATAGCCCTACGCTCCTTGACAAAAGACGGGTGTATCTTGTCCTTCAAGTAGTCAATTTTCTGCGAGAAGTAGAATTCAGGAGCTCGTGGCTCAATGGCGTACTTCTTGCAAAATGGCACCCACTTTCTAGCATATTCTGCAGTCTCTGCGAGTGATTCAAATGAGAGCATTGCAGAACCATCATCCGATACGTAGCATGAGATCTTCTCAACAGGATAATCCACAGCAAGAATAGACAGCACAGTGTTTGCAGTGATTAGTGGAGGTTCTTTCAATGGATCCACTGTACTGACAAAGAAATCTACAGGCGCCAACCCAGACTCTTCACCATCTCCGTATCTGTAATAAACATGAGACGAGGCTTATTAGATACTGACACTTGCTGATGCATATATATAATCTTATTATGTGCTAGTAGGCTCTAGCAAACATACCGTGCAGTCAGCCTATCAACGTAAGTCTCTCGATTGATAGGATACCACTTGGGGAATTGATCCAAGATCCAGGAGAAACCAAACCAGATCTCACATATTACTGATGTCATCCAGAGACCAAAGGCACTATTAACAGGATTGGTGATACGGTAGTGAAAGAAGAGCCCAAGAACTATTAACCGCATAATGATGATTGCTCTGTAAGGTGTGAGCTTGTTCTTTGATATTGGGATTGTCCGGGAGAGTGGCTCATATGCATCTGTCAATCTGCAAAATTGTTTGTTGTTACAACATGTACAGAGATAGAAACGTCACATTTTAGTGAAATTTATCACAAAGGCTTCTAACTTGAGACCACATTAAAAATCGGACCTATATATGAACCGATAAATGACGAGATTGAGACCTTTCAGGCATCTTATCCGAAATTAGATAAAGAGTTGTAAATATAGCGAAATAGCCTAGGATAGAGTTCACTTGTGCTAGATTGAACATAAAACCAGATCTTGTGAAATGCTAGTGGTACTAAATGAAGAATTGTCAATAGGCCAGGCTTTGTATCTGATTGAGGTGATGAATTTGGTCAAAATGAGTCCTGGCAATGAGATATTATGAAATATAAATATGTATGTCTCCATCAAGAATTAGTTGTGTTTTGGTTCACTAATTTCTCATCCAATATAGAGAAGTCCATCCTTTAATATCATACGAACAGTAACTACACGACACAGTAAGTTCAATTTCATCACACAAGTTCTGGGATCTAGTAAGATAAAGTTAACTATGACATAAGTGAGATAACCTCAACGTTGCCGATTATATTAGAACAATGATGAGCTAAAAGCATTCTCTGCTTCATCTTATCAAGTACAGTATCATTTAGCATTCACAGTTCATTTGTAATATCACTCTATGCATGGAAAAGGATAGGTCCTCCACAACTCATAGAAAAAGATCTATAAATGGATGCTTGATCCTTACTCCTTTTCATCCATAATCTGTTCTTCGACAGGTGGAGCCTGTGCTTTAGCTGCAGCCTTTTTGGCCGAGGCTTTCTTCTCATTCTTCTTTTCCTTCCAACTCTCCACCCTGTTCTTCCAGATGGGCTTGCCAGATTCATCATTCAATTCTGCAAATTCATAGTAAGGGTTGAAATTTCACTACCCCACATCATCAGAAGTAAAGGTCTACAGGACGTAGACTATGAAGCTAAGTATCCTTACCACTACCAATTCCCGACAAGCTGCTCATGGTCCTGGCATGGCTTACTTCATCCTGTTCCAGCAAAACTCAGTTAATCCCACAATGTAAAAAAAAATGCAGAGTTTTCTAGAGATATCAATTGCAGTGTTAGTGTTGCACAGAACCGAACAAGCAGAGAGGGGGAAACACCTGACGATCATTGAGGTGACCGCCCATGGTGACCCTCTCACGCAGGCCACCAGCGGCGTGGTGGTTCTCCGCCTCCTCCTCCGCCTCGGTTCCCTCGTTGCCGTGCGCTGGAACAGCGAGCGGTCACATACACGTTAGCTTTGCCACTCGAAGGCCAAAAAAAAAAAAAATCTGAGCGACGGACCTGGTTCGATCGCGGCGTAGTCCCCGCCGCAGCGCGCGCATGTGGTGCGGCCCTCGGCGGCGTCCTCGTCGAGGCACGCCCTACAGAGCGCGTAGCTGCACGCGCGGCAGGCGGCGCGCGCGTCGTCCCCGCACGCCGCGCAGGGCTGGGCCGCCGCCGACTCCGCCATGGCTCCTCACCCCGACGCGGGGATCCGCGTGTGCGAGTTGAGGGGGTGTTCGGGGTGACGAGAATGGAGAGGAAGCTAAGCGTGCCGGAGGTTGGAGGCGTGGATGATATGCGGTCGCAGCCATGGTCGCTATGCGTGCCGGGTTGGAGCGTGGGTGATCAGGCGGTGCGGTGAGTGGCGCTGCAGGCGGTGGTGGAGTTGGGCGTCTGCGTCGCATCGGCGGGTGGATGGAAGAATGGAAGCAAAGGTTGGGTGGGGGAGGCGCAATGGCCATGGGGGGAGGAGAGAGGGGGGCGCGTGCGTGCGTGCGTGCAGCAGGTGGTTTTTTTCCGCGGGGTTTTGCGGGGTTTCGAAGCGAAGACGACGTCGACGGGTGATACAGCTCCCGACGCGAGGGCCGCGCGGGGCGTAACCTGGAAGACGGGCGGATGGGGGGTCGGGACGGGCCGACGGGGTGGTGGTTGGTGGGTTCCGTTGATGCGGTGGGGGTGGGTCCGCCGGTGCGGAAACAGGGGGGAGATCGCTCGCGCTGCCCGCGCTGGGGCGTCGTTTTTTCGACAGCCCGTTCCCTAGGTCGTGACGGCGACCGACGGGCGGGAGCGGGACGCCACCAGGCTAGGCGAGCGAGACCTGCGTGTAGCTTGCTATCGAAAATACTCTCTCTGCCCCTGAGATTGGGACCGGTTGTTTTCACGTGTCGTCATTGTACTCCTGGGGGGGCGCTCTGATGCAGTGATGCCGTGGAACTCGGGAAATTGGAGTTCAGGAATCGGCGAATCGCAATGCGTGCTGTGCTGCAACCAGAGCTAAGCTAAAGTTGCTTTAGGTGGTGTTTGGAAACACTCATACTAAAATTTAGCTAGATAAAATTTTAAGTTAAACTTTAGCCTATTAAAAGTTGTTCTAACTAAATTTTAGCTGGGTATTTGGATGCATCAGCTAATAGACTTAGCTAAATTTTAACTATCTTTAGCTAGATTAAAGTAGCTAAGCTCAGTTAAACTTTAACTGAAGTTTTAGCTAGACTATTTAGATATATGACAACTAAAATTAGTTAGCTAAAGTTTAGTTGGTGCATCTAAACATCTCTTTAATTCACGCTTAACCGGATCAGTTGCTCATTGACTCCGGTCTCCGGAGAAGGTTAGCAGCTTTGATATGGCCGTATGCACACCTGATGGAGTAGAAATATAGCTGTACGAATCGAATTACAGAATCCATGAAACAATATACTCGATCAAAGCATGAAGCAAGTGACGAGAGCCAAACATGAAGCAATGCCTAGATCCATACTAGTGTATAGTTACACAGACCGAGGCTAGTGTAGTCTGATGTTGTCTCCACTCCACGATACAGTACCAAAAAAGAGGCAACCGTGGCACGGCAGTATCATAGTTCATAGCAACCGGGCGTGGTGCACCGCCTAAAGCTCAATACGCCACAACATGCTTCAGACACGATCACCAGATCCGCTTTCCTGTTCCCGATCCCAAGAACAGACGTGTAAAAGTTATAGATGATCTCTCGTTTCCCTTTCCCATAGCACAATAGATGAACACATGACAATCAATATTGTGGAACTTGTATTCTCTTCTTCATTATAGATGGGTACAGGTTCCTTTATATAGTTGTAACTCTTCAGGGGTATATTTGGTATGAACCCATAATTATCCGTAGGGTTATTGTTTCTCAACACTCCCCTTGGGCGAATACCGCCATCAACTCATGTCTCATTAAAACTCATAAAAACCCAGTGGGAAAAATATGGAGAAAGAGTACATAGTGCCGCTAGATGTATTGCACTTGTTGGCTCATTAAAAACCATTATGAGAAACTTCTAGAAAACTCATTTATGGAAAAAAGAGTACAACGATTGTCTTCAAGACATTTTATAACCTTCAGTATTATAAATTTCAGGATCTTCTGGACCCAGTTTTAAGGGCATTTCAGGGGCGATCTCCCCCTGAACTTTGCAAGTCTCTCAGTCGTCTAATACCAATATCATTGAAAGGACCTTGATGTCGCCTAGGAAGACTAGAGGGGGGGTGAATAGGCCTACAAAAATTTATCTCAAACAAGTATTAGCATTGAGGGTGGCACTGCCTCCCTTTGAGGGCGTCAGTGTCGACCTATGACCGTAGGTCCAATTCAGCCCAAACTGGGGGAACGAGATCCTGAGAAGCTCAATAGTAACCCTGCAAAAATTCAGCTCACAACTCAAAAAGAATAGAGGGCGGCACTGCCGCTCTCCAAATATAACTCGGATTGAGCTCAGATTTCGCTGGGAGAAACTAGATAGTATAAGCATCCCAGCGCCACAGTTTCAAGGTAAAGTCCAACACGAAGACTGGATACCACAAAAATCACTTTCTAGCTCAAATCGAAACCTCAAACCCTAGTGAAGAATCATGGCCCTGATTGGTTTCGGTGATTAACGACAATTAGAGATTATTATGGCTAACGTGTGTTTTGCAGAGGCTATGCGTAGCCTAGCCATGGTGATCAAGGAAAATGGGCTCTAAAAGGTCATCACTTAGCCCCAAGATGGATATCGTTTCGGTTGTTAAGGAGACATGATGAAGACTCTAGAATGATAGGCTAAGTGCCATAAGGAGATGAAGGGTACTTAGAATTAGATAGGGCTTCTCTTTTTACCTTTGACCGTACTATTAAGAGGGGTTGAGACTAGTAGCTTGACTTAGGAAAGCTTTATGTTTAGGTGTGGTGCACACTTGATTTCCTTAGCTCTAAGCAAGCCTATGGTGACCGTAAGATAGCCTAGAACAACTTCCATATTCATCGCGACGAAAAACGGAGTTGTCAAAATCTTTTTCTGGGCGACGGACGCTCCTGGCAAGGGCGCCGGACGCTGTCCGACGCGTCGGACAAAGGCGCCGGACGCTGGGTGATTGAGTCCACAGCGTCCGTCGGCCTTCCAGAGAGGTTGTTTTCTGGCTAAGCTTTCCAGGGTGCGTCGGACGCTGTCCGTCGGCCAGGCGTCAGACGCTGCAGAGAGCGTCCGTCGACCTTCCAGAGAGGGTGTTTTCAAACCCTAGCCAGAATTCAGCGTCGGACGCTGTGAGTGAGCGTCCGTCGCCCAGTGACGTAGCGTCCGTCGCTGGGAACAGTGTGTCAGAACTAGCCGTTAGACAGAGGCGTCGGACCGTCCGTCGCCTAGGCGTCGGAGTGTCCGTCGCCTCAATTATGAACAGAAACTAGCCGTTGGGCATGCGACGGACCGTCCGTCGCCTAGTCGACGGAGCGTCCGTCGCCAACTTAAAATGCCAGCCCGAGGCAGTTTTCAGAGGGTCTTTTTATAGCCCCTCCCCCTTCTCTCCCACCTTGCCTTTGCTCATTTGAGTTGCTGAGTTCGTTGAGAAGGTTGGGAAGAGAGCAAGAGCCCTAGAGAGAGAGAGTGATTCGCGAATCCATCCATCCTCTCTCTAGTTCATCCAAGAGTTCAAGTGTGCATCCTCTAGTTGTGAAGCTTGAGTGAGTCAAGCGAAGATCGAGGCTTGTTACTCTTGGTGATCGACATCACCTAGACGGTCCGGTGGTGTTCGGAGGAAGGTGATCGCCGGAAGATTGTCGGCGGCCCTTCTCCATCGACGTGTGTGATCGGTTGTGGGCGATTCACCGAGCCGGAGTGGCGAAGAATCAGCCCATAGAGAGCACTCATCCCTTGCGAGGGATTGAGGGGGAGCTATACCTTGCGAGGTGCTCCAACGAGGACTAGGGAGGAGTGTCGACTCCTCGATACCTCGGCAAAACATCGCCGTGTCAAGCATCTCTTTCCCTAGCTCTTTATTACCGTATTACTTTCCGCACTTGTCTTTCAATTCATACTAGAATTGTGTAGAAAGTTTTTCGCTTTCCTTTGCTTTGTTACCGCTTTCTAGCTAGGACACACAAGCGGTAGGCACTAGGGGGTTAATTGGCTCTTTATAGGTTTAACTCTTGTTTAGAAATTAAAAAGAGCCCAATTCACCCCCCCTATTGGGCATCTTGATCCTTTCAATTGGTATCAGAGCAAGGTTGCTCTAAATTAGGCTTCACCGCCTAGAGCAAGATGTCCCATGGGGATGGACCACCTCCCATGTTCGATGGAGACGACTTTCCTTATTGGAAAGTTCGTATGGAGGCCTACCTAGAGGCCGTTGACATGGGCGTGCTCAAAGCCGCCACAAAGGGAGGTACTCTCTTCGCGGAGGACCTCAACTTTGAAAAGCACAATGCCAAGGCAAAGAACATACTCTTTCGTGGCATTAGCAAGGATGTCTTCAACCGAGTGCGTAATGCCAAAGACGCATTTGAGTTGTGGACCACTATTTGTGCACTTCACGAAGGCACAAAGAGTGAGCGTGAAGAACGCTATCACTTGGTTATGGCTAAGCTCAATTCTTTCTCTATGCATGCAAATGAAAATGCAAATGAAATGTACTCACGACTAAATATTATTGTAGAGGAATTGAATGGGCTCGGTCTCAACCAAATGGAACCGGCCGATGTGGTACGCAAGATTCTTTGTGTCTTGCCCATTGAGAAGTATGACCACATCGTCACGGTACTTCACCAAGGAGATCTCTCCGCCGCTACACCAACACAAATTTTGGGTAAGATCAATGCCCATGAGATATACATGAAGATTGGTGATAGTGGCTCATCTTCCTCCTCCAAGAAGAAAGAAAAAGAGAAGGAGGAAAAGAAGGACTTGGCTCTCAAGGCATCCTCGTCGGAGAAGCACAAGATGCAAGTCATGTATGAGAGCACAAGCGATGATGACGATGATGATGATCTCGCTCTCATGGTGAAGAAAACAACCAAGATGTTGAAGAAGCTAAGCAAGAATGGAGTCAAGTTTGACTCAAAGAAGAAGAAATTCTTCACAAGCTCTTCAAGAAAGCCCCTCTCCAAGATGGATTGCTACAATTGTGGCAAACTTGGACACTTGGCTCATGCTTGTCCCGAAGAAAAGAAAGACAAGTACAAGAACAAGAAAACTAACAACAAGTTCAAGTACAACAAAGGCAACAAGGTTGAGTCAAGTGATGAGGAGAAGAAGGATGACAAGCCATTCAAGAAGAAAAAGAACTTCAACTTCCACAAGAAGAAGAAGAATGGCAAAGCCTACATTGTTGGTGATTGGCTCACCGACATTGAAGACTCAAGTGACTCATCCGGAGATGAAAGTGAAGAAGAAAAGGTGGCCGCTTTAGTGATTGGTTCATCTACTCCACCGCCACCCCCTCCGTCATCTCCAGGCTCATCCTCTACACACCTATGCCTCATGGCTAAAGGTGACAAAAAGGTACAAAAAGAGGATAGTGATGATGAGGCTAGCTCTAGTGATGATAGTGATGATGAGTTTGAGGCACCTTCCTATGATGAGCTAATTGAAATTTGCAATAAATACACTAAGCTCATTAGGAAGTATAAAGGCAAAAGTGAATCACTAGAGAAAGCAAATGGTAACTTGCATGCTAAGCTTGATGACTTGACTAGTGCTAATGATGAATTGAAGCTTGAGAATAAATCTCTCTCATTTAGCACTAGGGAGCTCAAAGCCTCACTCAAGCAAGTAAATGAGAAACATGATAAGCTTGAGAGGTCAACACAAGAGCTCCATTCAAGGTACAACTTGCTAAAAGATGACTACAACCAAGTTAAAAATGAACATGACACACTTGTGATAGCTAATGAATTGCTTTCAAATGATCTTGCTACACATGTTGCTATTAACCCGGTTGTTAAGTGTGATATAGCTACTTCTTGTGAGGACTTGCTTGATGAAGTTGCTAGTGAGCAAAATGCAAAGTGCAAGGGCAAGAAGGTAGTTGAGGCCGACAAGCATGATGACTATGTGAAGATGAGGCAAGAAAACTCCAAGCTCAAGGAAGAGCTAATGAACCTCAAGGCAAGCAAGCCACTCACTATCAAGTCGGCCAAACAAGATGACAAAGATGCAATGACCTTGATCAAGTCTCTCAAAGAGGAAAATGCAAAGCTCAAGGTTGAGAAGATCAAGCTTACAAGTGGATTGGAGAAGTTCACCAAGGGCCACAACCTTCAAAGTGAGCTCTTGATGAACACTATCATGAAGACCGACAAGACCGGCATTGGGTTCAAGGAGAACCAAATCATGAAGGCCAAGGTCAAGATAGAAGCCAAGAACTATTACAAGAACAAGGCTATCAGAAGCAACTATGAAACACCAAAGCCCAAACCCAAGAAGTGCTTTGGATGTGGTCAAGAGGGTCATCTTCAATCCCAATGCAAGACTCCACCTCCAAAGACCTTGCCCAAGCACATAAGGCCTTTCGCTCATGATGCACACTTCATCATTAACAAGGACTCCAAGGGTAGACCTCAAGTTGTTTTTCTCGGTCCAAAGATGAAGAACAAGCCCAAAGTGCTATGGGTTGCTAAGGAGTTGGTGGACAAGGCTATGGGACCTCGCCAAGTGTGGGTTCCCAAACAACAAGCTTAACGCCAAGTTGCTTGTGTGTAGGTGAACTACAAGACCGGTGGAAGTCATTGGGTGATTGATAGTGGATGCACTCAACATATGACCGGTGACTCCCGGATGTTCACCACACTTGAGGAAGATTGTGAAGGGCAAGACAAGATTACCTTTGGGGACAACTCAAAAGGCAAAGTGCAAGGTCTAGGCAAAGTGGCAATCTCAAATGATCAATCTATATCAAATGTCTTGCTAGTACAATCATTGAGCTTCAACTTGCTATCCGTGGGACAACTATGTGATCTTGGTTTCCAATGTCTCTTCACTCCAAATGAGGTAGTTGTGTCCAAGATCGAAGATTCATCATTGATATTCAAAGGGTTTCGACACAACAATCTCTACCTAGTGGACTTCACCTCAAATGAAGCTAGTTTGCAAACATGTCTTTTCTCCAAGAGTTCTTTGGGTTGGCTATGGCATAGGAGATTAGCACATGTGGGAATGTCAACTTTGAAGAAACTTGTCAAGAAGGAATTGGTTAGAGGTGTGAAAGATGTGGTGTTTGAGAAAGATAAACTTTGTAGTGCATGTCAAGCCGGCAAGCAAGTAGCAAACACTCATCCAACCAAAGCTTTCATGTCAACCTCAAGAGTTCTAGAGCTACTCCACATGGATCTTTTTGGACCTACTACCTATGCTAGCCTTGGCGGCAATCTCTTTTCCTTGGTGGTAGTTGATGACTACTCTAGATACACTTGGGTGTTCTTTCTTCAAGACAAGGGAGAAACTCAATCAATATTCAAGAAGTTTGCAACTAGAGCCCAAAATGAATTTGATGTGAAGATCAAGAAGATAAGAAGTGACAATGGGACCGAGTTTGTAAACACCAAGATTGAAGACTATTGTGATGAAGTTGGAATCAAGCATGAAGTATCCGCCACATATACTCCTCAACAAAATGGTGTAGTAGAGAGGAAGAACCAGACACTCATCACACTTGCAAGATCAATGCTTGATGAATACAACACCCCCGAGAAGTTTTGGGCCGAAGCAATCAACACCGCATGCTATGCGGCCAACCGGCTATTTGTCCAAAGGCTTCTCAAGAAGACCCCCTATGAGCTTGTGAATGGAAAGAAACCGGATATATCCTTTTTCCGAGTGTTTGGTTGCAAAGTGTACCTCTACAAGAAGCGCCAACACTTGGGCAAGTTCCAAAGAAGATGTGACATTGGTTTCTTAGTTGGGTATTCACTTAAATCCAAGGCATACCGTGTATTTAACAAAGCCACCGGCTTAGTTGAAGAAACGTATGACTTGGTGTTTGATGAAACTAATGGCTCTCAAGAAGAGCATGAAAATCTTGATGATGTAGGTGATGAACCCTTGAGGGAGGCCATAAAAAACATGCCAATTGGTGCTATCAACCCACAAGAGGTGGAAGGAGTTGAAGATGAAGCGAATCAAGATCCTTTTCCACCTCACACGCCTCAAGTTGATGAAGAAGATCAAGTGAGGGAAGCTCAAGAAGACACTCACATCCCTCAAGATCAAGCCGAGGCCGAAGCAAGCAATGTTGAAGCACCGCAACCTCCTCCCAAGTGATCAATAGAAGATCTACACCTATGCTTCAAGCACATCCTCAAGATCTCATCATAGGGAGTCCATCAAGGGGGGTAACAACACGATCTAAACTTGCTTCTTATGTTGAACATCACTCCTTTGTTTCCTTTGTTGAGCCTTCTAGTGTGGAGGATGCACTTGCGGATCCGGATTGGATGAACGCCATGCACGAAGAGTTGAACAACTTCACCCGGAACGAAGTGTGGACACTAGTAGAAAAGCCCAAAGGAGCAAGAATCATTGGCACCAAGTGGGTGTTTAGAAACAAGTAAGATGATCAAGGCGTGGTTGTGAGAAACAAGGCAAGATTGGTGGCAAAGGGGTTCTCCCAAGTTGAAGGCTTGGATTTTGGGGAGACCTTTGCACCGGTTGCAAGACTAGAAGCCATTCGTATCCTTTTGGCATATGCTTCATACCATAAAATGAAACTCTTTCAAATGGATGTGAAGAGTGCCTTTCTTAATGGTTTCATTAATGAACTTGTTTTTGTCTCACAACCTCCCGGGTTTGAAGACCCAAATTGTCCTAATCATGTGTATAGGTTGTCCAAGGCACTCTATGGATTGAAGCAAGCTCCAAGAGCTTGGTATAAGAGGCTAAGGGACTTCCTACTCAAGAAGGGCTTCAAGATCGGGAAAGTGGACACCACACTCTTCACCAAGGTGCTAGATGGAGAGATCTTTGTTTGCCAAGTATATGTCGATGACATTATATTTGGGTCAACAAACCAAGGTCATAGCAAGGAATTTGGTGCATTGATGTCCAAGGAGTTCGAGATGTCGATGATTGGCGAGCTAACCTTCTTCCTAGGCTTCCAAGTGAAGCAATTGAGGGAGGACACCTTCATATCTCAAGAGAAGTACACTTATGATGTGCTCAAGAAATTCAAGATGGAGGATTGCAAGCCAATCAAGACCCCAATGCCTACAAATGGGCATCTCGATCTCGATGAGGGAGGTAAACCGGTCGACCAAACTCTATATCGTTCTATGATCGGTAGCTTACTTTACCTCACCGCTTCTAGGCCGGATATCATGTTTAGTGTGTGTATGTGTGCTAGATTTCAAGCAAACCCTAAGGAGTCGCACCTTTGTGCGGTTAAAAGAATCCTTAGGTACTTAAGGCACACCCCTAGCATGGGTCTTTGGTATCCCAAAGGAGCTCCCTTCCAACTAGTTGGCTATTTCGATTCGGATTACGCCGGGTGTAAGGTTGATAGGAAGAGTACCTTCGGCGGGTGCCACATGCTAGGAAGATCACTTGTTTCTTGGTCCTCAAAGAAGCAAAATAGTGTGGCATTGTCAACCGCTGAAGCGGAATACATTGCCATGGGAGCAAGTTGTGCACAAATCTTATATATGACCCAAACACTCTTTGATTACGGCGTGTTTTTAAAAGAAGTTCCACTTTTGTGTGATAATGAAAGCGCCGTAAAGCTTGCAAACAACCGGTTCAACACTCTCGCACCAAGCACATAGATATTCGCCATCACTTTCTAAGAGATCATGTGGCTAGAAAAGATATAACACTAGTTGGAGTTAAGAGCGAAGAGCAATTGGCAGATATCTTCACTAAACCACTCGATGAAACAACCTTTTGTAGGTTGAGAAGCGAGTTAAATGTGCTTGATCACTCTAATTTCACTAAAAGTTGATCGTGTGTGAACCTTGCATTCATTTGTAATATAACATGTTCAATTTGGTAATGCACATAGGTTTGGCTAACGCGGTTAAGATAACCGCCCTCAAAGCGTGTGACAAAGCTTAACCACGGTTTAAACTTGCAAGCAACCTAGATTCACTTTTCGTTTTGCATAAGCATATGCATGTGTGTTGTTTGCCCTTTTCCTTTTCGGTTAAGTTTCTTGAGCATCCTCTATGATTGTCCACTTAGGGGGAGCATTGCAAGCTCAAGTTCCTCATTTACCCCCTCTTGTGGTCATATGATGTCTCCTTGGCGCTTCCATTTGAATATTTTGAGCTAAAAACTAAATTTAAGCCTATGGCAAAATAAGTGAAAATGAGTGTTTGAGAGATGGTTCTCATATCAAGTCCAATCAAGTGTTATTTGGATCTTATTGGGATTGGAACTTGGTTGGGAGAAAGACGCAAAAAGAAAATTTAAAAAATTCCACTTTTTATGCGTCGGACGCTGCCGACGGACGCTCGGTGTCAATTCCCTCAGCGTCCGTCGCGATCGTCCGGAGATTAACCTTGCCCGCAAAAAGGGCGACGGACGCTCTCCCAAGCGTCCGTCGCGGAGCATCCATCGCGGTCAATGCGGCTGGGCATTCCAAATCAGCTCTGGAAGCCCGACGGACGATGCCGTCGGACGCTCCCCGAACGTCCGGCGCATGCTGACGGAGCGTCCGTCGCGGTCAATGCGGCTGGGCGTTCTAAATCGGCTCTGGAAGCCCGATGGACGATGCCGTCGGACGCTCTCCGAGCGTCCAGCGCATGCCGACGGAGCGTCCGTCGCCTATGCGTCGGACCGTCCGTCGCGAACTTATCGGCGAAATTTTTTTGAAAACCCCCGATCTCCTCTGTTTCGCCCGAATCCGCTCAGTTCGCCGCCGCGTCTCTGACCAAACCCTAACCGCCGCACATCCGTCCAGCGCCGCTGTGAGCCTTCCGTAGCGCCGCTGAGCACTGTTCCACCTCGCCGCCGGTCAGATCCGCGCTCCTCCCTGCTCTGCCCAGCGCCGCCGTGGCCTTTTCTGCGCCGCTGCCTCACCCTGTCCCAGCGCCGCCGCCTGCCCTGCAGTGTTCTTGGCCGCGCCGCAGCTGCTCTTTCAAACACCATCGCCGTCCCTCAGTGCTTTCTCAGCAGTGCTTCTCATCTTATCGAGGAGCCCCTCTCCAAGGAGACTGTTCGATCCTTTTTGGGTGCAAAGGTGAAACTCCCGATTCATTCTGTGACTTTCACTCAAAATTGCAGTTCACTTCTCCACCCTGCCAACCCCTAACCTTTCATCTCTCTATCTTGTTTAGAGTGTGGATTGGTTTGCGGACTGTGGATTGTGGATTGCGATTGATCGGGGAAACTCTCTTCCTTTTTCTCTCCTTTTTGGACAGAGGCTCGAGGTATGGCAGTGGATATCGCGTTTCTTTTCTTTCCTTAATTCATGCCTCTATAGACCCACTTTCCTTTTAGCTATATGCTTATGGTTCTTATGTATATCTCTACCCCTTCCGACGAGCAGGGTCAGTTTGTCAGTTAATCAAGAGACTCAGACAGTGGGCAGTGACAGATAACTCGGGGCAAAGCCCGCGAGTACGGATCGAGGCAAAGCCTCGCGAGGATAGTCCAGGGCCGGCGTGCCACTCTTTGATCTGCTTGGTTCCAGAGGATCAGGGACAGTGTCTGTTTGGCAGTAGAGGTGTGCTTTGGTTGTTAAGTTTTCCTGTCAGTGGTTTGTTTGCTTGAGTTTGGAAAATGGCAAGGACGAAGAATGTAGGTCCCGTCCCCGGTAGTGGTGGTGACCCTCCACCTCCACCGCGTCCACCCACTGACCGCGGGAAGGGCAAACAGAAGGTTATCTCGAGGAAGCGCAAGAGGCCGGCCATGGATCCGGATTCAGTAGCCGCTCTTGCAGTAGCAGAGGCAGCCGAGAGAGCTGAGCGAGGAGGACGTCGCGCCGGCTTGAGGCTCTCACCTCGCCATGGAGCGCGTAGTGAGTCCCCTCCACCTCCAGTGTCAGAGCCCGTCGAGGCTACAGAGGCACCAGCTACAGAGCCAGTCCCAGCGACTGAGCCGACAGAGGCCGCGGGCCACTCTACCATTGGAGAGCTGATGAGCCGTCGTGTTACTCGTTCCCGAGGCTCAGGTGCACCACCCAGCCCTCCAGGACCCCGGCTCCCAGACCCCGTGAGGCACCAGGTCAGGACACTTACAGCGAAGCAAGTTCAGATGCTTCGGTTCGTCGACTTTCAGTCCTGGTTTCCACCTCAGAGGGACCCCCGTGCTGGACCAGACTTCTATACCACAGTGCACGAGGACTTCTACCGAGCGTATGTTGACACCGATGCTCCCCTCAGGGCCCACAGGGTGTGCCCAGCTACTCAGATTGAGGGGATCGGCGGTCCAGAGATCCTGCAGCATCTCCAGTACATCCAGGGATTGACAGATCTGATGGGTCGCTCAGGGGCATATCAGAAGGAGTGGGTCTATCAGTTCTACGCCTCTCTGTGGATCTCACCTGATCACGAGTTCCTTCACTTCGCATATAAGGGCCGTGACTTCAGGGTTACAGCTGCCAGGTTCCGAGAGCTCTTTCACCTTGGATCTTCACCTACCAGGATCCACAGTCTTTGCTATGGGGATCAGGAGGCTCCTCGCAGACCTCACGATGGCATAGTACCATCCACAGACTTTGTCAGTCCGTGTTTTCAGCAGCCGTTCACTGAGGGTTCGAGCCGGACGCCACGTGACCTCACTCCTTTGGCTCGGATCCTCCACGAGGTTCTCAGACGGACCATTCTACCCAGGATTGGAGCTAGGGATACTATCACTCGACTTCAGCTTTGGCTCCTAGCTCACATTGTCCGGAAAGAGCAGTTCGATCTATGGGATCTGATAGTGAGCGAGCTCGAGGACATCATAGCTGCTGGATTCAGAGGCCATTGGCAGCTACAGTTCGCACATTGGATCTCTTACTTGGTAGTTGCCAAGACTGGGTCAGGGGTTATGAGAGTCACCCTCACGAGGTCAGCTACAGAGTTCCCTGTCTATTCGATGAGCCAGCTTGTGGCTCATGGGCAGCTGTCTCGCCCCAGCAGAGCTTACAGACCAGGCACGAGACAGGCCGGAGTGCCACCACAGTCAGCCGAGGTCGCCGATGCCACAGTTGAGCAGATAGCTCAGGCAGAGCTAGATGGTTTGGACGCTGAGATCGATACAGCTGCAGAGACAGTGTTTAGAGAGGATCTCGACTCTGACAGCACGGACGAGGACTACCAGCCCGTGCACGAGTATACACCTATGACACATGACCACGAGGCTGGTGGGTCAGGCACAGCTGCAGTAGCTCCAGCTCCAGGCTCCAGCTCCTCAGAGGCTACCTTGCTTTCTATACTCTCAAGGATGCAGGAGGAGCAATCTCGTCAGGCAGAGGAGCAGAGACGACAGGCTGCAGACCTATGGAGGCTCACTGAGCAGCAGCTGGCCGCTCAGGCACAGACACAGGCTAGGCAGGATGAGTTCCAGCGCCAGTTCCTAGTCTACCAGCTCCAGCAGGCAGAGATCCAGAAGACTCAGACTCTTCTACTTGAGCGTCTTCTGGCCTCTAGCTCCGGGCAGACCTCGACGCCACACTTTCAGTTGCCCGCAGTCTCTCAGCAGCAGCAGTTCACCTCTCCGCCACCGCAGACTCCAGTAGTAGTGGTGCCCACTCCAGCGTTACCGTCCAGAGGACAGCAGAGTCAGGCACCAGCTACACCTCCCTTCCAGCCAGCAGCTTCTCCAGAGTACCAGACTCCGAGGACCCAGGTGTCCTCTTGGATAGGTTCACCCGGAGAGTTCCAGACGGGATTCACTCCTACCCGGGGAACTACTCTAGCAGAGGCCTCGCGAGATCTGTCTGCTTCGTACCTGGAGATCATGGGAGAAGACTCCCCAGGAGCACCTCAGCAGGTCACACCAGCTCCAGAGACCGCAGTGGATCTTCCGGCGATAGGCACTCACCAGTCCTCAGTTGCGTCGTCGGAGATCGCACCTGAGCAGTCGGCACAGACAGTCACCACACCTCCAGCTGCCGTTCAGACGGATGCCATATCATTAGCAGATGAGGTTACAGTGGCAGTGTCCTCTCCTGGTCAGACTCAGCCTGCAGAGGTTGCAGCGGCAGTGTCCCTAGTGGCACTAGCAGTGACCACGTCCCCCTCGCCTCGAGTCTTCACTCGTCGGGCCCCCAGGCCCGCTACCACTGAGGCAGGACCGTCGAGGCACCAGCAGAGTCTCCACGACAGTCAGTTGCGACCGCAGCTCTAGAGGTGCCAGTGACAGCTTCAGAGGCCACCCCAGTTGCACCTACACCAGCAGAGACCGTGTCAGATGAGTCAGACGAGTCCGACCTTCAGGACTTCATTATGCTGGATCGCCGAGCTGCCGCTACTTCGCCTTCTTCTCCAGCCCCAGACTCGTAGTTTTTGGTGCTAGACGCCAAAGGGGGAGAGAGAGGGTCGAGTATAGAGATAGGGGGAGGGATTTGGATCTTTGTATGCTTTATTTCCCCATTCTCTTTCATCATATCTCTTCTATGCATTTGACTATATGTGTGATGTGATGATGGTTGATGTATATATGTGTATATATGGTTGCATGTGACAAACTCTTGTGTTTCTCTAATATATCTTGTGAGTTGTTTCATGTTCATGATATATCTCTTTGCCTAACGATATTTGAGCTTCCGCGTTTTACTCCGATACATCCTTTGAGAATATCATCAAGTACCGCTTCTTCATTCATATCCATAAGTACCATGTTTTGTGATTTGGCTTGGGTGAGCAAGTGTACTTCATTACCTTCTTACTAACCTTTGCTCAACCATTCCAAGTCTCCCTCGATTCTTAACCAAAACTCTTATCCATACTCGAGGTTCTATTGTCGTCAATCACCAAAAAGAGGGAGATTGAAGAATCATGGCCCTGGTTGGTTTCGGTGATTAACGACAATTAGAGATTATTATGGCTAACGTGTGTTTTGCAGAGGCTATGCGTAGCCTAGCCATGGTGATCAAGGAAAATGGGCTCTAAAAGGTCATCACTTAGCCCCCAAGATGGATATCGTTTTGGTTGTTAAGGAGACATGATGAAGACCCTAGAATGATAGGCTAAGTGCCATAAGGAGATGAAGGGTACTTAGAATTAGATAGGGCTTCTCTTTTTACCTTTGACCGTACTATTAAGAGGGGTTGAGACTAGTAGCTTGACTTAGGAAAGCTTCATGTTTAGGTGTGGTGCACACTTGATTTCCTTAGCTCTAAGCAAGCCTATGGTGACCGTAAGATAGCCTAGAACAACTTCCATATTCATCGCGACGAAAAACGGAGTTGTCAAAATCTTTTTCTGGGCGACGGACGCTCCTGGCAAGGGCGCCGGACGCTGTCCGACGCGTCGGACAAAGGCGCCGGACGCTGGGTGATTGAGTCCACAGCGTCCGTCGGCCTTCCAGAGAGGTTGTTTTCTGGCTAAGCTTTCCAGGGTGCGTCGGACGCTGTCCGTCGGCCAGGCGTCGGACGCTGCAGAGAGCGTCCGTCGACCTTCCAGAGAGGGTGTTTTCAAACCCTAGCCAGAATTCAGCGTCGGACGCTGTGAGTGAGCGTCCGTCGCCCAGTGACGTAGCGTCCGTCGCTGGGAACAGTGTGTCAGAACTAGCCGTTAGACAGAGGCGTCGGACCGTCCGTCGCCTAGGCGTCGGAGCGTCCGTCGCCTCAATTATGAACAGAAACTAGCCGTTGGGCATGCGACGGAGCGTCCGTCGCCTAGTCGACGGAGCGTCCGTCGCCAACTTAAAATGCCAGCCCGAGGCAATTTTCAGAGGGTCTTTTTATAGCCCCTCCCCCTTCTCTCCCACCTTGCCTTTGCTCATTTGAGTTGCTGAGTTCGTTGAGAAGGTTGGGAAGAGAGCAAGAGCCCTAGAGAGAGAGAGTGATTCGCGAATCCATCCATCCTCTCTCTAGTTCATCCAAGAGTTCAAGTGTGCATCCTCTAGTTGTGAAGCTTGAGTGAGTCAAGCGAAGATCGAGGCTTGTTACTCTTGGTGATCGACATCACCTAGACGGTCCGGTGGTGTTCGGAGGAAGGTGATCGCCGGAAGATTGTCGGCGGCCCTTCTCCATCGACGTGTGTGATCGGTTGTGGGCGATTCACCGAGCCGGAGTGGCGAAGAATCAGCCCATAGAGAGCACTCATCCCTTGCGAGGGATTGAGGGGGAGCTATACCTTGCGAGGTGCTCCAACGAGGACTAGGGAGGAGTGTCGACTCCTCGATACCTCGGCAAAACATCGCCGTGTCAAGCATCTCTTTCCCTAGCTCTTTATTACCGTATTACTTTCCGCACTTGTCTTTCAATTCATACTAGAATTGTGTAGAAAGTTTTTCGTTTTCCTTTGCTTTGTTACCGCTTTCTAGCTAGGACACACAAGCGGTAGGCACTAGGGAGTTAATTGGCTCTTTATAGGTTTAACTCTTGTTTAGAAATTAAAAAGAGCCCAATTCACCCCCCTCTTGGGCATCTTGATCCTTTCACCTAGCAATGTCTATGCAAGATATACTTGAAAGTAAACAACACACAAGACACAAGGATTTATCCCGTGGTTCAGCTCACCACTAAGGTTTGCCTATGTCCACGTTGTTGAGGTTCGCCACACAAGGCTTGGGTTCTCCACACAAGGCTTTCCTTTCCCTCGTTCTCAAATCAAGAGAGTGAACTCTTGAAGTGAGGGGTGATTTTTTAGCTGCAATAGATGGTTACAAACCTCCCTAGGCTGCCACACGAAGAGGGCAAGCTCTAGGGCGACGCCTAGCCGGCTAGGAGCAAGCTCCAAGAGTAACAAACCCTAGAACCGTCGGCCAAACGTGAACCAATGCTCTTTAGATTTTGGGAAGTAGTAGATCTGCTCTCTAGGAGTGTTTTGCTGCCTTTTCTCTCAAGCTTTGCTGGTTGGAATGGTGGGAAGACTTGGAGAGGAAGAGAGCAACAATGGAGGGTGAGAGAGAGAGCTTGATCTATTTTGCAACGGTCAGAAACCGAGGTTGACAAAGGGTTACTAGAATCACCTCATTGTGACCGTTCCAACGGGTGTTTATAGTCCAGAAAATACTGAACCATTGGAGGGCGGCACTGCCGCCCTAGCCAAGTTACTCCGATGGATTTGAGATTTGAACTGGTAACTGGGCTAAGTAAAAGGATGTTATTCGAAGAATATGAGCATCTGATTCAACAATTGACCAATTGTCCTAAAGTCCCTCTTTATAGTATGACATACCTATACTCAAGATCAATAGAAAATAACTATGTTAACCACTTGAGTTTCCATATATTCATATGCCATTTCTTCTCAATGTTGCTTCAGGGGCTGCAGTCAACTTTGTCTCTTTTCTTTGAGCAAACATACCTTGAGCATGTGACTTGAACCATTTCTATACATGTTAGTTCACCTCATGGCTTCAAGTCACTTCCACTAATGATTTGATCCTCAACACAATATGACTGCTCTTAGCTTGATTAGTACCTTGACTCAATGCAAGTAATCTCTTCTTCACCTTAGCCATAGTACCTCGAAGCCCTTTCCTTGCTGTCTTCACCTTATCAAGCCATACTCAAGTCACACCATATCAAGCATCCATTGAATAACCATTTCTTCACTATTGTGATCCTTGCTTGAATATCTTCTAGATATAAATGTTGAGATCAATCAAGCTTTAGTTTGACTCACATAGAGACATATATGGATCAATATCAATATGGTCAAGCCAATTCACGATTCCTTAAATCCTCTTCATTTTGGCTTCACACTCCTATAACTCACTTCAATATCTATCTTCATACCTCTAGCTTGATCATACTAATGTAAAGTGATTTCCAAATCTTTGTCCATACAAGCAAACTAAAGTAGAGACCATCTTGTATTCATTATACATTGTCTCCTTTGTCATTTGACCTTTGCTTGGTGTTTCCTCACTTAATGCACTCTTGATTCATTCTTCAATCCTTGATCAATGCTAGTCCCCTAGCAACTCTTCTTATTCATGTAAGGCAAGTCAATATAGAGATCAATCCAAAACTATCAACTCATGTCTCACTTGTCATTTATCAAGTATGCTTGCTTTTACATGATACTATGATATCCACAACATAGAGGCCATTTCATTATTTCCATTTGCATTGTTATCTTTTGCTTGAACTAGATTGTTTCCATAATCTTCCAATACAACAATACACAATTTGGCCTTCATTTCAACACAGTGTGGAATACCATCAAGTTTGCTTTTCTTGTTGAACCTTTGACACACTTAACAAACTTGTTAGACCTTTAATTGTGTTGTCACTCAATTCACCAAAACCCACTAAAGGGCTAGATGCACTTTCAATCATGGATACATTTTCTGAATGCAGTAGTTGGTAAAGACTTAGTGAACAAATCTGCTACATTGTCACATAACTGGACTTTCAAGATATTTATCTCACCCTACTTCTGGAGTTGATGAGTATAGAAAATTTAGGAGATATATGCTTGATCATATTACTCTTAATATAGCCCGTTTGCATTTGTGCAACACATGCTGCATTATCCTCATAAATAATGATGGGGTATCAACGGTACTAAGACCACATGACTTTTGGATATGGTTAGTCATCCGTTGTAGCCAATCAATCTTAGATTCTGATTCTTCGGGAATATAGACTGAGATCTTGAGTGTCATTCAGATATCTAAGTATTGTCTTAACTCCTTCTGGGATTGATTCTAGATTCTTCGAGAACCTTTATCTTCGATACATAATAAAACATCACAAGTATGTATTTCTAGCATATTGGGGAAAGTATTGCTAGTCGCACCAAAATACCATATAGGTTTTTAGCGAGGATACTCCAATTCCAAATCTTCAGGTGGAAAACACATTATATCATAAGCACACATATGTATACTTTTGTTCATTTGAGTTCCTCTTTTCACTCTTATATCTCGGGTCTCACATGGGTCTTTATTCCTTCCAGGGAATTCATTTATTTGGTGCATTCAGACTATAATCATATATTCCTTCAGGGGTTGATAATATTGGTACGAGATTTTGATGTTGTTCTCCATGGATTTTCAGAATCCAATAACTGCATATTTAAGTTCATGCCATTAGCCAGATTCATAGCGGAACATATTTTGTAAAACTTCTGTCGGAATTGGTCTCTATTAAGACCTTTTGAACCATCGCTTTTGACCACCTTTTATTCCAATGAGGACCCATAATTATCCGAACATCAGGTTCAAGATATTCACTTAGCGATTTTTGGTTCAACCTCAATTGCATATCTCATTTGACACGATACGAGAGCTTCAAGCACTCTTGCCATGGACTTTATTCCGGATCCGGGTTCTCATCAAGAGACTCATCTAACAATTATAGAGGTAAACAAGTGTCGACATATTTTTTTTCTGACTTAATAACAATCTTCGTTATTTCCGAAAACGATAGATCAATTATTGTTTCATATTCCTAGTTGTATATTACGCGCGCATTGCTAGGATTTTCATCTCCAGGATGAACCTCATCGGGAGGTAACTCACCAACTGGGTGATTTCTCTATAGGAGGAATAGAGGAGTTTTATCAAACATAGTATGAATTTGCTTTATGAGCATATGCTTGTGACTTAGGCCTCTAGATCTTAATTGCAAGCGTCCCCACATAATTTGATCAAAATGCCAAGGTCAAGTGGATATGAAATTAATTCCGGGTATATCCACATCTACTTCGGATAGAAGCATCCATTTAGATTTTAAACAATCTAGTTCCCCCTCATAGATATAAAATTAACTGGCATAACTCCATGCTATAGAATACATGAGTTTTTGTATTTGTGCGTTTTGATTCATAAATATCAAGGCATTCCATAAAATGGGCATTCATCTCCCCTAATGCTGAGATATTTAATAGCATACTAAAAATCCCCATTTACCAACTTCTAGTGATATAGATATGTATGCTTTAGTGGTGATTCATTTGGGAAATATTGCACACTTTAATATTAGGGGGTCGATATATGCAGTGAGCTTGGACTTTATTAATGCAGTTGCATGAATACTGCATGTATTTCCTTCTACAAAAGGAGTATACTCAACTTCTTATTAAGTTTACAACTTCTGGGGAATTATAAAACTTTGTTCCGCAAGTTCTTAGTTCAACAAATACATATGCAACCTTCTTGACTTAACACATGTAGTTATGGACATAACCCATAAGCTAACCATAACAATCCTTCAAGACCTATGCTCATCAATTGTTGTATAATTGACAATCAATCTGTCCATTACATATATATTGACCTTCCAGGTCATATGCATGGAAAAAGAAACAATTAATGGTGGCATTACGTTTTCAGACGCGTTAAGGTTGGTGTGCATAAGTATGATATCAAGAATATGACATTCAGCCATGGTTGCAGAGTACATATTTCAGATACATAATTACTTCATAGTCCAGCTCTTTTTATTGCCTAAAAATTTGACTCAATTACTCGTATCATATAGAAAAATTGGATCATTAATTATATTCATTGCAACATATTTCATGTTCCATATTGGCTTGGATCAATTCATTGTTCAGCATGAAAAGAAGCTCTCAAAATAGAACAGATAAAACCAAGAATTGTTTTTTTATGGGAAAAATTATTTTAATGCAAAGTCACCGTCATGCTATACGGAAACAGACGTACACAACGGAGGCGTCGTCAAACACGTCGAGCCACGCGCACAGGTCGCTCGTGGGTACATCCGCCTCCTCACCGTGGTTGCCCGCGGTGTCGGTCATCACAGCCAGCGAGGTAGAAACCGAGCCCCATCACAAGTCCGTTGATTTGCTTCTTGATTTGATAGCAAACAAATTATATATATGAACGACTCACCCAGTTAGAAGAGCTGTTGATAACGTGTTAAGAATCGGCCTATGCACGGATCACCAGATCCGCTTTCCCGTTCCCGATCCCAAGAACAGACGTGTAAAAGTTGTAGATGATCTCCTGTCTCCCTTCCCCATAGCACAATAGATGAACACATGCCAACCAATATTGTGGAACTTATATTCTTTTCTTCGTTATAGATGAGTACAGGTTTCTTTATATAGTCGTAACCCTTCAGGGGTATATTTGGTATGAGCACTTAATTATCCGTAGGATTATTGTTTCTCAACACAGACAACTTTGTAGGAAGATAACTATTTCTGCGGTAAGGTTGATACAAATGGATCAAATGAACTCCCATCATAGTACTATACCATCTGGTTCTACAAAAACATGTTTGGACTGAAACAGCGACGGATTCAACACGAAATAGGAAATATTTGGATCTCATTCTTATAATGAGAGTTAAAGATTATATACAAATCTGGATTTTAGAATTGAGGAACGTTTATGTCTCATCCTCATAGTAATTATTAATTACTATTTTTGTACGGAGAAAATCTCCAAATAGTGTTGAAGAAAGACCAGTGCTACTGGAACTTGACGTTGTTGATGAATTGATGTAGAGATATAGGTTGAATCACTTGGTAACTATGCCACAGCTGATAGGCTTTGTTTGGGTTGCGTAATATTTTTTTTCTCTATAGAAATTGCTGTTAAATTTATGTTTATGAGTCCCTTCAAACTTGGCGAGGCCATCATGTTTTAAGATGGCAACAACAACAAATTATGGTACAGGCCCATTGTACCCAAAGGCATGTTTTAATGCCGGTGGAATTAGGGGTAGCGTGTCAACTTGGATCCTATTTCCACGAGGTGGAAAAAGGCCCAAGACGAGATATGGGCCTATTCTTCTCTGATAGGATTTCTGCTTTTGTGTTCTCCCCATGAGCGCTGGCGACCTAGACAAAGTACTTCGTTGGATAGTGCTTTCTTTCTTTCTTTTCAGATCCCCGTTGTATCGGTACTGCCATGGACCTCTTTATCTGATCGAGGTCGGGCTGAATCGCGGGGAGGAAGTAAGGGCGTCAGACGTCGGGCCTCTCTTATCAGTCATTGGGCTTTCTGTGGGCTGCTCGGTTGTTGTTTGGTGGCCCATTGCCTCCCGGTCATCACGACTCCAGTAAATTTAGGCGCAACGTTCACGCAGGTTATTGGACCGTGGATCCGAGGCACGTACACGCGGCGCAGGCCGGCAGGCACAGTTGCAGGCGGGCGGGTGGCAACTGGCCGCGCGCGGGGGTGTCTGCCTGCCACGTGCCGATGGGTGCAAAACACAGGGACGGATCACGGACGCAAAGCTGCGCGTGTGCACAGCGTGTGCGCGTGTACAAATCGGAACTACCAAGTTTGGCTTTGCATATAGTAGTACTCCCTCCATCCCAAATTACTCCCTCCATCTCAAATTACAAGTCATTCCAAAAATCTTAAAGAGTCAAAACATCTCAAGTTTGACCAAGAATTATAGACAAAACTATAAAAAATTTATAACATCAAATAGATATACTATGAAAATATAATTGATAACGAATCTAATGATACTTATTTGACATCATAAATATTATTATATTGTTATATAAGTTTAATCAAACTTGAGAAACTTTAATTCTCCAAAATTTTTAGAATAACTTACAATTTGAGATGGAAGGAGTATTATTTAATTGCCTCTATATATCAATCGAACCACGTAGATCCTATTTTGTCCTCCGTCTTTGAACATATATCATTCCCTCTTCCAACTCTGTATATTTCACTCCCGTCTGAATACTCATTTATTTTAAATTCGCAATGTTGAGGCTTAATTCCTGCAGTTGTTGCCTGGAGTAGTACTATCCAAATCAAGATATCAAATTCCCTATACAAATGCAATGACACGTGGACCCATTTGTTAAAAAGACAAAGCGCCCTGTTCGTTAGAAAAGACAATTCATGTGTTAGCAGCCCTTAAAACCCACATCTGTTGTATAGCATTTCTCTTTATTTAAAGCCCGGTAACACAAAAGGCAAAGTACAGAATTCTGCTGACTCTCAAAAATCGGGAACGAATGGCCCAAAGCTTCCGTCCTCCTATGCGACTGCAAGAACTCGCTTTTGGCTAGAAGCCTACTCCTAGAACTCAACGCCATGGTACCTCCTTTTCCACACAGGCACACACCTGGATTGATCAGTCCCCTCCGCTTTTGGAACCTAGCCTTGGATCTCAACGTGTTTGTCCGATCTGCTCGAAAATTCCCCCTCGTAGTAACGCCGTGATCGTCGGACGGCATCGTGTGCGTATCCAGGGCGGCAGGCCGAATTCGACGCATCCAGGGCCCCGCACCCGCAACGCAGGCCGCCCTCGGCCCGCGAGTCGCCCATCCCGGCATCGGGAGTAGACGGCCGTGGCGCCGTGCCGTGCCGCGCCGCGGTTCCGCCGGCCGGTTTCTGCCCTGGACCGCTGGCGAAAAAACAAAACGACCGGCAATGGGGCGGGAAAGCACGCTGCACGCGTCCCGCTGGTGGGAATGGGTTTGGATCATCCTCCGCGCCCGCACGTGTTCCCAACCACCGCGGCGCCGAAGCCGGGCGGCACACGCCGGTGCGTGCGTGCGTTGCCACTTTGCCACCACTTCATCACCACTTGCCGTCAGGTGGGCAGATTCCGCTTCCGCATCGGCCGAAGCCTGTCTGTTTAGCGCAGGCGGAGCGAGCCATGTCTCCATCCATCCGTGGTCACAAATGGCGAGACGAAGAAAAAATGCCAAACCTTTCGCTGCTTTCTGGTTGGAATCACATCGCAAACGGGACAAACCTTGGACGGCGAACGCACGCACCCAATCAACACGGGGAGGCGGCAGCAGCAGCCGGGCCTTGAACGGATAAACCCCGTGCATCGATCAGAGCTGCTAGCTATGTACTACTAGTGCCTCCAAATCGCTCCGAGTAAAAACTAAAGACGGGCGGGGCCCCAAAAGGAGAAAAAGAAATCAAACGTAAAAAGGAGGAGGTCAAGGACCATCAGGAGCACGGCGCGGTGGCCGCCACGCTGAGCTCGCGGCATCGCCCGAACACGACGGCGCACTCGGGCAGCTCGCCGAGCCCCGCGAACAGGGCGTCTTCCCCCTGCAGCTCCCGCTCCCACTCCTCCGGCGGCAGCAACGGCGCGTACAGCGCCGAGCGGTGCCACGTCGGGTACTGGTCGAACCAACCAAAGTCGAAGCTTTCGTCCTCCTCGGCCACTGTTGCGGTTGCTTCCGCTTGCGGACCTGGGATGTCCCTCTGCTCCTGCCCAGGCTCCTCTTCCGGCTCCTGCTGCTCTGGCACTTCTGTTTCTGCCAGCTCATGCTCCGGACCGAGCTCATCCTGCTCTACCACCGGCTCAGGCTTCGGCGCCGGCGCCGGCCGCGTGGCGGACGGCTTGCCTTGCTGGTGGCAGCCGCTGCTGCTCTTGGGCTGCGGCGCCTCGTGGTTGTGGTCGAAGGTGTAGGTGACGAGCAGCACGGTGGGGTCCGCGCGGCTGCGCTCAACCTGCTTCCTCGCCGGACACCCCTTGGAGCTGCTGCAGCGGTAGTAACCCCTGCCACCACAAACAAAAAGCACAAAGCAAATCGAGGTTTGTTAACCAGGCTGCAGCAGCAGTGCTAATCGGGAACTTAGCATGCAGCAGATGCTGATTAGGTTCAGCACAGTACGTACCGTGGGTAGGGGGAGCCCTTGATGGGCTTCTGCCCATACTTGCGCCACGCCCACGAGTCCGACGGCGGCGGCCCCTCCCCGCTGGCCCCTCTGGGCCGGTCCCCGCACTCGGCCAGCGGCACCGACACAACCCGCTTCTCCACCGATCTCCGGCTGCTCATCACACAGAAAGAGACAACGAGGCCAGTTAGCCATCTTTGATTTCTAGATTCCCATACCAGCGCAGCAGCAAGCAGGTCCGTCACGGGCGCGCACCGCGCAGAATACTCTTCTGTGCAGGCAGGCACGCGTGACTACACATGAATGAATCCCGTCCGTCCGTACCCTCGCTTTGCTGGCGGCAGCGGCGACGACGGCGAGGCGGGGATGTCGCGGAGGTTGCGCTCGCGCTTGTTCAGCCCGGCCCCGGTGGCGCGAGGCGACTCCGCGTCCGCCGCAGGCAGCGGCTCGTCGGGGCATTCCGCCCGCGGCGAATCCGAGCTGCAGTAGCCGTCCTCGGCCGACGACATCGATCAGATCCCCCTCTCTGGCTCTCTTCGGTGGCCACGCCCGGCTGGACGGAGTACTACACGGAGCCGCCGGAGCCGAGCCTCTGCTCTGCTCCCGACGCCCACGGCCCCGGACGGATAAAAAAGCAGGCAGCTTCAAAGCAAAACTAACTCGCGCTTTCCCAAAGCGCGCATAAAATTTTCGCCCTGATAGTGGAGAAAGCAAGCGGGCGGGGGAGTATGATGGAGGGGATTGAAGAGGAGGGCTGTGGAGGCCGGGGCGGATCGATGATGGGCGCTGCGGCTTTCAATGATCCCTCTCCTCTTCTTCTTCTCTCTCTCTCTCTCTCCTCTCTCGCGGCGTGTCTGTATATGCGGGGTGCGCGCGCTAGTGGGCGCCTTTTTTTATGCGAACGATGCTGGTGTCATCGGGGAGCAGAGCACCGGGGCGAGCAGGGCAGCGAGCCAGCGAGCTAGCGATATCCATCCATACTACCCGGCAGCTGCGGGCGGCAGCGGCGGGGCGGCTACAGGCGCGAGTGAGTACGCGAAGCGATATGTTTTTTCTTTGGTTTGGCTTGGCGCCTTGCTTGTATTTACAGCTCTGTTCGTCTTGGATTGGATCTCGCCTCTGTCTTGTCGGCTGTCGCTGTGTTGCGTCTCGGAAGAGGAGAGCCGGAGAGTGGAGAGCGACGTGCTGGGCCGGGCCGAGCGCGCAGGAGCCGTGATTAATGATTAATCTAGTGAAGGCTGCGATCGCGACTCCCGCCCTAACCACTCCGGCCAGCCAATCAGTGGACACACACGATTTCTTTCGTGCGCTTGCTCCACCCGTGCACACACATTTTCGTGCATGTGCGGATACACGTGCTCTCATGTCCAAATACGGTGTACTCCGTATGTTCGTATGCATGGGCTCCTCTCCTCTGTTCAAGTTCAACCCTGCCCCGTGATCGTACAAATGTTGCCAGAAAGCCTTTCTTTGGGGGAAAGGAGGAGGAACAGGCACAGTTTTGTATGCAAGCGCTAAACGCTGCAGCCAACCAATCGGCATTTGGAGGTCGCAGAGTGTCCAGCTGCCTTGTTGCGAGTGTACTTACACATCGAGTAGAATATTGCATGCATGTCCTTGGAAGAAACGGGGCTACATGTAGTCGTCTAAACTACGGTAGTTACATGTGGGAGTAGGACTAAAGACGAAGCCGAGAGAGATTGGACGACGGGCCAGAGTAGCGTTCATTTTCATTAATGATCCATGTGCATCGCTTGAAAAATATACAAATATTGAGTACTTTTTAAGCCAATCTTATACTAGTATACTGTCACGGCTGCTATCGATCAGTACGCAGCACACTAATTTTATCTGCTGTCTGACACCAAATGCTACTAATCATCTTGACACCAAATGCTAGTTGCTATAGGAATTGAAGCCTTTGCACAATATATTTTTATATCACAACAAAATAATATGAGCCATCAACTCATCGATCATAGAAATCATCAGCCGAACAATACCACGGAACACATAAAACACCGTCACGGCGCATATACATTTCCCAGCGTCTTAGCATGATACCTATTTTCTCACGTAACAACATATATCAGTTATATATGCAAGGGGCTTTTCTAACCGGTGTCGTCGTTGACAGCATCCACTGTAAACCACTCTTGCACACGAGAATTGATCATGTATAGTTCTCGTGAGCTAGGATATAATATGGTCGATCCGCTCAGCTGTGATTTCACAGAGCTGCAATGCAACGACTGCAACGGCTGTGGCTGCATATCTTGTACTACAAAGCCGTCACAGCACTGCTATACTACCAGCAGTTCTGCTCAGGCTGATAGTTCCCGTATTGTTTCTCAATAGCTCCAATGTTTCTCATGTGCTAGAATAATTCATGGAATGACACGGGAAGTCCCACAAAAACCATTCGGCAATTGGAAATTCCATATGATGACATGATCAATCCCATACTAAAAAAACAATTCTAATGAAAAGCCTTTTTTGAAATCTAAAACCATGTTTGTTTGACCTGCAACTTTTGGCTTTGGCTTTCCAAAAGTTAACTAGTGCAAAAGCTAACTTGTTCACTTAAACTACTCTTAACTTATTTCCTTTCATAGAACACTATTCAATCAACTTATTCTCTTTCATATAACATTATTCAATCAGCCAGCTTTTCCATCAATTGAACAAGGAGCTAGTATAGGTTGGGAGGAGGGCCAATAGGCTCCATTTGGGACCGTATCCAGCAGGGACGAGCGCCAAGAGGGGCTTGGGGCTTGGGGCTTGGGGAAGTACTCGTGGATCTCCGAGCAGAGGCAAGTGGTGGGTGAAGCGGTGTCGAGCAAGCCGAAAGAACACCCCTAACACTACAATAGAATGCCACTTATAGCTATGCTTTATTTCTATGTTAGATATGCTTGATTTCATCTTTGCTAAGTAAAGACATGTCTTGTCTGGAGCATCTCCCTACGGACCGTGTCTCAGGATTTGTAGATACGTTTGTCAAAAGTGTGTCTAGTAGATATGACACGGTTTTTAGATATGATATCAAACTTCTCTAGTGGTCATAATATGCTTATAGACGTTGTTAAGCGTGTCGACATTTCAATTATGTGCAAGCAGTTTTGGTACGTTTTTTTTAGATAGTTTTTCTTTTTTTTGTTTTTATTTTATACTCCGTCTGTGCCCATTTATTTCTACAAGCAAAACAAATTGATTTGATCATCAATCTTCATGATATGAAATATTTTATTTCAATGTGTCACTTTGCATCAATGGAAGTACAAATCATTATCAATAAAATGTTTCATGTACTCTGTGGCAGCCTGATAATTTTCAACCAAAAGTTGTTGGAAGTCACCCTATATTGAGCTTTAGAGCTTCGTGTGTTATGTTGTATTTTGTGAGTTTCTTAGCTTGCTTAAGCCGGCACTAGAAGCTACCTGTTTTTTAGGTTCCCAACTTCTAAGCTCAAAAAGCTGCTAAGAAGCCCAATCAAATACTCCCTCTGTCCCAATTAAAAGTGTCACTAGAAAACTGTGTTTCTCTCACAAACACGTTTTTCAAACGATACTTTTGATGGGACGGAGAGAGTAGGGCATAAGAAAGAACCAGCCATATGCTAGACTATGTGCTTTTAAACTCAAAGAAACAAAAGCTTCTAGACACTAAAAATTTAAATTAAACCAAGTAGGAATTGTATACATAAAAGAATTAACCTCTAACATGAAATTCTAACTTCAAAATCAAGTAAATTTGAGCTTACAACCCCAAATGTTTTACTTCAAAACTTATAAACTCAAAAGATTCAAGGTCTTGTGTGATTTGCATTTGTGTTCAAGGACAAAAGATAACTAGAGAAGAAATATGTCTTAAGGTAGAAATAGAGTAAACCATTTTACTATTCATTGATACTATGTGATATCTATATTTTGGGCCAAATTGATGTAGTGTAGGGTTGGAAATGGGAGGAATTGATGGAGAGCGTGTAGAAAAGGAAGGTGATGCAATGCTCAAGTATTTTGAATGTTATTAACAATCAACTTTATGGTTGCATGATGTCGGTCAAACTAGAGCATCACAGAGTGACACATCATTCTCTTCCTCTCTAGGCAGGTGAGTCTTCCTAATTGTTACTCTATCACTCCACCTGTCTTCTCATATACTTCATCGGCTACCACTCTCGGTACCGTCCTCTTTCGGACATTGTGGAGCTCCTGCCCTTGCACTGTAGAACTAACCTCCACCACCACCACCTCCTCCGGGCGGCCTACTAACCCACCCCACCATGTGCTAGCCATCTCTACCATAGCTTGCCACCATCGGCACTCCCTCAAAACATGGAGGTATGTGCTGGCAACATAACTCGAAAGTCGAAACACGAAACCCCAAACCAGGGGCGGATCTAGCCCTGTTCACTGCTGTCAGCTAACAGCAGTGACTTCCTCTGATTTCCATTGTAAAATCATGCTTATATATGAAGTTTATCTCTAGTGTAGTAGAGGTGACATCAGTGACCTATTTGGCTGGATTCGCTACTGCCCCAAACTCTAATCCTGCCAGCTATAGCTCGTGTAAGAACATGTGTTCATGAACTAGTTAGAACTAATCATTCTCGATTTGTTCTCTGTAGTATGAAACACTCACACAAAGTAATTTGGGAAGTAATAAAAATGTCCTCCATGTGGTATATGAAAAAAGGAGTGACTGTCGATAAAGACAACTTTGCTAGGTCTAATTGGAATTATACTAAGAAATGTTACTTCTATACTATGGCACGGCTTGGTTTTTTTTTTAATCAAGCTTCTGTACTGGTCTCGCTACTACATGTTGCAGTGCAAACGTCTTCCTACAAATAGTTCCCACGTGCACCAATATCAGCGGCCCTACTGATGCGTTGTGTGATTATGATGTGCATTCCATTTTTCTTAAGAACATGTTCCTTTTCCTCCTTTTTTTGAGTAATCATATTAGATTGGAAGATGCAATTATGATGTTCTTCATAGCTGTTTCCTCTTCCTACACACGAGAGTGGTAAAGGTTACCTACTGTATAATAACGGTAATTGTCCTGTTTTTCAAGACTCCACTAGCTTTCACACCCGTCGCATACTCGAAATAAACAACATACTAGGACTGTAGGAGTATTGAGTTTCGCATGCCGAGCAGAGGTTCCAACGATCCTTTCAGTGGCCGGTAGATTTCGTTTTTAACTGTTTTTCTGTAAGATAAAAATACTGTTTCGGTGACTAATAAACCAGCTGATAAATCAAACGATCAGTGCGTCAGATTGTGCGT
This sequence comes from Microstegium vimineum, assembly GCA_022036555.1. Lineage (NCBI taxonomy): Eukaryota > Viridiplantae > Streptophyta > Magnoliopsida > Poales > Poaceae > Microstegium > Microstegium vimineum. The sequence goes on from CM039137.1 coordinate 7,869,422, forward strand.
CTACGGATTATTAAAAGTGCCCTTAATTTTCTCGAATCCACACATGGTTTTCCATGAAAACTCTTGAAGCAGTCAGGCATCGGTTGTCATGCTTGCTCTGTGCACTCTCCTCCGTATGCCATACGATGAGGCGCTAATTGCCTGTTTGCTGGTGCTGATGAGCGCACCCGCAGCAGACGCGGCATGCATGCTACGGCAATAAAGAGGGACAGAAGTAACATTTTTAAGAAACAGTTTATATCTGATAAATCGGATGGGATAGAAAAAGATATCGTTAACATTATATTTGTTTTTTTTATATATATTTCTGTTCGATTTGAACTCGTATCTGGTCGCCTGGGTACGAATTAATAAGTAGCCTTAAATTTATTTCTCACATCCACACATGGTTACATGCATCGTCATGCTTACGCACTGTCCTCCGTATGCCATTCGAGATGAGGCGCTACCGGCTAACGAATACAGTATCCTGCTTCGCTGGCTAAGCCCTGATGCCGATGAGCGCACCCGCAGCAGCTCATAATAATAACAAATAAATAATCTAAGTAAAAGGAACAAAATAAAAAACATCCTACACCTGAGAGTGACAACAATAATATGAAAAGCAAGCACCAGCTTAATCAAGCAAACCTTTCCTAATCCGCCGGTCGAGCGAGGCAACCTGCCCCCTCTCCATGGGCCCTAGCTGGTCACCTTATCTTCTTCCTCACATCACGCGGGGCCCACACCGGCCCGGCTCGAGTCCCCACTTGTTCTTCCTCACTGGACGCAAAGGCCCCATTGATTAGTCTCGGGGATCGCGTTAATTAATTAATTAATTAAGCGGTATCCGATCGCAGAGATTTAATGGCAGGGGTGGGGGGAAAACAAACGCAACGGCTAAAAAGGCCTGCTGCGTGCGTGCGTGCCAACGTGCGGACCGGTTGTTTTCCCGACGAAGGCGAGCGGAACCGGGACGGGGAAGAACTGAGCCGGAACCGACGACGGATGATGGGTGGTCGACCGGCCCGTCGGTCGGTCGCGGGAGATGGATCTCAATCATTTGCGATGAAAAGAGTTGTTTAATCCGGACGTCGTCACGGATCAGGCAGGCATTCAGGCCTGGCCTGATGGGAGAGCCCTGCGATCGCAGTACCGTATTAATTTGGGATTGGCATTGATCTCGACTCGGTCTTGGTGACGAAGGCGACGACGGCGGACAGGAGAAAATATCTCGCTCAGCTCTGCGCTCCTGCAACCACGGTTTGGCACAAGAGAAAAAGAAAGAAGAAAACACGAGATGGAGGCATTCTTCGATTCCTACGGCCGGCGTAGACGTGCGCGGCGGTGGACCATGGTACGTTCGAAGACGTTTCTGCGTGATATATAATGTTTGCACTAGTTTCGATCTCCACCATCCACCTCCGCCTATTGCCGGAGGGCCCGGAGTAGTACGAACGATCCATCAGTAGTATCTGGTGGCAGAACATTGAGAAATGGAGTTCAGTTTCAGCTGCTGCTCCCAACACAGAACCCACCCAGTTGCAAAAGCAAGGATAAAGCTTGGACTTTGATGGCCGCACAGACAAAGTACAGTACTACTGTAGCAGCGAGGGCGACAGCCTCGTCCGTTCTCGTTTTCCGCCGCGTGCGCGCCGTGCAGCATGGACATGGATGGAAGCTTCGCTTGCAGGACTGCGGGCGCAAACAAAAACCAGTTCCACTTTCACATCACGCGCCGGCGCCACCCAGGATAAGCCCCGGCGTTTTGGCGATTTGCGGAGAAATTTCTCTCATGCGCGCGCGCTTGGTTTTGTTGGTTGGTTCCGTACGCACGTCGTCGGCTGCCACGAGTCTACTAGTCTTTACCGTCCGCTGTTTCTGCATCACCGGAGAGGAATTATCAAGATAGCATAAAGAAAATAGCAGAATTGACCATCAGGCGTGCCTCGCTGTCTTTGCCTAGAGATCCAAGATATTATTGTAATCTCGTGAAGGGAGAAAATGATAATTGTTGGCATGCATGCATGGTCCAAACGTTTTTTTTCCTACCCCTTTTTTATTATTGCTCCTATGTTTGACCTCCGTTTCGCTGTAAATAAAACAAGTGCGGAGAAAGTCATCTCATGCCGTCATGCAACCCATTCTAGCGCCGGTTAGACTATCTCTAACACAGTTGGCATATTTTTAGGCACCTAAACTCAAAATGAATCTCCAGCAATCGTCCGAGTACTTATACGGAAGACGTATTATGAGTTTCAAAAGACACATATAACACAAATCTGAGTCTCTTCTTAACTATTTACAGAAAGAGTTATATATTATATCATGTTGTCGGAGAAGATCATCAACAATAAATATGAACCGTTTTACCTGTAGCATTACCTAAAGGATAAATATATTTTGTATTTTAGGTCACGGTCGCTAAAGATAGTCTTATGTTGCTGATAAATACTATATAACTGACTCTGCGTCACGGATACAATAATAAAAATCGAAACACCTGTTCGTTTCCCCTAAGAAAAATAATCAGACTGTAGCGTGACTGTGTGGATGTGATCAAGGTTCTTCAATTCAAGGACGAGTGGTTGAGCACGAAGCGTTAGCGACCAAAATCCATCCCACATTCGCATGGGTCATGGATGGATAACGGATTAGACAGTTGTTAGTACTTGTAGTTGTTTCCTGACTGTGTCTATACTAGTACGGAGTCGTATGTGCTGCACCGCTGCATCTGGAAATGGAAGAAAAAGGAAATCGCTAGGAGAAAGCTATACTTTGCTCGTGTGATTCATCTGTTCTCGTCACACGAATTTTTTTTTGCTGTTGGATTAGCACCTGCTTTGATTTGTGTCTGTCGACCCTCTCGGCTTCTCCGGCAGTCCGGTCACCTCGCTGGTCTGTCTCCTGCCTCTACGTCTCTCTATCAGATACACTTTTGGGCCCCATTTGTCAGCTCTTTCTATGGAAATGCAACATTGTCACTTTAAACGGTTCATTTTGCAATCCATAGTATTTATGTGTTATCTATTTTTTTGTTTATGTAGTTTGATATTGAACTGACATTCAGATTTATTCAGTTAAATAGCTTTCATTTTTCTATTTATGTTTGATGTTTGTGATCTTGGTTTCTCCCTGTCAAATGTGGTAGAAAAAATCTGTATATAGTAAGAAAGAATGGCCCCACCTGACAACAAGTACTTAGTTAATTTACCGTCATGTTACTATGGATTAATTTTGTATTTACACTAGAATTTTACTACACTTACAATGGTTAATTAGGTGTAATTCCTAGGTATTATTGATGTAACTAGTACTTACTGAAAGAAGTTAATTAGGCACTTGTTTGCCTTTTTTATGTAATATGTTTGGTTTGTTTGTATGAGTGCTCTAAGAATTTATTTGATTTTGCAATTCATAGATTTTTTTTTGGATTTTTGTTTATTTATTTTGTTGTTTCTGGATATTTGTTCAAATTATAGACAAACACACTATTTTTTTTTTTTGCAATCCATAGAAATTTATATTCTTTTCATTTTTTCCTTTGATTTGTTTGATCATGCAATGTCCTCATATTCTTTTTGTTTTTTTGCAATCCAGAATTGTTTTTCCTGTTCTTTGTACTTTTGATTTTTTTTTCTTTGATTTTTGTCTATTTGTAATAATTTCTTTGTATTCTTTGGTTGTCTCAGTGTGTTCTAATAACAAGGCAATATGCGAATTTGTGTATTATTGATGATTCTAATTTTTAGGTTTTTTTCTATTTATGGTGTGTGTCTAATCTTATTTTCTTCTTGCTAAATCATTCTAATTTAGTAGAACAATATGTATGTTGTAAGAAAAAAAAATGCCCCACCTCATAAATGCACTTAATTAATTGACTATCGTGTTACTATGAATTAATTTTGTACTTATACTAGAGTTGAACTAACCGTGGTTGATCAGGTGTCATTCCTAGGTATTATTGAAGTAACTAGTATTAAGTGAAAGAAGTTTATTAGGAACATGTTTGGCTTATATTTTTTAATAGACTATGCTTGCCAAGGAAAAAATAGCCCGCTATTTTTGCTGCTATAGCCCGAAATAGCTTGAAAAAAATTGTGCCGCTATTTGCGTTCATGCACAATTTTACCGCTAAAGTCCGCTAATTACGGTTTATAAAACGCTAAACACCTTGAACTTAGTTCGCTATTTAAAACATTTTGCTTGCTTATGGTCTTTTTTGATTAAGGTAATGTCCTCAGAACCTATTTAGTTTGAATATATTTTTATTTTGATTTGTTTGCACGAGCAACGCTCTCAGAATATATTTGAATTTATTGATACTGTGTTTATTTTATTTCATTTGTTTGGCTCATGCAATATCCTCATTATTTATGGTTTTGTTAATCCATAGAAATTTTATATTTTTTATAGTTTATTTATTTATTTGCATTTGTATTATTATTTATGCTTACTTTTCTTTGTCCCAATTCATGGTGAACGTAGGTGTTGCATAATGTGAGCAATATTAATGTTTGTTTCACACGAATTTACCTTGTTTTGATTTTCGAGTGATTTAGCTTTTAGGATTACTGTGTGACCATAGATCCTCAATCACTTAGATTTTTAATTTGCTTCTATTTGTGTGATTTCTTCCCTCAAATTGCTTGAGTGATTAGAGAGGACAGATCACTCGAGTTCTAAATAGACAGATCCAATCGCTAGCATAATAGGCAGCTCCCAACCTCCCAATATGCCGCTTCCTGCCTTTACTAGTTCAAAGCAAGCTCCAGTTTGTCTCCCATTCTAGTCTAGCACTACTTTACCTTCCCCATATTGCCATATATAATCAGTGCTGAAGTCATTTCCAGGGACGGGCGGATAAGAAAGAAGAGGGGAGAAAAGGCGTTAATAGACGAGAAATGCTATACAACACACGTATATTTTTCAAGACGGCTAACACATGAATTTTGTCTGTCCTTTCTATGTCTTTGTTCTTTGTGTTTTGTTACTTGTGATTTGTAATCTGCGTTTTGTGATCTGTGCCAACGAGTTTTTTTTTCTTATAATGTTGTGGTTTGTGATCTGTGTCAAGAAGAAAAAAAAGAGGAGAAAGATAAACAATATCTATAGGGGAAAAAATGTTGTTGTTAGCCCTTAAAACACATGGTTGTCATATACCCATGACATTGTTCTATAGTTGTATTTTTTTTTAGTGACGGAGAGAATATGAGTGAGTGTTCCATAGGATGATGATGAACTGATGATTGGGCTTATATCCGCAGTGAGGACGGACATGTACAGGCAATTGCGGGAGAGATTTCCTCAATTGTTATGCTTTAGTAAAGAATACTACATCGTACTTAAATGGTTCTTCGTCACATGTTAGGAATCAAAAAGTCCATTACAGTATTGTCCATGTAATATTTCAGAGTCCTGTTTGTGTTCCTCGTGTAACTACTAGGGGTTCTATTTTGATCACTAGACTAGTTATTAGTCTAACTAATTAAAAATTTTATGTGACAAAAGTTTACTCACGTCTTGATTGGATACATGACTGCTGAGAGGAACTTACAACTAGTTAGGTTAGAATAAAAATTAGTCCACCTGTTTAAATGATTTGGGACTAGACTCTAGGTGACTAATTTTAATCTTGTGAACCAAACAGAACCTATCTCTGACATAAGGTCCTTTGTCAGCATCCTATGATAAGAGGTCTACAAGTTATTGAATTTTTTTTTGTTAAACTAAGAGCATTATATTAGGTTAACAGTGGTATGCATGTTACTGTTTACACCGTAGAGGTTGAGATTGTAAATGTTTAGCTATCTAGAAAAATAATCATATCATTAACCTGCTAGTACTACACTATATCCAACGGGGCAACATAGATACTTAGATATAGGTGAGCGTAAGACAAATGATGAAAAGACTCGTCAATATGCACTCACGGAATAAAGGCCTAAACGAGGGGATATGACAGCTAAGATGTCTGCAAACAACGGATCAAACAGATGGAGGTTATCACTCTGTTTGGGTGTCAGTATCCGTTGCATAATTCTGCCACTAAGAGCATAGGAGACAGGAACCAAATAGGAAAGGGCAAAGACGAGACAAATAATAAGTTGGGCTTGGCATGTTATTCTTGTCAGCTGACGTCCTGAGAGAGACAGAGAGAGACTTGTCAGCTGACAAGCTCGGCCCTTTATTATTATCTTGGGCAGTTGGGATTGGGCCAGGCCTTATTTGCTACTATATGTCTCACCTTACAAACCGGGTAGTTGCATCACAATGCACTCGTACAATTCATTGGGAAATACATGTAACATTGAATTATTGTCGGATTGTTCTACCAGTGCCTCTATGAAACGTGTAGGACAAGGTGATTGTATTTGGCCTGGAATCTCAAGTTGTAACCATTAGTTCGACTGTCCGTTCAGAAGAATGGACGAATGGTTAACTATCGTATTCTGCATTCACCTCTGCCATCGTTCGTAGAAGCGGGCATCACCCTTTAGGACATGCGAATGAAGTCAAAGGCCAAGATATGCTAATCAGCTGACATGAGAATTACAATGAGCGCTCAAAATGCGCAAAAGGAAACTGAGATGGACCGGGGCCGATTTGGCACTGTGCTCTCAGACAGAAGTCCTGATAGAACCATCTCCAAAATATGGTGGGTAGAACTTCAATTTGTGGTGCTTGTATGTGAAACAATATACATACCCATAATGACAACATTACATATAAGAGTGTTTATTTTCATCTAAAAAAAATAAGAAAGAAAGAAATAAAAGAAAGCTATGTTCCGATGCTGAATCTCCCTTCAACATTCAGAATGCACTACAAAATTGGGCCCTCTCCTCTTCAAGAAAGTTAATAGTGTGTCACCTGTATTTCTAATTGCAATTGATGGAACATTTTCTTAGTGGACATACTGCAGAAAGTCCCGTCCAGATATATGCACAATTCTTTGTTTCGAATGAAAGGACAAAACATCTGTACTGATACCAGGCTGGAGTATGTTCCATGTACGAGGGTGTAGTCTTCCCAACTTGTCTGTCACATGGCTGACCACAACGATTGAAGAACTCAAAAATATGAAATCAGTTAGCCTGTGAAAGTAAGACTATGCAGGCACAGATGATCTTGCTTCTCTGGAAACTCCAGTGCATATCTGCATTCTGAAAAAAACATGAATTAAACCGTTAAGCCACTAGAAAAATCGAGAAATTGCGAACAAAAATCTTATCTGATCAAAAAACATATCCCTCATATTTTTTTTTTACCTTACCTACCACATTCATGTCAGCCTGTATCATCTTGAGCTTCAGTATCATCGTCAAGGATAACGTATTTTGAAGTCCCATTGGAAGAATGGATATTTGTCCTAGCATCTTCATTGTGATGCCCTTTTTTGAACCTTTTATACCTTCATCATGCAGCACAAACAATTGTTAGTCAATATTCTCCACCCATTATAAATAAACATATGCTTCCTATATAAAGATTCAAAGTTGAAATTTGTGATTTGAATTATCAATTGCGGGTCTGTAACCATAATAACATGGAAATGAAACATGAAGGTTTCAACTCACTTGTAAATATTGAATAGACAGACACCAAATATTATTATTGCCAGCCCAAGCGCCTTTAACCATGTAAATGGATCATTAAAGAATAGCACAGCAACCTGCATTTTTTTATTGTAGGGTCACAATCACATGACTGAACTAGCATAGATGAATTTTGTATAAACTGAAAGAAAAAACAAACTTAGTTATACCAGAATAGTGACAGCTTCCTTCACAATTCCGGCTACAGTCACTGTTACAGCACTAGTCACAGAAACAAGGACATATTCTGTCAAAACCTGCAAGCGAACAGATCTGTCATAAAACCTTTTAAAAGAATAATCAGGGATAGGCACATTCATGCCTTAATAATAAATCAATAGTAGACTCCAGAAACAGAAGACTTGTAACAAGTATTGGGGTGGAATTGAAAAAACAAAAGTCCCTCAATAGTTGTCCAACTAGCTCATGGTATCATGCACGCAATGAGACAGCCTAAATAATAGTTAACAGAATCAACCATTCCACCCTATTACACGATGTGTTTAAACACTTTAACCTATATTATAAAAAGTAACAATACCTACACTCCTGATTTCCTTAATGGACAACAATTCTGAAACAATGGACTGGTACTTTGGCAATGAGAAGGTAGTTGTTATGCTTAATATTTATTCCATGAATAGGAGTACACGACACATACCATGAAAAAGGCCAAAGCACCACCTAGAAGCAGCAACAAGCTGCTTCTTATTATGTGAGCAGAACTATCAAAAAAGTGACTTGCTCTGAAGTCATGCCATGGATCCATCACAATGGAAATAATTGCGGTTACTATTGCCATCACCGGGGTAAGATGGCTCATCAAGGTAAATGGATTCTTCAATCCTGCATGGAAAAGTTAAATAAATAAAATAATGGTGATGCAAAGCTGTCATTTAACATGTTGTCTGACTCAGTAGAATGAGCTGCCTTTTAATATTTCAGACCATAGTGGTATAAGTAGACTCTAATGCAATGTCTTCACAGAACAGCTGATATGGAATAGTTTTTGAGGCAATACTGCAATCGCGGCTATAGATAGATCAGTAGTTGTACTTCCAAAGAATTAAGCCAATCAAATCTATCTAGTATTTATGAACCTCGTATGTGTTCAGGTATGTGACTGCAATGTTGTCACTTCTCAGCACCCCAATCCATATTCTAGAATGTTAGTGTACTATACAATTCTACCAAGCTGAAATGATACCAAACCCACCATGAGTCTTAAATTTCATAGTACCCGATCTCATAAGATCGGTAGCACCCCAAATTGATACTGCATGGACGATAAGGAGTAGATGGGATCGAGGCAAGGAACGCAGGGGACAGCGAAGAACTGGTGGAGAGTCGTGACTGATGGCAGTGGCGGCAGAAGACTCCGACGCCACCGTCAAAGAGGAAACCCATGCCGAACAGAGGAAGATCTATTATCTTCGATGATCACGATTAAAAAAAAAAAGAAATTGAACGGAATGATCACAATCAGAATTAAGGTGCACCTTTATAATTTAGGTGCACCTCCTAATCAACAAACTTCCCTAACAATTCTTCCTAATTCCCATCGCGTTACCACCATTCTGCTCTGCATGCCGCCAATGTCGCCCTAGCCACGGCTTGGTCTCGGCTGTTGCTTAGGTCCACGGCGGCACTGGTGGCCCACGAAGGAGTCCACAACACAATGATCCTACAATCCCATCTGTTGGAATATGCGCCCTATGGGCTGGTCAGGACCCTAATGGGCTGGCCTAGTGTCAGCCGCCCAAGCCTGTTTGGCTGTGGCTTAGGGGCCAAGATAGATAGATATGGCAGGCTAGATAGATACGGCAAGGACTCTTGATCCTTGCCTTGTATATATATGTAATTGTGCCTTGCCTCATATCAATCAATCTAATCTATTCCTGATTATACTTTCCTTCATGGTAATCAGAGCCTAGGTTAATTTTTTTCTCTCTCTTCCGCTGCCCTAACCCAGCGCACGTCGGCACCTCGCCGCGCCGCCCCGCGCGCGTCGGCCCCTTGCCGCGCCGCCCCGCTCGTCCAGGCGCGGCCACCCCCGCGCGCGTCGGCCCCTTGCCGCGCCGCCCCCTTCCCACGCGCGGCCTCCCCTGCCCACGATGCCGGGCACGCCGCCCTCCTCTCCACGCGACACGTCCTCTGCCGCCGTCCATGATGACGAGCCCGCACAGCGCCTGGCCCAGGCGAAGGCCAGCGCCGATGCCGCAGCCGCCCAAGCTCGCGACGCGGCTCTGGCGCGCGCCCTCCAGGCTGAGGAGGAAGCCGCCGCCGCCTCCATGGAACGGGACGCTGCCGCCCAGCGGGCCACCGATGCTCTGGCCCGGGCTGCCAAGGAGCGTGCTGCTGCCGCAGCAGCACTCACGCCCGAACCTTCCGGAGGGGCACCACCGCATGATCTTCGTGCGGCCCTGCTACACCACGAAGCCGCTGCCCTTCTGCAACTTCACTCCCAGGTCGTCGCCGTCAGCAACATCCGGAACCACGTCACCACCATCCTGGACGTCGATTCAGGGAACTTCAACCGGTGGCGCGATCAGTTCCTCCTCATCCTCGGCAAGTTCTCCCTCCAGGATCACGTTCGCAAGAACGCCCCCGATCCCGTCTCTCCCGACTGGGCTCGGATGGATTGCGTTGTCAAGTCGTGGATCGTTGCCACACTCACCGACGACCTCGCCGAGATCGTCTCTGCCCAGGACTCCACCGCCCGGCACGCATGGCTTGCCGTCCAGTCGCAGTTCCTCGGCAATCGCGAAGCCCGCTCCATCCACCTCGAGACGCGGTTCCGCAATTTCGTCCAGGGCGAGCTCTCCGTCACCGACTACTGCCGCCGGCTGAAGATGGCTGACGATCTCACGGCCCTCGGCGAGGTTGTCACTGACCGCACCCTCGTCCTCAACCTCATCCGTGGACTGAACGAGCGTTTCAGCCACGTCGGGACTCTCCTTCGCCGCGCTCGGCCCTTCCCCTCCTTTCTGGAGGCCCGCGACGACCTCATCCTTGAGGAGCTCTCCATGGGGAACCGCCAGGAGGCCCCTGCTACAGCGTTGGTCACCTCGACGACTTCGCCCTCCCCGACACCTTCTGCAGCCCCTGGTGCAGCCTCCGGGGGCAACGGCGGCAAGAATAGCCGCTGCAACAAGCGCAATGGGGGCGGCAAAGGGAACAGCAGCGGCGGTGGCAACTCTGGGCAGCCACGCGCCCCTGCTGCACCCCACCACCAGCAGCAGCTGGCCGGCCAGCAGCAGCAGCAGTCCGTTGGTGGCGGTCGGCCCTGGCCAAGCATCTTCAACCCCTGGACAGGGTCCATCCAGATGTGGCCAGGGGGCCCCCGACCACCCCTGGCGCCCATCCCGGTGCCACCTCACCTCCTGGCGCAGCAGCACGCGCAACAGCAGGCCTTGCTCGTTCAACAGCAGCAGCAGGCACTACTTGCGCATCAGCAGTATGGCGCTGCCTCTACCACCGATGGATCGGCGTCGTGGGCTGCCCCGGGGTACTACAACTTTGTTGCCCCCTCCTGGGATCCGACGGCGCTCACCTCAGCCTTCAGCACGCCGACGCTGAACGCTCCTCCTTCCGCGCCCAACGAATGGTATTTTGACTCAGGTGCTACTTCACACATGACATCTCATTCCTCCTCTCTTTCACATGTTCTTTTCCCGCGGTACCCTACTCCTTCCTCTATTGTCGTTGGTAATGGTTCCACTTTACCTGTCACTGCCACTGGCTCCACAGAGTTGTCACCAAGTTTACGTCTTAATAATGTTCTTGTGTCACCTCAACTTATTAAGAATCTTATCTCTGTTCGCCAGTTTACCACCGAGAATAACTGTTTTGTTGAGTTTGATCCCGCTGGTTGTTCTGTGAAGGTTCTTCCGTCTCGGACCGAGATCGTCAGGTGCAATAGCTCCGGGCCGCTATACCCTCTTCGTTTTCCACCAGCGCACTCCCTTGTCGCCCAAGCGTCATCCCCACTGTGGCATCGACGTCTTGGCCACCCTGGTCATGAAGCTCTGTCCAAGCTCGCGTCTAGTGTGTCTTGTCATATTCAGGATTGTTCAGATTTGTGTCATGCTTGTCAGTTAGGGCGTCATGTTCGTCTGCCCTTTCGTGCGTCCACCTCCCGTGCTTCTAGCAAGTTTGATCTTATACACTGTGATTTATGGACCTCTCCAGTTGTCAGCATTTCTGGTTATAAATATTATTTGGTCATACTTGATGATTGCACTCATTACTTGTGGACATTTCCTTTGCGTCTCAAATCTGACACTTTCAGCACGCTTGATCACTTCATTGCCCACGCCTCCACCCAGTTCGGTGCCCGCGTCAAGGCTGTCCAGTGCGACAACGGGCGTGAATTTGACAACTCTAGCTCCCGCCAGTTCTTCCTTTCACACGGAATACACCTTCGCATGTCCTGCCCCTACACTTCGTCTCAGAATGGTAAAGCTGAACGCATTATTCGCTCTATAAATAATGTCGCTCGCTGCTTACTTTTTCAGGCGTCCATGCTTCCATCCTACTGGGTTGAGGCACTCTCCACAGCCACTGTTCTGCTTAACATCCTGCCCACCAAGACTCTCCGATTCTCCACGCCCCACCTTGCCCTATTTGGCAAGCCACCAACATATGATCATCTACGAGTCTTCGGTTGCAAATGTTACCCAAACATGTCGGCCACCGCATCTCACAAACTTGCCCCTCGGTCGGTTCTATGTGTCTTCCTAGGCTATTCTGCTCATCATAAAGGGTACCGCTGTCTTGACCTCTCCACCAACAGAGTCATCATCTCCCGGCACGTCATCTTCGATGAAACGACCTTTCCCTTTGCCGAGCGCCATGGTCCTCGTGCTCCAGCGGACCTCCAGTTCCTTGATGACGATATTACTGACCCTGTGCTCCCTCCTATCGGACCGATGCACAAGTTTTTGTCTGCAGGAACACCTCCCAGCACGTCTGATGCCTCCAGCGCCCCTGCCGGTCCCTCTGTGACTGTGCCTGGGGTGCCCCCGTCGCCTGCTGATGACATCGACGCTTCTCCGGTGCCCGCGCTCTACATCCCTCCTGCGCTACGGGCATCGGGGCCTCCCACCGCGCCACGCGCGGCCACGGCGCTACCTAGCGCACTTGGAGCGCCCTCACCAGTCTACGTCCCACCCGCCTTGCGTGCGGGTGCCGACCCTCCACCCGGCTTCCCGCATCTACGTCCGGCACTCAGCCACAGGCGCCCCCTGCTGCGCCTGCCTCAGCTACACCGGTTGCGCCGCTTCCCAAGGGCGCTGTTGCTGTGCCTCCAGTGGCAAACCAACACGCCATGGCGACGCGTTCGAAGCACGGATTCCGGATGCCCGCCGCCTTCCACGCCGCCTCACTCTCCAGTGCCGAAGACCTTCCGTAGTGCCCTTGCTGACCCCAGTTGGCGAGCGGCCATGGAGGAGGAACACAGTGCCTTGTTACAAAATCACACTTGGGATCTCGTGCCTCGACCTCCTCGGGCCAATGTGGTCACTGGCAAATGGATTTTCAAGCACAAGTTCAAGTCTGATGGCTCCCTCGAGAGGTACAAGGCGCGCTGGGTTCTTCGTGGTTTCACTCAGCGGCCTGGAGTTGACTTCGATGAGACTTTCAGTCCTATGGTGAAGCCTGCCACCGTCCGCACAGTGCTCTCCCTGGCACTCTCCCGCAGCTGGCCCATACACCAGCTCGATGTGAAGAACGCCTTTCTGCATGGCAACCTGTCCGAGACTGTGTTCTGCCAGCAACCGTCCGGGTTCGAAGATCCAGCTCGCCCGGATTTTGTCTGCCTCCTGAAGAAGTCCCTCTATGGTCTAAAACAGGCCCCTCGAGCGTGGTACAGCCGGATGGCCTCCTTCCTGCTATCCACTGGGTTTGTTGAAGCCAAGTCAGACACCTCACTATTCATCTACCAGCATGGATCGGACACAACATACCTGTTGCTCTATGTGGATGACATTGTCCTCACAGCTTCCTCACCCGGTCTGCTCCGACGGATTATCTCTGCTCTCCAGCAGGAATTTGCCATGAAAGATCTGGGTGAGCTGCATCACTTCCTCGGTATGCAGGTTCAGCGCAGTGGTAATGGTCTCCTCTCCCAGCGTCAGTATATGGTGGACATTCTGGAACGTGCCGGGATGACAGAGTGCAAGCCGTGCTCCACTCCAGTTGACACCAATCCAAAGGTTGCTACAACTGAGGGGGCACCAGTGTCTGATGCTACAGATTTTCGCAGCCTTGCTGGAGCTCTTCGGTACCTGACATTCACTCGGACAGACATTGCCTATGCAGTCCAACAGGTTTGTCTTCACATGCATGCTCCTCGTGAGCCTCATCTTGCAGCCCTGAAGCGGATCCTTCGCTAAGTTCGCGGCACTCTTCACCTTGGTCTCTTACTGCGACCATCCTCGCCGACTGATCTTGTGGTCTACACTGATGCTGACTGGGCCGGTTGCCCGGACACTCGCAGGTCCACCTCGGGCTATGGTGTGTTTCTTGGCAACAATCTCATCTTCTGGTCCTCCAAGCGCCAGAACACCGTCTCAAGATCAAGTGCCGAAGCTGAGTATCGAGCAGTGGCAAACGGAGTTGCAGAGGCCACCTGGCTGCGTCAGCTACTTCTGGAGCTGCACACCCCTCTCAGGAGCGCTACACTGGTGTATTGCGACAACATCAGTGTTGTCTACATGACCTCCAATCCAGTTCAACATCAGCGAACAAAGCACATAGAGATCGATCTTCACTTTGTCCGAGAGCGAGTTGCCATTGGTGACCTTCGGGTTCTGCATGTCCATACCTCGTCCCAGTATGCAGATATCTTCACCAAAGGGCTGCCTTCTTCAGTGTTCACAGAGTTTAGGTCCAGTCTCAACGTGCAAAGTGGCTGACGTTTCGACTGAGGGGGAGTGTTGGAATATGCGCCCTATGGGCTGGTCAGGACCCTAATGGGCTGGCCTAGTGTCAACCGCCCAAGCCTGTTTGGCTATGGCTTAGGGGCCAAGATAGATAGATATGGCAGGCTAGATAGATACGGCAAGGACTCTTGATCCTTGCCTTGTATATATATGTAATTGTGCCTTGCCTCATATCAATCAATCTAATCTATTCCTGATTATACTTTCCTTCACCATCTACTACTAATTAAAATAATGGTTTTTTAAATGACTCAGTTGTGATAAAATATTAGGTGCATTGGAAATAATATAAATAAGTCCACTTAAATATACAAAAAAATCAATTAAATTAACCAAAATTAATATCATAGCATTCAATCTTTACAACATATTACACATCTTATTGTTAAGAAAAGAAACAATACTACCTAGGATCCCGATCCTAACCATGTGTGGCCAATGCCATTACATAGATGAAAGGTGTAAAAATGTACGTATTCTGTGAGTAAAATGCCAAGATACAAAGCTTACCGTATTCCTCTTTCTTCAGAAATTTTGGAAGACATGAAAAAAGAGAGGCAAAAGTTCAGTCATGACAGGGATGAAATGAAAATACAACCACAGAAATACAAATCTAACAGAACTAGGTATCCTGTACGACCACAGTATTTAAAAAGTATAAAAGTAAGAAAACTGCAAAAGTGTTATACGATAAAAAAAACCTGGAGAAGAATCTGAGTCATGGACCAGCGGAAACCAGACATAACAGCAGCAAGCATAATAAATATAAATCCCCACATATTAAATTCTGTCTCTTTAGCAACTGCAAGATACAAAATTAGGCCATGGTCACAGATGGTAAGATAACAGAAAATATGTAAGTGGCGTGAGTTAAGAATTACGAAGTAAGATGCAACAGTAAGCTGATAAGCTAACTTTCAGAAAAAATGTAAGTGGCATGAAGTTGAGAATTAAGATGCAACAGTAATTCACAGATTATACTATGGACCCTATAATTTTGTAACACAGTAGTTCGAAGGGTGTTGTCTTAACCCTGAATACGATAATGTAAGCATGTGTTACCTGTTAGTAGAACTCCAAATGAAACAATCAGCATGATTCCAAGAAGGCTAAAGCTCGGTTTCTCAAGCCTTCCAAATAAAGAAGGTGAACTTCAGCTTGTGACAAGAAAAATGATACAAACCATAGCAGCATAACATGAAAACACAGTTGTAGAGACAAGTAACAGATGAAAGAAATAAGTAGATTCAATGAAGGCGAGAAATTGCTAAAACTGAAGATAATAAGGCCCGTGCAACTAAAGAGAGAGTAGCAAGCAAAGTACCTGAACATAAAAGCAAACAGAAGAATGAAAATTGGAGAAGCAGATTTGCACTGCACAAGAATTTAAAAGGGTGAATCAGAAGCCCAAAAAATAATTAGTAGGCGGAACAAATAATGATCCTTTTAGAAAGAACTATACCATTGTAGCAAATGTCACAGTAATGAAAACAAGTGAAATGTTGCTCAGATTTATATCAAGAGCAGTAGCCAAAGCTGTTGGGACAACTGCACAATCAATACTGGAATTATTATGCATACCAATCAGAGTAAATATTGAACTTACTATGTGTTGCAACTTAAACAACAAAATACAAACAAATGGGTAAACAGGAAAACAAAATTATGATTATGTTTTACTGACTTTTTTTATTAAATTGAGTGAGAAGTGTTTTCTAGATCATAGGCCAAGCCGCCAAGGTATAAATTTACTGAACTGTAATAACAAAGATACAAACAAGGGAAGCGCAACTAAACTCTATTTTTGAGCTCATATCAGCATATGGCTCTGTAGCAGTTTTGATTCACATTGTGGCAGTAAAATGTGAGGGAGTGCGCCACCCACAACCAGGGTTTGATCCACAAGTGGAAGCATGTGTGATTACCATTCAAAAGAAGCAAGAACACAAATGGTTGCAGATTTCCATCCTTGCTTAATTTAGCATATAATTTGTTCTGTATACGCATTTGGCCCCATGGTTGTTTCACACCAAAACGCTTAATTGATCCATGCTCAATGCTCATACCTTACCCCCAAACGACCTAATTTCGGCTATGCTTCCCTGATGCTAGTTATAGTGTGTTTGACAATCCTATCCACATCCACCACTAGTCCATGTATTAGCCAAAGTTACTTTTGCTGATTATGGAGCGCCTGAGCTATCCAATTCACATGACACTTCGCACTATATGTGGAACTGATACTCACCCGATCCCGACTATAGTAGACATCTGAGCGATATTAGAAACAGCACATCACCCAGACACCCACCTCGTAAACAGTAATCCTTCCACGACATTTTAATTGGCCCTCCCTCCAGGCCACGTTGCTGGAACCACACGATGACCTGGACGCCACGGCCTGCATCGTGAAATGCACTGTGTTCATCAAAAATGGCGCCGGGAACTTCCACATGTGCTTCCCCAGCATCTCCTTGTTGTACCTGACCACATGCGCACGCGCACGGAATGAACACTAGCAACAAACACATCCGCACACGAAGGTAGCCGGAAAATCCGCACAACAGTATTAACGAACAATACGTGCTACTCACAGTGTCAAGCATGTGCTCAGCGTGTACCAACACGCTATCAATCCGATGACCTTCGCAAGCAACCTCGGCGAGATCAGCAGATCATCAGATCTCACCGTCTCCCCCGCTTCAATGTCCATGGGTGAGCTGCCGCCGCCCGAGGAGGATGGAAGGAGCGGCAGCTCGAACTCCTCTGAGTCATCGCTGTCGCTGGTCACTGCAGCAGCGGCGGTATTGGAGGCGGTGGCGACAGAGGGGTCCCTGCACCACCGCGAGAACGACGGCTCCCTTCGGATCCCGCCCACCTTCTTCCGCTGCCCGCCACCCTCCTCCCGCGACTCTCCCGGCCGCTCATCGAGCTCCACGGCTACCGTCAACGGAGCCGCGCCCTCCACCGCCTCCGATTGGTGGTGCCCGTGGCCGTCATCGACGACGCAGTCCCCCATGGGACGGCAACGGCTGAAGGTCCTACAGAAGCTCGGATCTGGCGTCCGTCGCTGATCACATCAGCGGCGCGGGATGCGCGAGGCACGTGGTAAAGTGTCGGCGGCAGCGGCGGCCGACGCGAAGCCGCAGGCGAGGGGTTTTGCGCCGGTAGCTTTGGTTCGCTCCGATTTCTGGTAGCAAGTCAAAATCCAGCACCTCGTCGCGGCGACTTCCGAGCGGTTAACTGCCAGCTGCGCAGGCGGCCGCTGCCACAGTAGTTTTCCTTTGCGGGAGCCGGGAGGCGAGGAGCCGTCCATATTCTTGGAAGTATTTTTTTTTTTTAACAGAAGCTTCATTGCTCAAAAGAGTTCATTACAATCAAAATGCAGACAGCTGCAAGAAGCTAGGATGGGAAACCCATAAATGAGAATCTAAAAAAGAAACAGTAAAACGGGCACAAGAATATACTACAAAATTTGCCTCTCGTCGTACGTGTTACACCGTGAACGAAGTGAAGGCCGAAGCTAACTCCTCTATCTCAATCAGGATTGCTGCAATTTCAGACCTTTGATTAGATCTATTCTTCCACAGAGCCACTAACTCTTGAGCATCAGTCTCTGCTATGATGTGTTCCATGGCACCTTCGGGTATCAGTCTCACACCATCTCGGAGTGCCTCCGCTTCTGCTATCAGGGCCGAGCCCACAGAACCCAACCACCGAGTCGATGCTACTCGCATGACCCCGCTACTGTCGCGAACCACAACACCGGTTGCACCCGTACTTCGATCTTGCAGATAAGCACCATTAGAGTTGATCTTCAGCGTCACATGAGCTGGTGGACACCACCTCCGCGGGCTTGAATTGTCGTTGATAATAGTTTCAGTAATCGAAGATGACAGGTAGAAGCAAGAGTCCAAAGCCCACTTGATTGCCAAGAGTGGGTCGATGGGTGCTTTCCCATGACGTCTGTCATTTTGGCTGCACCAAAGTGACCACATACCGCATAGGATTACTCCACGATCAGCTTCCGGGCAGCATGCATTATCTAGGAGGTCGCGCGTCCAAGTCCCCGGGTGAAGGAGCGGAAGCTTGATCCCTGTTAACGATTTCATCCTGTCCCAGAAACTGATTGCAAAAGTACACTGAGTTAGAGCATGGTAAGTGGATTCCTCACCGTTGCAATAGAAGTAGCACGTTCCAACACGTTCCAGATGACGGCGGCAAAGGTTTTCTCGACATGGGATCAGGTCATGTGAGACCCGCCACCAGAACACTCTCACCTTGAGCGGTACCTTAGTCGTCCAAAGCGTCTTCCAATAGGGGTCATTGCAAGAAGCCGAATTGGCATTTCGGCTCTCACTGTGATCCCTCCCTTGCGCATCATTGGATGCTAACAGATGATAGGCGAGCGTACTGTGTACAGGCCATGTCGTTCACCCGCGCAAGCCCAGAAATCATCTTGAGTCCTCCCCAGCGGGATGCACTTGACGGCAAGGGCATCCATGGGCAAGAGATTCTGGTCTAATGCTGTCTCATTCCAACTTTTTCTATCAGTTGCAAGTAGTTCACTAACACGGATTGCCGAGGCACCTGGTTTTGGACAAATCGGCTTGTTGCCGATAGCACCAGGTATCCAACGATCCTGCCAAATGTTTGTGTTTTCACCATCACCAATTCGGCGAATGAGGCCGCATTGCAGAGCCTTACGACCAGCAAGGATAGCTCTCCATGTATGAGATGAGCCTCTCTTGTTCCTGGCCGTCATGAAGTCTCCATTTGGGAAATATTTTCCTTTGAGAACTCTAGAGCATAACGTATCGTAAGATTCTGATTGTGGTCGAGGCCCAAAAGTGAATACTACCTCGACTGAAAATTGTAGTTTAATTTATAACTTTATTAAGTCAAAATTTATCTTACATTGTCGAAGTTTACAGAGAAATATAAACAGCATGTATAATATCAAAATCGTTTTCATAGAACATGGAATATGTCTTGATACTACTTATATTTGATACATAAATGTTATTGTATTTTTTTTGGGAAAAATTGGTTAACCTAAGCATTTTTCTTAACACAATCATACTCCGTACTAAAATAACTTTAGGCACACAACCATTTGAAATACATGTAATTTTGGTCGTCCACTGTTTGAAAGTTGATTTTTGTCGACATGTTGTTTTAACATACCTATCAATGCATTAACCAGATTAGAACATAATTTAATGGTGAAACCATCATACGGAGTACATGGTATTTTTACCTACCGCTGACATTGTGAATGAAAAACTTACTTCAAAAACAAATAACGTTTTGAATAGTTACAAGATCAAACTTTAAGTATTTGAGTTCGAGGCTTAAAATCAACAATATAGTGGTAGAGTAAAAGACATTAACAACTTGTTTTGATGTCCATACATTTATCTCAACCCATATATGTTGGAATATATTTGAACTAATTTACACTCTAATTCACAACTCATGTGATTTGAAAAAGATTCATATGCATCCAAACAAGGTCTAAAGGAGATATTTTTTCCCTTCCATTACCCTTTTTGTACATTGAAGCATGCAGCACACCTACTATGGTTGGGCATGAGAAATAAAATGTCGGGAGAAAATTCATTTTATCTCCCTAAACTATTGTAATGGAATGATTTTTCTCATCTAACTCTAAGTCTAACATCTTACCCCCTCAACTCTAAAAAAATTATTAAAATAAGTTCGTGACCTGGTTAATGGTTTTCAATGCGGGTTCATCCTTTTTTAGTTATATTATAAATAAAATTTGGCAAACCTGATATTTTTTTAAAACACTAAAAAATGACCCTAGCTTCTAAAATTTTAAAGAAAAAAATAGAGAGATAGATTAGGACACAGCAAACCAAAATAAAATATCATTATTTTTTAGAATATCGTGTCTAATATAATATAATACAATTATGCTCAATGCATAATATATATAATAATATAATAAAACAAGTATGCTCAATGCATAAAAATATTCTATACACAATGAATTCAATCTTCATTCTTATTTCTATACACAATGAATTCTTATTTCTTAGTCCTCACAAAATTAAAAGTAAAATAGTGGGTGTTTAGAACATAGAAATATAAAACATGCTTATTTCTTCATTCTAGTGAACAAGGCTTGCTATCTCTTCATTCACATATAGTAAAAGTTGTTAATAGCTTTTTTTCTCAAGTACACACGACCATTGTGTATCATTGTATTAAGAAAAATGAAGAGTTAAATATACCAGTCTGTGACCATGTTAGAGTGGATATTTTATTTCCTCCATTTTAGGAAGAAAAAGAACTTTCTATAGGAATTTTTTTCCTTCCTCTATTCCAAACACCATGTGATCTAAGTAAAATATAGGAATTAGTTTTTTTATATATATAAATTCCTTTGAAATTCATGTGGTTCAAACAAGCCCTTGACAGTTTGCGAGTTCACGACTTGGCACACCCCTACAAATTGCGTGTCCTTCCCTACGACCCAATATAAAAAACAACAAACGAACAAAGACGAAAACAGTGAGCTTCATGTCAGTAAAAAACGGAAAACTGTGAGGTCTGATAGTCTCATGTCAGTGCAGAACGGAGTACACGGCAAACACTAGCCATATCAACTGTTCACACTTTCAAACAAAAGCCAGGAGTCAGCAGCTATTTGAATTCTGGAAACTGCAGACCTTGGAATCTTTTGCATTCGATACATGCCGCCAAATTACTAGACTTGAAGCATACGGATCCAAGTCTACTCCCTCTCACCCTAAATAACGGACGTTGCTCATAGCTAAGTAGATATTTGATGCAGGTTTGAATGCTAATTAGAAGGATTAGACATAAATTAATTAGAAATTATGATTAATTTACGAGATAAAATATATGAAGCCTAATTAATGATCACTAGAATATATTTAATATCACTACATTATCAAATTATAGACTAATTATATTTAATAAATTCGTCTGTAAATCACTCCATCTGTCCAAATAATTTTATAATTAATTTATATTTAATACTCTAAATTAATATTCAAACATTTAATATGACAAGGTTTAAAGTTTAGTCTCTAAAACTAATTGTTCGTGTGCTGATAAACACACAATTATTAATGTTTTGATGGAGCCCTGGTGATAAACACACAATAATACTGACGAAACGGTTGTTCTTGAGCAGAGCACTACAGTACCTACCAGTACAACATTTCCGTCGTCCAGTCTGCGCAAACAACAAAAGCGAACGGCGAGCGCAGGTATAGGTATGCCGCCTGATCCTCACCACAACACGGTGGGGATGTGTAGCTAACGAGTGGATCATATTATAAACACGGTGATTATGTGTGTTGTTATAATAACACGTGGCCCCATATATAAACCAAACAATTCCTACTATGTTTCCGTGGGATGATCCTCACCAAACTTTTCTTCGCACAGAAACAGGCCACAGCTTTTCCGCAGTCACGCGTAAAAAGGCCACGTCGGCACGTACGCCTAAAAAAACGCGTGGAAATCAGCGTCCACGTCGCCTCCGGACACGCCATGATGGATGCCGACGCCCGCGGGATGCCTGCGGGTGCGGATTTCGAGCCGCTTCGCTTCGTGATCCTGCATGGACGTGGCGGTAGGTGGTCGCTCGGCAGCCTCAGCCTCAGGTGCGCTGCGGCGTGGCGGCGACGGCGACGGGGGTGGCACGGGAGGTGTTGTTGAGCTCGAACCAGACCTGTCGGAAGACCTTGACGATGCAGTCGTGGTGCTCGTCGGCGTTGAGCGACAGGTAGCACGCCAGCAGCGTCTCCAGCTCCTCGGGACGCCCCACCATGCGCTTGCTCGCGATCATCTCCACCATCGACGCCCGGAACGCGCGCTGCGGGTCCCGCGTCCGCCGCACCACCGCGAACCGCTCCAGCTCCGACACCGCCGCCGCGGCGCTAGCGCCAGGCCTAGGGGAGCGCACGCGCACCGTGCCAGCCAGGCGCGCGCCGGCCGGCGGGGCCTTCGCCGAGGAGAATGACCGCCGCCCGCTGACGACGCGCCGGCGCCGGCGCCGGCGGCTTCGTGTCGCCCGCTTCTCCTCGTCGTCCGTGTCGTCGTCTTCGGAAGGCAGCGGGGGCAGCATCGGTGTCAGCGTCCGCACCGGCGCCGGTGTCGGCGGCGCCGCCTTCGGGGAGAGGGAGACGAGGTGGCCGAGCGGGCGAAGGTCGAGGTCGCCGCCGACCGAGTAGTGGCGACGGTGGTACAGCTGCCGCGCGGTCGTCGTGGCCTCGGTCCTGCTGCAGGAGTCATCATTGCCCACCGAGCGGCGACGCGGGGCGATGCCTGCTAAAGTGTCCCCGGTAGTGTCGTTACGACGCGGGTCAGTGCCAGCTGCTGCCTCTGCGTCGGCGGCGGATGATGACGAAGAGGCCAGGCTGCTCCGCGACGCCGACGCGGAGCTGGGGCTCGTGGGCTTGTGGAAACAAGACGGGAATGCGGCGGCGGTGGCCTGAGCGGTGGTGTTCTTTGCCGCGGACGTCGCATGCATGGTCTTGGTAGCGGCCACGCCATTCTTGGCGGTGAGCTTGGCAAGCCATGCCAAGGGCGAGAAGGTCGCCTTGCTCTTCCCCTTGCTCTCTTGCTCCAGTGGTTGCAGGGATTCCCTCTGCTGCTGCTGCTGCTTACTGCTTCTAAGCCCCCACCTCATGGCTGAGCGGAGCCACTAGTCTGGGTGTCCTGGCGAGGTGGCGTTTCGTGAGCTTGCCTCTTCAGTCTTCACCTTGGAGAGTGAAGATGACAAGGAGTGTTTGAGAGTGGCTGTGACTTTAAAGTGGGAGATTTTGGCGGTTCACCGCATGGCATGGGGAATTTGAGGTGTGGTTGGTGTGGGTGCTATTGGAAATTTGCAACTTTCCGTAGAATAGAATATAAGAAATTTGCAATGCGACTTTGTGTTTGAACTTTGAAGTCGTGAGAGCTTTCTGCCACAGCCACAAGAAGCAGAAGTAGGGCGAAGGTGGCTGTTCCACCTTTTCTTGGCTCTTCTTTCTCGTGCATGCGTGCCTCTGCTGGGCTATGCCTGATTGTTTTCCGTGATTGATGCTACTAGTAATTTTCATGCCCTCTGTGCAGGAGTACAAGTGTACAGCATGCTGATGCTGCTACTATCTCTCGCTTTATTAATAGGGCCATGCAGATTAAAGAACAAGTGACGGTCGTACGGCACTGCAGCCTTGCAGGAGTATGCACAGTGCCTGCCCTGCCGGAACTGTGCGCGTGGATTTTGCCTTCGGGTTTACCAAGATCTTGGTCATCTCCATGACTCCATATCAGATCAGGAGATTAGCTGCGCATGGCACTAGTTTAACTGTTCATTAAGCCTATGCATGAGCCCCAGTCCCAGATCCCGTGTGGTGTGGAGCTACAAGAAAAACCCCACCAAGAGTCGAGGATCAACCGATCGAATGCACCCCAAGTGCAGCAGCAGCTTCGGGAACAGAGAGGATGCCGGCCGCAGGCGTGACCGGACCTTTGTGTGCGTGCCTGCGCCTGCGCGCATGGATTTCGCTAGGGCCATACCGTGCCCCCCACATCTTTGCGTGCACGCTCCAATTGCTGGGACTGGCACACGCAATGACACACAAAAGCACCGAGCACCGAGCGAGCACACGCAGGCGACAGACCCCAGGGCCAGACGCCCAGACACACAGCGGAACTCGCGCCATCAACAGACAGCCACACAGACAGAACAGAACTGCGGGAAGCGGCGAAAGTGGCAGACACGCAGCGCATAGGGCTTGTTTAGTTCCTCAAATTCACCCCTAAATTTTACTATACAAAAAGAAGATTCCCTGTCACATCGAAATATCAACCTATGTATAGAGTACTAAATGTAGATGAAATCAAAAACTAATTGTGCAGTTTTGTTGTACTTTACGAGACGAACATTTTAAATCTAATTAATCAATTTTTAAACAATTATTAACATAAAAAACAAAAATGCTACAGTGCTCGGGAGCACCGGTGCCGATTCGGGTGGCAACACGCCCATAGTTGGAAATTCGGACAGCGCGGGGCCAGGCC
Organism: Microstegium vimineum; assembly: GCA_022036555.1. Taxonomy (NCBI): domain Eukaryota; kingdom Viridiplantae; phylum Streptophyta; class Magnoliopsida; order Poales; family Poaceae; genus Microstegium; species Microstegium vimineum. Next base: position 7,894,011 of record CM039137.1, read on the forward strand.
AGGCTAGTCCTGCTGCTGCCTATTAGGCCAGTCTCTATGCACAATTTCACCTCTCGGATTCCAAAACAATGAAATAGATCATGAAACAAGTCTCTCCTTCATCACACAGTTTCATGAATTATTTTAAACCAATCTTTACTCTTCTTTCTCCCCACCGTGACCATCACCGCCAGCATGGATGCACAGGCAGACTAGCAGAGACGGACACGGCTAGCTTTAGAGTCGATCTCCCCGGCGGGGCCAGCGCCCGAGCTCCCGCTCATGCTCGCTCCAGCGGCCAGCGCGGCAGAGCCAACGGCTGGGCATGCGGTGGGCACGGCGTCCGCCCGCTCCCGCTCCCGACGCCGGCGGAGCCAGCGACCGAGGTCCCGCTCGCGCTTGCTCTCGCGGTCGGCGTCCCACTCGCGCTCGCGCCCGGGGCCTCCGACCGGCGTCGAGCTCGGCGGGCACGGCGTCCGCCCGCTCCCACGGCCGGCGGAGCCGGCGGTCGAGGTTCTTCTCGCGCTCGCGCGCGTAGCCTGCAACCGGCGTCGAGCTCGTGCCAGCGTCCGATGAAACGAATCGAGTCTCTCAGTGGGAGTTTCGTGGGGTTTCCAAAGTCTTGGAAACGACGCCGATTCGTTTCGTGGGATGAAAACGATTCCCTTCTCTCTAAATCTGCTGATGTGGTACAACATTGGGATGAAACGATTTCCTTCTCTCTAAATCTGCTGATGTAGTACAATATTTAATGCTCATAAAACTTTCTAGAAAATCCCATTAAAACTGGCCTCACTGTTCTCGTTATATTTCCTGCGCCGCCTCGCAGCAGCGAGCAGCGAACACCGCCACCCCCCCCCCGGCCCTGGCGGCTTCGTTGTTTGAATCGAACAAACGGCGTCCGGGCGTCCTGCCTGCCACCTCACGCCTTTTTCAGTCTTCTGACCGACGACACGAGGGCGGTGCACGGTGAACGCGTTCCGTGGACAGTACTCCGTAATAATACAGTAAAGTACTAGTAAGGAGATCCGGCGATGCGCTGTTGCACGTCAACACCAACTTCTGACTGGCGACGGTAACGAGTAAAAAAGACCGAGCGGGAGCTGCTTCTAGCGCTCTGGCAGAGTGAAACACGAGTTGACGCGTTATGCTGTTTGCCTGTTTCCTGTGAGTGGAATATTCAGTACAGTACGATACTTAGCTCAAAATGTTACAGAGGTTGCATGATTCATTTTTTTTTTTCTAGAACGAGAGCAGTTTGAAAACCCAAGCACTGAGTCCTGCTGCCACGCGTGGTTCGCTAAGAATTAGACGAAGCACCTTTGATTGAACCATGGTTCAATTCACAGGGGCAGCAGGTCGGCTTGGTAGGCAGCTGGTCCATGCATCCCAAAGACAGCTTTTCTCTGCGTTTCCATCTACACTACTTTCTCACCGGTGAAACATTCATTCAATTCTCTGAATTCCTAGCTACTTCTGGCCTTCTGCTGATGCAAGATCTTTTAATTCATTCATTCAAATACATGCGCCAAGGCAGTCCATTTGTGTGTTCGCCGCCGCCGGTCTCATCCATGTGCTCGGTCGTTTCGTTTCGGTTCAAAAATCTCGTCCCCTCCTTTTCGTCGTCCTTTTTTCTGTTGTAGCAAGCTGTAGGCTCACTTTTTAGCCAAGCAGCGTGCCTCAACCTCAAGGGTAGATGGGGCACGCAGCCGTCCTTCTCGTCCGGTTTTGTCCACGGCACAGTACCATGGTTTGAAAATTTGAATCGGAGGATGTCAGATGATATACGTACAGTACTCCGTTAGGTTCATAGCAGCAAACATCTAACCAACTTGTGGGATGAAAAGCGTTCGTGCAGAATATCTAGACAGGTAGCTCTAGACTAGCTGCTGTTTGTGGTCATCTTGCTTTTACTTTAATAATGATTGTCAATTCACCCGGCAAATAGCTTAGCCTTTCCTTCATAAAGTTTTGATTTGAAACAAAAATCTGTAAAAAATGAAGATGCAACCTGATTGGGGTTCTGAAATGTGCTTTCGATAATTGATGATACACAAATACAATCCTTCCCAGGTTTAGGACAAAGAATTGGAATTGGAAGGGGGCAAAAAAACTTTCCGGGAACAACAGCCCAACGAGGCCCAGTTATCTGTTGTCATGGTTTCAACTGTACGGCCCATGAACAGCTGAACAGCTGATCCATAGTGCTTTCCTTTCTTTTATCTCTTTCAACAGGAGCATACAAACCCGTTGAACCACTCCTCTGAGGGTAATGTTTATTTTGCTAGATTTGCTCTGAGATTCGTACCTCCGAGTAGAGTATACTTCTCCTTCCTTCATTCCAAATAATAGTTCATTTGATTTGTTTGACCCTAAATTTGACCAGTTATTTTATTTAAAAAAATATATTTAAATTTAATTTATTTTTAAAGAACTTTTATTTTTAAGACAACCATAACAAAAAAAGTGTTATTTTATATAAAATTTTGAGTAAGATGAGTAATCAAAACTTCATGCTAAACAATCAAATAAATTATAATTTAGACCAGAGTCTGTAGTATATTCAGCTCCCAAAGAAGTACACATTAGCATTTTTACTCCTACATGCGGTTTTTTTCACGTACACCGTGAAGTCGTGAACAGAAGTACGTACTGCTAGTACACGAGCATTTATGATGTACACCCCGAAAAAATAGCTGGTCCAGAAAAAAAAAAATGAAAACGATGTCTGGACCATCCTCTAAACAAAACCGACAAGACACGAAATAAAAATGAAGACTTGCCTCCCAACGGGTGCAGCCGTGCGATCAAAATAATGCGGTCTCACCGAAGTCCTTGACCGGTGACTCGCTTTTAGGGCAAGTACATTGCTACACCTCAGCGGTTTTATACACTGTTTCATGTAATGTCACGTAGATTTTTGTTAGTGGAGAAAGAGAAATGTGTTGAGAGAAAATTGTCGTGTTTCGCGAAAACAACCACTCATGAGCTAGGATTTAGGACTTTGAGACAACTATTACACCATTGTATGAGTTGTTGTTGTCATACATCTCACAAATTAATTTTATTCAATGCATTAAATTAAGGAATCATGAGTTACTACGAGTTAACTTAAAAAATTAATCTTATATATTGTGGTTATTAAGTCGTCTTAAGTTACTAATATGATATTATACGAGCGATCTATGCGACAAACATCAATATACTTGCGCTTATACCAATAATACTGTATACGGAGTATACGCGTATCTTCGAAACGTACGCATACAACATACTGAGTAATAATCTGATATGCATGGACCCACGATGGACGGGTGAATAGGTCAAGGTCCGTCGGCGTGATCTGGTTCAACGTGCGTGCAACCACGCGGTCACTCAAGTCTTGTACACATCTTGGTCGCAGCATGTTGCAGCTCGTGGATTGGCGCTAGATACGCAAGTTGTCGTAGGCTCTACTGGTACGTACCCTATCACTTGCGCCGACGGTCCGACGTCAAAGCGGAAACTGCGCGCGCATCACGTGACAATGTTTAGAGTACACTGCAACAAAAAAAAAAAAAACGGGCACGGGTTCAACCTACCGGAAACTGAACACGATGGTCGATGGCCACGATTCTCTGCGGGGGAAGCATCGCTGTCCAAACAGAGCCCCGCCGGACTGTGCACCGGCGAGCGAGCAGAGGCGTCCGAAAAGAAGAGGCCAAAATCAAGGCGGCCAGGGTCAGGGAGCACGAGCGCGGAAAGAAAACCAAAGCGAAGTCCGCCGCCGGCGCCGTCGCCGTCGCCGTCGCCGTCGCCGTCGCCGTGGTCCCCGACAAATCATCCAAAACCAGCCGGTGAAAAAAAAAATCGCGCACGGCCCAAAGAAACAGGGGAGGCTCGTCCCGCGGTTGCTGTCCACAGCGGATACGCGAGGGCGGGGACGGATGCGCGTCGCCGTCTTATCGCGACCCGCGAGTCAAGCACGCCCGAACCCAGCTTGATCAGATCGCGTCGCGCCGGGGCCGACGACGGCCTGGTGATGCCCGAAGGCGAAGCCTTTTGCGCTCTACTTTCTGCCGACGGCGACCCTGTCGCGACGCCCCGAGGCCAGGAAAGAAACGCATCCGCTGGATGAGCTATCCGAGGAGCGCGCACCAGCATGCAGCTGGTGGCTGCTGCTGCCTTCACTGAAGTGCGCGCAAAATTTCCGTCCCCCAGCTTGTCGCGTGTCGGGATCGCGGATACTACCATTGCCAGCCAGTCTGCCACCTCCAGGTCCAGCCATGCGACGTGACCGTCCGATATTTTCCCGTATCCCGCGTGATTTTGCCTATTGGGGATCTGTGGCGCCGCCGTGCCGGCATATCCTGCTATCTCGTTCCCGTCTTGCTGGATAACCCGGGCTCTCTTGTGTTCCACTTGTGGCTGGTCAATCAAGCCCCACTCACCAACATGTGGTATATCGGTTTGTGCTGAGTGGTGGGCTGGTGGCGGAGGAAAGCCGGAAAGTATCTTTCGCCGAAATAGAGGGAAAGCGGCTTTTGATTTTGCCACTACAATACAATACTAAAACGCTTACAATCATAGTAGTAGTAATATATAGTATCATGGTGGCTTTCGTTCTTATATACTTCAACGGCATGTGGGGGCATTTGATTCGATCGCGGAGAGGAGATGCAGACCAATCGGCGACCCATAAACCAGAACTGGCCGGTTCCATCGACCCAGGCCACGTGAATTACGTAAAAAAAGACACTGAAACGTGATGTTCTTGCCCCATCATGCAATGCTAGGGGCAAATTCCTGTACACGTACGACTATCTGAAGACCCGAGGGCTCATTTGAAACATGCGCCCAGCCGGGATATGCAGGGTCCGGTTTTCTGACTGAGGCACGCTGCTTTTGCGAGATCCAATCCAACTGCAAGTGGACGAGATGTGCGTACCTTCCGCTTAGTATTTGCTTATTGAACCACCAAGAGCAAGAAAACAACGCCAGGAAAAGGAACACGAGGTGCTTTTTTTTTTTGTTCCACGGCACCTGCAGACCGCTAACCCAACGAACTTCAAGTACATGCGCTTCGTTAACATGCGCCCATAATCAGTTCAGATTAAACATAGCGTATCGTTGGCCTGTAGGCTATAGGGGCTAAGCGCTACAAGGCAACAACAAAAGACCCATGGGCTAATCGCGTGGTGGTATGCTGCTGCGCAACTCTCGGACGCAAAGCAAGCAACCGGAAAAGAAAGCGGCAAACGCATGAGTGCTCAACTTAAAGCGTAAAATAAAGGGTTATCACCAGCACGCAGCCTAGTCGATCAGATCCATCGACAACAAAGCAGGCACCGAGCCCTTTGGATCCATCTGACCGCGAGAGGCAGCGCACGAGGGTGTCGCTGGGGGATTAAAGTATACACTAGTTGACACGAGGCCGGCGGCGAGCCGGCTCTCCACTGATGATGCTCGTGCCTCGTGCTATAGCGACGGAGATCTCACAAGGCAAGTTGGTGTATTTACGTGAGGAATCAAGTTTAGATTGTTTGGAACAAGTGTTTTATAGATCGGCTTATGCTTATTCTCAGTGCAGGTATGGTGGTCCTTAAGATTTCTTTTGCTGACCTAGGACAGAACAAAGAAAGAGAAAAGTTATGTTCTCAGTTTAGTTCCTAACTAAATCAACTTTTGGAGTTAGTCTTAAGTCAAAAAAAAAAAGTTTACCCAAACTTTTTAATTTAAAAAAGACCAACATTCATGACATAAAATTGGTATACCCTGAAATAAATAATAAAATATTTCCCATAAAATTAGTATGGTCCCACCCCAGATTTAGGGGATTGGAGATATTCCCATTTGTTTGTTCGGTTTGTGCATTACTACACAAATAATTTTATGAGACAATGTTCAAACATTAATTGAGACCTATACAAAATCAAACAACTTCGGTTAATGTCTGATATTAACGATGACGGTCACAATTAACCATCTCACAAAATAGATTTATGGAGGTGTTTATAAAATAACTGTCTCCTAAAATCTATCAGCGGTGGAATGCCTCCATTTTCAGAGGTGTACCTCCTAAATGGTCCACCTCCGAAAAAGGTCGAGGCCAATCAACCCAAACAAGGTCCGTTATGTTTGTTCAAGTATAAAAACACAATTTAGAGTTTTATCTCCTCACTCTCTAACAATCTCCCCCTCCTCTCCCCAACAACGACGCCGATCTCCCATATCCCCGAGCACGTCCCTCCCTCTCCCTCTCTTTCTTGTAGACCTCCCTCTCCCTCTCAGCTGCAAGCCGCGGACATGGGCGGCACCTCCACCACCACCTCGACTACTTCTGGGCCTAGATCCGGCGATGGACCCTCTCCCAACGTCGGATTAGGTGGAGGATGGTCCCGAGGAGTGGCGGCGCGCACGCACAAATTATCCTGCAGCCGTTGATGGGCTCAATGAGCTTGTCTGTAGATTTATCTTTTTTGTTTTTTTATTTGATTTACCAAGACAAGCATTTGAACTGATAGAAAAAGATTCATTTACCGTAGCCTTTAGTTCAAGACGGTTGTGATGTCCGCCTCGATTAATCATTTCTGCCCTACTTAGTTAAATTTTTTATAGTAGTGATGGGATAGGTCAATCCTAGTTTCATATTTGGTAGGGTGGATGAAGAGGCACATAACGAATAGTGTTTGCTCCTAACCTTAGTCTATAGTTAGTTTCCTTTGCGTTGCCATCTACTTCCAGTTGGATTGGCGATTGATGAACACAGGCGCCTATGACTAGCATGCATTTTGTAAGAGTGAAATTACATTTAGTCACAAGTATCAACGAAAGTTTTTTCATGGAAATTAAAGAAAATGTAGGGTTCAAACGCAAATTGGATGTCCAAAGTAACTTAATGTAGTTTGGCATTTGTTTTATCTTTGGCCATAGTGTTAAAATAGGACGAGATGATTAGTTTTATGGGATTTAAAGTTCAAAGTTGATAGCATTTCGATGCACACATGTGGTATGTCCTCCCAAGTTTACGGTCTCAAAAACGTTGAATTAGATAATATCAAACTTAAAATTGATTAAAAATATACACAATAATAATGTGCCGCGGATGATTACGACCTTTCCAAAGAATCATTTACTAGCACTATAACCTTATCTTGTATTATCTCGTTAAAAAAGAGTGGTCTTCTTTTAGAAAAGCTCGCATGCAACTTACTTATGTGGACAGGCATGCGGCCCTGTGACCTTTCAAGCTTTCAGTTTCGTCTATCAATGGTCATATGATGGAACAAGATCTAGATCAACAACAACCACATCCTAAGACTAGTTTTATTAGAGTTTTATGGATACTAAATATGTTTGATACGACATAGTATTAATAAAATAAGATAAGGCAAAAAAATTTATAGAGATTGATTGATAGTTTTTTACAACTAATAAACTACCTATTGCTATTTTTTGGTTAAAGAAAAACATTATATAACGATTGATAAATCATACTAGTAAATTTAAGCAAACACAGACTACAAGAGAGTTTTTTTTTATCTCGACTACAAGAGAGTTTTGAAAACAATAAGACAAACATACATAGTCGTTCAAGTAGCGGTCGCCGGTCGGCGGTCGCAGTAGGAGTAGGACTACATGTTGTTATTGTTTTTTCGCCTAAAAAAATAATAGCTCCGCGCACGGAGACCGGCCGTCGCCGCCGCGCTGGGCCTGACCTAACAGTCCGACCTGGAATCCACACATAGAACAGGATAAGACAGCTTTGAAATGCTTTTGCACGTAAATTGTACTCCTAATAAAATCCTTCTCCGTTCCGTCGCCGAAGCGGATGGGGGTTGGAGTGGCCGGGTGGCTGACTCGACGCAGACGCAGACGCAGCTAGGGTGACCGGTGGGCGCCGCCCGCTGGGCAACGCGACCTGCCACCCGCCACCGCCAGCACGTGGTTCAACTGTCGCTGGTCAGCCAGCCGTGGCCCCGGCTCCGCTCCTCGCCCGGCCCGGTCAACACGTACGACGACGGATCCAGCCGCGGACCAGCCGGTTCCGAGTTGGCGTCTGGCAACGACCAGCTAGCTGACCGCGCCCGGCCGGCGCCAATCTGTGCGTTCGCTGGACGACGCGAATCCAGCCATCCGCATTGGGAGGGTCTTTTGACAGCATATTGGTTCGGAGAATTAAATTTTAAAATAAACGAACTTGGTTTGGACTGCTTCGTTAAGCGTCGTGTACAGGTCAATTACCTGGATTACCTTCAGATTACATCGACGTCTTCTGTTCTATTCAGCGTCACAAAAGTTGGCTCGGCGCACCTGGCTGACAACACTAGGTATAAAAATCCAGCAATACGCGATTTTGTCTTGGGTGGTGAAAACGACGACAAAGGCAGACATTGAAACGATTACCAAAACGGTGAAAGTGGCATCGCATTGTAGTTACAGGCTACGGATGTGAAAGCCTTTGGATCGTGAATAGGATGGAGACGGAATGCAAAATCAGATTAAAAAAAATCGTCGCAATGTTATCCAAGTATACCAATCCGACAAGTTGGAATCGTATACTGCTGGCCTTATATAAAACTGTTTAAGAATCTTAGGAATTATCAGGGGAATTCTGAGGTGAAGACGGACATTCGATAATTCCTGTTATTGTCGAGAAAAGGTGAAGAACGCGGGGTGGTTGGATAGAGCTGAGGACGTGGTGAGGAGTCACTCCCCACTCGTCACAGCTGACGTCACACGGGCAACCACGACGTGGCAGTTCCTGTACGCGACACGTTTTTTCTCGCAGCCAGGCGGCCCACCTGCCATTGCCGCGGAGAAGACGAGGGAGAAAAACATCCAAACCAACCCCCAGGAACAGATAAAATTGCCAACAGTTTTTAAAGCGGGCCCATTGCCCTTCGAACCACCAGCCCCCGTGGCTTGGACGATCACAGCTGTTGATCATGCCGGCGCGGCCCGAACTGCTCGTATCTGCACCGTCCAGTGAGCGGCCCCCACACGTGATGGTGGGGCGCGTGACGCCAGCTGGCATCGGAGGGGGCAAGCGCAACCTTATCCTCTTTTCCCGAGGCAACTCGTCCATAGGCGCGGTCCAAGGAGCGCTAACACACCGACAGACCTCTGGGTCCATATGTCAGTGATGAGTGGTCCAGGAGAGGCCCCACGCGCCGAGACCAACACACCCGTGGAAGTGGAATATACGGGCGCGTCCTTGCCTTCTCCCTCCCCGACCTCTCGCCTCGCCCCGCTCGCGTTTCCCATTCCGAATTCGCGAACCCACCACCTCCCTCTATCGCCGCCGCCATCAGATCAGATCAAAGCGGAACACCAACTGCTGCTGCTGCTCCTCTTAGGGTTTGGTGAAACCATCGGTCCTGCTGATCCGAAGGGCTAGGGTTTGTTCACCTCTAGCGGCGAAGCTTTCTCTTTGCTTTGCTCTGTCTCCTTTGCCCTGCTCTGTGTTTCAGCCATGATGTCGCGGTCGTATACCAACCTGCTCGACCTCGCGGAGGGCAACTTCGCGGCGCTGGGCCCGGCTGGCGGCAGCGGGCGGAGGCAGGGATCGTTCGGGATGAGGCGGATGTCGCGGGTGATGACGGTGCCGGGGACGCTGTCGGAGCTCGACGGCGAGGACGAGTCGGAGCCGGCGGCGACCAACAGCGTTGCCTCCGACGTGCCCTCGTCGGTGGCGGCGGACCGCGTCATAGTGGTCTCGAACCAGTTGCCCATCGTCGCGCGTCGAAGGCCCGACGGCCGAGGATGGTCCTTCTCGTGGGACGACGACTCGCTTCTGCTCCAGCTCCGCGACGGCATTCCCGACGAGATGGAAGTGCTCTTCGTCGGTTCCCTCCGTGCCGATGTCCCCGTAGCCGAGCAGGACGAGGTGTCGCAGGCGCTGCTCGACCGATTCCGCTGCGCGCCGGTGTTCCTCCCGGACCACCTCATCGACCGGTTCTACCACGGCTTCTGCAAGCGCCACCTGTGGCCTCTGTTTCACTACATGCTCCCCTTCTCATCATCCGCGTCCGCCGCCACCACCTCTTCCTCCGTCGCCACTTCGTCACCAGGCAACGGTCGCTTCGACCGCAGCTCTTGGGAGGCGTACGTGCTCGCCAACAAGTTCTTCTTCGAGAAGGTCGTGGAGGTAATCAACCCGGAGGATGACTACGTTTGGGTTCACGACTACCATCTCATGGCGCTGCCAACCTTCCTCCGCCGCCGCTTCAACCGCCTCCGCATCGGATTCTTCCTCCACAGCCCCTTCCCCTCGTCTGAGATCTACCGCACCCTCCCTGTTCGCGAGGAGATATTGAAGGCGCTGCTGAATTGCGACCTCATTGGGTTTCATACTTTTGATTACGCCAGGCACTTCCTCTCGTGTTGCAGTAGGATGCTGGGAATTGAATACCAGTCCAAGCGTGGGTACATTGGATTGGATTACTTTGGCCGCACTGTTGGGATCAAGATCATGCCCGTGGGAATTCATATGGGTCAATTAGAGTCAGGTCTGCGCTTGCCTGATAGGGAATGGCGACTTTCTGAGCTTCAACAGCAGTTCGAGGGGAAAACCGTCTTTCTTGGTGTGGATGATATGGATATCTTTAAGGGGATCAATTTGAAGCTTCTTGCCTTTGAGAACATGTTGAGGACACATCCCAAGTGGCAAGGGCGAGCAGTGTTAGTGCAGATTGCTAACCCAGCCCGTGGAAGGGGTAAGGATCTAGAAGCCATCCATGCTGAGATTGAGGAGAGCTGCCAGAGGATCAATGGAGACTTTGGCCAGTCAGGGTATAGCCCTGTTGTTTTCATCGATCGTGATGTGTCAAGTGTTGAGAAGATAGCCTATTATACAATAGCTGAATGTGTGGTGGTGACTGCTGTGAGGGATGGGATGAACTTGACACCATACGAATACATTGTGTGTAGGCAGGGTGCACCGGGATCGGAGTCCATGTCAGAGGTGAGTGGGCCAAAGAAGAGCATGCTGGTTTTGTCGGAGTTTATTGGCTGCTCACCATCACTGAGTGGTGCTATTAGAATTAACCCATGGAATATAGAGGCAACCGCAGAGGCGATGAATGAGGCCATTTCAATGCCAGAACAGGAAAAACAGTTGAGGCATGAGAAGCATTACCGTTATGTCAGCAGCCATAATGTTTCTTTTTGGTCAAAGAGCTTCATCCAAGACTTGCAAAGGGCTTGCAAGGACCACTTTAGTAGGACTTGTTGGGGCATAGGGTTGGGTTTTGGTTTCAGGGTGGTGGCCTTGGACCCTCAATTCACAAAGCTTAACATGGATTTGATTGTTAATGCTTATGAGATGTCAGATAGCAGGGCTATATTGCTTGATTATGATGGAACTCTGGTTCCTCAAACTTCCATCAACAAGGAACCTAGTCCAGAGGTTTTGAGCATCATCAATATCCTTTGCTCAGATAGTAGAAACATCGTTTTTCTTGTCAGTGGGCGAGACAAAGATACGTTGGGAAAGTGGTTTTCCTCATGTCCAAAATTGGGGATTGCAGCTGAACATGGTTACTTCTTGAGGTACGGTTTTCCGTTTCTGCACAAATGATACTTTTTGTGAAGTAGTGGCAGCTGAATATGTTTTTTCTATAATTATCAAGAACAATACAGCTCTCTTGTTTTTTTCATAGTTATTACTACTAAACATTGAACTTACTGTATAAGGTTTTAAGTGGCTTGGTTAGTTGTGCAACATGTCAAATTGCATTGATTACATTCTCTGTGAAACTGGGAAGAATCGGAAAAGAGATTTCAAATTGCAGCATGTCAAATTGCTAGTTAGTTAATGACAGTAATTGGTTTAATCGGCTGCTATTGATTATTGAATTGTCTTAGCTAGAAAGGTTCTGTGAAATAAGATTTCAAAATTTTGGTAGGTGGTCTAAAGAAGAAGAGTGGCAAACATGCACTCAGGCCTTGGACTTCGGATGGATGCAAATGGCGAAGCCAGTGATGAATTTGTATACAGAAGCAACTGATGGATCCTACATTGAGACCAAGGAAAGTGCCATGGTGTGGCACCATCAGGATGCGGACCCAGGCTTTGGATCCTCACAGGCAAAGGAGATGCTTGATCACCTGGAAAGTGTACTAGCAAATGAACCAGTCTCTGTCAAGAGTGGTCAGTTCATTGTTGAAGTCAAACCACAGGTTCGTTCATCTTTTAGCCTTTCAAATCCTTTCTTGAAAATTTTTGTGTTTCAACTTATAAGTTCATTATTTAAGCCTTAAAAAAACATTTCATATTATATTTTCACGGATCTAAAAGGTAGAGTTGAACTGTAGACCACTGAGTTCAGCTAGCATCTTTTGTTTTCTCACAGTTGATATGATAATTAGCTTCAAAAGTTTGAGAGGACCCAGTACAGTTCTTTTTATTGTTGCAAATATGTTGGCTTCATTTTTGTTGCAAATATCTCCGCTCAGTTATAGATCTCATTTGTTCCTGTTTTGGATTTTTAACTGGTTGTGGTGAAAGCACCTTTCTAAAGAGCAGCATGGTGATGCTTTTTCTGCAGGTTTTAGAATTTTGGCTTAGCCTACTAGCTTTGTAGAAAAGCACTATTTTGTTTGCCTTATTGGGTACTAGGCTGTAGTTACTTTACCACCTTTCTTACCTTCTGCAAAATTTTCCTGCATGATTGACCTTCACTTAGTTTCTGGTATTTACTTATGTAAATTAAAATTGATTTATATCTTGTGCACTAATCTGCAGGGGGTAAGCAAGGGAATAGTTGCCGATAGGATACTTGCATCAGTGAAGGAGAGAGGAAAGCAGGCTGATTTCGTATTGTGCATAGGCGATGATAGGTCCGACGAGGATATGTTTGAAAATATTGCTGATGTCATTAAGAAGAATATGGTTGATCCAAGAACATTACTGTTTGCATGCACAGTGGGGCAAAAACCAAGCAAAGCCAAATTCTACCTGGATGATACATCTGAAGTAGTCACTATGCTGAACGCACTTGCAGATGCCACAGGACCTGAACTGGAGACTGATTCGGCTGATGAATTGGCCGCATCTATCTCGTCGCTTGATATTGGTGACGAGCAATCAGAATCCAGTGATAGACCAATTGGAGGGTCTTAGCCAGTTCTCTTGCATTTTTCAGAATATGATGATTGTTTCAATAGTCAATTCTACACAATTTTCTGATGGATATGAAGTTCGACGACTAACAACTGGTTCTACGAATGCATGCTCCAGACGGAAGCTTCTCAATCTGGTGTACTTGAGTTTCTTCAGTTGGGCAAGATAGTACAGTCTGTTGCTGCAAGGCGTAGATCCATATGTTCATAGCTGACTCGCCGACTTTCTCGGCATGTTCTTTCACTTAAATATTCCTGGTTGCTTTAAAATGAAAGCCTCACAGAAGGCAAGGGAACTGTGTGGCTGAAGTAATTGGGGGAAGTTATAGGACTATAGGAGTGACAAATGTGAAAAGAACCCGTGCGCAGCTTGTGATATGATCCCTTGTTAACACGACGTTACAAAGTGGTGTCACTTTTTGAACTATCAGTTGTAGCAATCTCAAGGGTGAGGTTTGAATTGATTAATTGCTTAAAAGCCGGATCATGGCTCCTTCTCTCTGATGGTTTTGCTGCTATACGTTTCCCCTCGTGTGTTTGGGTTTTTTTAAATAAGTTTTCCGGGGTTGAGAAATGCCTTTTGGTGGAAGGTAGCATATTTTTAGGCCTACTTGCCTGTCAATTTTGATTACCATTGCCAATCAGCGCTGGATGCTTGGCGATTGTGTTGGGCGTTGTGTACTTGTGTTGCAGCTTTGCTTGGAGTAGTAGCAAAGGTTTTCTGTGGACTGGTCGCGTTCTTACTTCTTACCCTTCCAGTTCTTCGGGTAACGGGCAACCATTTATGCTGTCATGGATCTTGCAGTATAGGCTCCTTGTGAAGTGATGCGTTTCGTATCTATACTATTATATAATATATGTATATAATCAGAAAGTAAGTAAATCACCACGGAATTCAACTGCCATGACCCTATTGCCGATTTACTGGGCGTTTGGCCACCATGAAATGTTCAGTTGGACAGAACATGCAGAAATCATGGTAGAGTAGGCTGAAACCGGCATAGGTACAACCGATATGCATATACAGGCACCATGCGTGGTGGCACCTTAAAAGCCATGGACCGGCCCAGGTATTTATAACAGCCGATATGCATATACAGGTGCTCCTGATGAGCATTGCACAGCACCATGCGTGGTGACGCCTTAAAATGCATCTGCGAACTTGGGAAATGCAAATCTGCATCTCAACACGCTAACCACCTACCATACCATGATACCATGCACGATGACACGCTGCCCCCTGTAAACTGCAAACATCGTCTCGGGTTTCAGGTCTTGCAGAGCAGTTAGCTTGGAGGCATCGCCCCCAACGATCAAACCGTGAAGCAGCCTGCAGCCGTATGTCATGTGGGCTGAACACACAGACATATACTAGAAATTGTAGCCGGCGTATCGTAAGTACTGTACGGTACAGTACACGGTACTTTCTTGAGTATAGTGGACGCTGGAGTAGTGCCGTGCGTGATGCGTCATCAAGTGCGAGATGCTGCCTGTGGGCCGAAAGGGCAATCTGAAGGCTGGGGAGGAGGCATTGCCGCCCAAAGTCCCAATGCATCACACCACGATGTTAGGTCATGCATGAACAAGGACGACGCAATCATAATATTCTAAACTTTTTAACGCAGCAGATTCCATATGATTACGGACCCGGCAGAACCATTGGGAAAACGGGGACATAAGCCGCCCAGGCTCTGCTGAAATTTGAATTACGCTGAATGCTTATGTTAATTCGTTGTGAAATGAAAATAAAGGTCTATTATTCCACAAAGCTGAAAACAACCTAAAAGATTTAACATTCTGACACTATGCCAATAGGAAATTCGAACTCTCCAACAAAAAAATAAAAATAATGCAATTCCAAGATAATCTAGTTTAAATTTTAACATATATATATATTCATGAAAATATATAAACACCACTAAAAAAAATAGCGCGCTATAGCACCGAAATAGCGCGCTAATAGCGTCCAGAAGTAGCTACCGCAACGCTCAATAGCGCGCTATAGCGCCAAATAGCGCCGCTATAGCGTTTTGGTCAAGTTTCCGCTAATTTCTATAGCCCGCCATTTAAAACCTTGATAAACACTGATCTTTATGAAAGCACATTGGATTAATGGTGAAATAGATTAATCATGAAATATATTTTTATAATAAATTTATTTGGAGAATAATATTAAATGAAAATATAAATTTATCTAGACATAACATGTATCTGATGCGTAGCAAAAGTTATCAATCTAGAAAAAACAAAATATCTTATAATTTGGAAAGAGAGTACTATTCAAGAACAAAGTGAATATTATCATCTACATAAATAACCAAGAACCTGAGAAATCATAGAAGCTGTGGACAACAGTATCTGGAAGTGTCTACTGAATGCAGCACTCGTAAACATATCAACTAGTCTCTGCATCATTCTAAACACGGAAAAGTACAATGGGAAAAAGTATGACTACAAAGTCGATGTCAGTCAACATATCAGGTGCGGGTGGCGAAGATATGATACACTGCAAATTACATGTCAGAGGCACCAACGTCCTATGTGTTTCTGTACTAACTGTTTTTTAGCTACAAGAAATACAAACAGTCAGGTTTTCTCCACCGAAGTGAGATGCCCCAACTTTTCTGTCATCTGTTCAACATTCTTCTTTCCCCACCAAATTTTTTCCCGGTCTCCTATTCTCGTCTGATCACCTTTATTGTCTCCATCTCGCCTTTCTGATTGGGCCTCCTGATGTGCATCAGAACCAGGCTGCTCAGTGAGGAACTGCTGCCAAAAGCCATCGTTTACCCCAGTTGCTACATGAGGAGGCTCCTCGGCAGGTTGATCCCTTGACAGACCAGTTTCTGTAACAGCAGGCTCCATATTAACATCAATCTCAGACACCTTAGTTCGTGGATCTGTACAGGACTGCATTTGAGGGAGGGGAGGACTTTCTGCGCAGCTAGTTGACCCTGTTACATCACGAGAAGAGAGTGAATCACCTGCACCAGCTGAAGATGTATGCATCCTTGACACAGGTGATGGTACATGGAGATCACTTTCTCCAGATGAATGGAGCTCCGTGATAACAACAGCAGATGAAGGGCCAGGGAGACCATCATCATATGAAATATTAAATGCTTCACTCGCTTCCCGAAGGAAATTCTCCAATGAGTTCAAGGAAGATTCCATTTTGTCAAATGATTCCGTGCAAGCTGGTGGGTTCGTTAAGCCCCCATGCACAATCTGGTTGTCCTCAGTATTTGCATCTTGGTGGAGAGAAATAGGTATTGGTAGTCTCCTTTTCTTTCCATGATGATCAGATTGCGGCACAAAGCTAGATAAAAAGCCTGGGGCTTGTACAATATCCCTGACATATGCCATCAGATTTTTCTGCCGATCCTCTAAAAAGATCAACTTATCTTCTAGCTCCTGCATTCGTTTCTCTGTAACAAGTTTCTTTTGTGCATTGTTTTCAAGCTCTGAGGTCAGAGCTGCATTCTCACACTTAAGCTTTTCGATCTCCTCCTCATAATCCCTCTTTTCAGTATCTGCCAATGGTACAGAACCAGTGAGCGATGAATGGCTGAATATAGGCTTGCGCCTGTGTATATTTTTCAGTTGGTGCCGTTGTCCCCTGATGAAATCCTCATTTGCAAACTCCCATTGTTCAGGATCAGTTTTCCTAAAGCCCTACACAAGAACAAGCAGGAAGCTATTACCACAACATCACAGAAATATGAGTCGTCAAGGCTCATAAATCAGAAGAAACCATCCTAAGGCTATGTTTGGATTGGAGGGATTAGTGACTAGTGACTTCTATGTAGTAGTCCCAAATAGCAACCCCTTTGAGACTTCTATTTAGTAGTCACTACTAGTCCCCCTAGTAGTCCAAGTGTTTGATAAAATTGAGACTAATTGGGACTAATTAGTAGTCACTAGTCACTAGTCCCTCCAATCCAAACGGGGCCTAAATCATTTTGGTTTCTATTTGATTTAATTTGGGTGTGGAGAAAGATTCCGCTTCAACAGTGTTTACCGTTAACAGCATATCATTTGTCAAAAGGTACACTAATTGTTAACACTTAACAGTACATAATTTGTCAAAACGTACACTAATTCTGTTGGATTTAGAATAGAAAAGGAAAAAACATCCCACCAAGATAATTGAGCATATAAAAGATATGCAACTCAAAAAAAATGGACACATGGAATTAAAGCTATCGCCAAATTGCCAATACGCTATTGCTATATAACAAGAAAACAATTCATTCGGCCTAAGACGATATCCCTAAACAATTGTTCTACCATAAGGCTAACAAGATTCGCCCCCAAATGCCAAATTGTAGAGTTTTCGCACACCCACAGCTGACAGTAGCGCGCCGCCAGGCACCCCGATCGACCAAAACCGCAGGTGGGCAGAGAGGAAGGGAGACGGGGCGAAGGAAATGAAGGATCGTGCGGTGCTGGCTTACGTAGGTGTTTAGCTGCCGCACGAAGCTGGAGAAGTTGTTGTGCTTGAAGTACTTGGGGAGAAGATCCCTGCAGAACTCGGCCTGGTTGGCGACGATGAAGCTGGTCCCCGGCGGCGTCCACGCCACCACGGCGTCCGTGGCCGGGTCGTCCACCATCTCGTACGTCTTGCTCAGGAAGGGCGGCAGCGAGGATGACGCGCCCCCACCGCACGCCTCCATCCCCTCCAGACCACCGGCTCCTCCTCCTCAGGCTGCTGCTGCGGCGGCCGCGGCGGGGCGGCGCATGCCAGGTGTGAATTGTGATCCGAGGCGACGGCGGCTCAGGCGGCTTGCTTGGTGGGTCTGGTTGGTTGGTGGCCGGGAGAAGGGAAAATTTTCAGCCGCTCGGAATCGGATTGGTGGACGGAAATTTCCAGAAGGCTACAGTAGATTGTAGCGTGGGCCTCGACCTCGAGCGCGGAGCCGGAGCGGGAGCCGGAGCCGGAGCCGGAGCAGGGCGGCGTCCGTCCGTTCGTCTGTCAGTGCGCTGTTTCTGGTTGGGTTGGATCGGGTCAGGTTAGGTAAGCAGTGACGCGTTCAGGCGCCGCGGCTTGCGGAGGCGATGGCACGGGGGAGCCGTGCGAGCTCGGGCCTCGGGGCGAGTGGTTGGATGGATGGATACCTCTCCGGTTCTCCCCTTGACTTCGTCGGCTGGTTGACTTCCTCGAAATTTCCAATTCTAGCCGATGTGCCCTCGCCGTGCAACCAGCCAACCATTGGCGCCGGCGCCGGCGCCGCGTTTACCGTCAGATCATGGCACTGAAGTGCCTGGATCTTGTGCTCTGCAACCGGGTGATCCGCTACCGTCAGACTATGACAAGTACATTGATATTGTCTCATATATCGTCTCGTATAATGTCACATAATTTAAGATAACTTAACATACCACATATATCATGGTTATTTTTTTTAAATCGACTCGTACTAACTCATGATTCATTAATTTATGCATAAAATAAAAATTAACTTGTAAGGTATATGACAATAACAACTCATACAATGATGTAATAGTTGTCCGATAGTCCTAAATCTTAGCTCATGAGGTGGTTGTTTCGCGAAATAACGACCCCTTTCTCTACATTTCTCTTTCCTCCACATAAGCAAAAAATACTACGTGGCAATGCATGAAACGAGATACGAGACTGCTGAAGTGTAACAATGTACCTACCCTAAAGTGTCTGAATGTTTAGGTACCAGGCCTCCGTCCCTAAACAATATATAAGTATATAATTTTCGTTTTTCAGGAAGTCAAAAAGTTTGAAATATGATTAAATTTATATAAAAAAGAAAGATCAAATTATCTGGAATCCATGTTTATTCCCACGCATTCCAGCATTCAGTTACATTCCCAAGATTTTTACCCCAAGATATAGGTCACATGACTCATGAGGAAGCACATGTCTATTCTCCAAACACAGCAGAAAATACCACACCCGCCACCCAAGAAAATTGGTTATGAAGAAAGTGGATCAATGCCATATATCCAGATGGCACCTTCCGAATTTACATGCCGAACAATGAAACAATCTGCCACCTCATATCATGCCAGGTCAAAATTACAAACTTCAACTGGAAAATAGAGAATTTTGGGTTGATTTAAACCGTACCATATTACATGACTACTCATTGACAGAAATATGATTGAGCTTTGGTAAACATCCAAATTACAAAGAGGATTTATACTCCCCCTGGTCAGAGGTATGATTATGAGGATGGCACTCCAAACAAAGGGCAAAACCTTCAGGGGAGGAATTCATCACCACATCCTTTTCAATTGATGGGATTCTCTAGCCAGTTTTTTGTATTCTTTTATCCCTGATCGGGAGGGGGACAGGTTTTTGAGCCTCGTGTGGATGTTCTGTCCCTTTGTAAACCTTGAGGTGGGTAAATAATCTTCTTCCCAGCTGCAAATTGTCCAAAAAGATGAGCAGAATAAATTGAATTAAGTATATATATCACATGACAAAGCTAAGTTAAATTAAATTAGCCATCAACATGAAGAATGGCTAGGGGAAGGGGGGGGGGGGGGGGGGGGAGGGGATGCTTTAGATAGCAAGATGTTTGCCTGCCAGAATGTAAGTTTCAGTAAATGCATCCATATTACCTAAAAATTGAACTAAGAAGCAATTTATTTTGCAAGAAAAGGTTAAAAATGCATCGTTTCCGGAGTTCCACACCTTTGCGAACTTAAAAAATGAAAGGAAAAAAGCTTGACAAGATAATTAAGCAATTCAATCTGGACTTGTTAATTTTGTTTAATAACAGCATTCCCTTGAATTTAGTCCTGTGATTTATTCTGAAAGTCATGCTTTCACTGGGAGGCACATGCTGATGCATGAGCAACGCTCTGACCCCAATACACTTTGCCATTAACCATAATAGTTTTCAATGTAAAATATTTCAAAATCTGCTAACAAATACCAAGTTGTAATTTTTGGGACCTTAAAATAAAGGTCACCGGAAATTTGGTTGTCATTTTCATATTTGGCATACATTATAACGTGCACACTAAAACGAGAAAGAGAACATGTAGACCTGAGGCAATCAGCTAGTAGAATATATGGTTTTCTTACCCTGCCCTTGGGGAGCATGCCACGAACTGCATGTTCGACGATTCTCTCTGGAATTCTTTTCTGAAGTTGGTCAAAAGTTTCTTCTTTCATCCCTCCAGGCCGTCCAGAGTGCCTCCTATAGAGCTTTTGCGACCGCTTTTTACCAGAAACAGCAACCTTCTCTGCATTGACCTATGTGAGCATAAAAAGTTGTTATGATTTTCAGCATAGTAGCACAATAATGCATAGCATCTATGTGGTAATGAGCCTTCAGAGATACACCAGTCACAATATGCTAACATAAACACACAACCACAGTTTGAAGATTATTTGAGGAAGCTTATTCACCTCAGTATTAAATAACCTGAGGGAAGTAGAATACCACAGCGTGTATACTAACACTATATGTATTGAGAGGATGCTTACCACAATAACAAAAGCTCCCATGTCCACACTGGGAGTGTAAGTGGGTTCATTCTTTCCCCTGATATGTACTGCAATGGTGGATGCTAGCCTGCCTAGAATCTTGTCTGATGCATCAACAACATACCATGTCTTCTCGGTGGTTACATGATCTGCAGACTTAGGATACCAGGTTGTATTCCATATGTCCTGCAAAATAAATTACTCAATCAGATTTCAGTATGACACAGGTACTTGCAGAGTAATTCATAAGAGGAAGAAAGAACAAGGCATGGTACCAACCAACCGTTCACATTATGCCCTTAGTCCCTTACTAAGGGATCCTAAGCAGTAACAATTATGAACAAGCTGGTGGCAAACAGAGCCAAGGCAACCATCGCACATGTAGTAAGGAAACGTAATTTCTCATACGACATCAATTTACTTTGACTTCCATCTCCTATTAAGCTCATTTCTACTGAATTCTCTCACCATAAACAGCCCATGGCTAATTTTGGATGTGATGGCTCATGGCAGATAACATATATAATGTAAGAAGTAATATTGTAAATTGATTACTCATGATCATGCACAAAAAAATGCTAATCTGAGGTGGATTAAGATGACCTCAGTGAAACATGAACAAACTGGGACGGACAGTCAGTCCAGGGCTACGATTCTGTAAACGAGCTGTGAAAGTGTGCACATTGTTTCAAGAGAGGAAAGAGAGGGCGTGCGTCGTACGGGGCCGCAGAGCTCGTCTCCCTCGAACATGAAGCGCTGCTCGCGGGGCACGAGCGCGGAGAGCGGCTGCCTCTTCTGCTTGTCGCTCTTCTCGCACCGCACGGCCAGTCCCACCGGGGCGGCCCGGCGCGGGCCCGCGAAACGGGTAAAGCGTCGGTGGTGTCGTGGGACGAAGGCGGAGGAGAGGAACGTAGGGGAGGCGACGGCCGTAGCCATTGCGGCACGGCGAGCGAGCAGCAGCAGGAGGATGTGGTGATGTCTCAGACGGTTGGTTCAGTGGGACGCGGCCATTTT
The DNA here is from genome assembly GCA_022036555.1 of Microstegium vimineum. Taxonomy (NCBI): domain Eukaryota; kingdom Viridiplantae; phylum Streptophyta; class Magnoliopsida; order Poales; family Poaceae; genus Microstegium; species Microstegium vimineum. Next base: position 7,915,582 of record CM039137.1, read on the forward strand.
TAGGCGAGGTGGGAGCGTCTAGCGGATAAGGGGATAGGAGACTCGGAGACTGAGAACAAGGAAGGGTTAACGAAGAACACATGGGCTTCATGGGCCTAGAACGAAATGAAGATTTGGCCCATTAGACACCTTATAATCGGCTCCTCTGAGGATTAAACGCTTGTTTCGAAACTCTTTCCAAACTCAAAATGTATTGCGCAAAGAATAAAACTGCATTAGAAAATCATGGCCAACAGGTGCCCTAGTCGCTGGAGGAAACAGAACCGCGCAATCAGAATCTTCGTTTCCTCTAGGCTCCAGACAGGAGCATATTTTGTTCAAAATTGATTCCTCAGTTCAAGTACCACATTAAAAACATCGTAATTAAGAGGCATTCTCGACTCCAAATAAAATGGCGGGAACAGAAAATCTCCATTGCTGCTAGTTTCCGCGAAAGCCATCAACAGCTGAAGCCAAATTAATTGATAACGGATACCATCTTCACATGTTTAACACGTCAGGAAAGAAAAAGGGGGCAGAACAGTGTTCATTATCTTCTAATCAAAGAAAAAGATATCTTTTACATATATAGTGGCAACATCGTGTGATTGTGTTGCATTAAAGCAACGGCTTAACGTGTTTCAGGTTCAGATCCGTGATTCCTTTACAGGAAGAATGCAAACATAATAATATACAACAACAAAATTGTGAACCAGAGATGTCGACGATTAGAACCATATGTAAGTCAATGGTTAGTTAACTACCAGCAAATGAATTGGAGGAAGGTTATGAAGTAGAAGACTCTGGGTTTGTCAGTGTAAGAGGTTTTACTTTCCTTGTGTGACCCAAACTATTCACAAGGTCCCTGCGAGTGCATACAGGAAACATGCTCATTCCATGCATGTTTAGTCGCCACAAAACATATGGGAAACTTAGCTGATCACGAGATGTGAAGCGAACCACTTCATTAAACCAAGCACACATGAAATGGTTCGGTGCAGGGGTGAGTTCCCTCACAATAACAGAGGCTTCAGAAAGAGCTGAAAATCAAATGGGTAAATTCACCATATCAGGTATGCTTCACAGTCCACAGAGAATATACAGAAATATTCAACAGGAGCGGAAGAATAATTAATTGAGAAAGATTAACAAACTGACCTTTAAGTCCATGTAATCTTTTTGTGTCCGGCATCCCATCTTGACGATAATGAGTCAATTGTACCTCTACCTCTTCAGGAGTAGCCTTGTGCTTTTGAACAATAGCTTTCCCCTCATCATATATGTTACTCCGTGCTCCATGTTCAGAGATAGCAAATGTAGAGTTTGTCCTCCAAAGAAGAGCTTCAAGCACTCCTATAGGATCCCTTCGAAATTGGTATTTAGAGTCAACCCATATGGAGTAGCTTGCTTCTGGGAAAAGGCGATGAGTCAACATCTGTAAAAGTCATGTTAAGTGATTTGGTATCAGAACACAGGTTGTTGCCCAATCCTAAAAATAAATTTCAGGCTTAGGAAAGTGAGGATGATAATAGCAGCAAATTTCTTTACCACCTTTGGTATCTTCCCATTTAATCGTTGATCTACAAAAGGGAGGCTCCTGACAACAATGATCCGCCACCTTCCTATCATACCATCATCACCAATTACCTTTCCTTCGGCTTCCTGAGTTGATAGTGTCACTTCATCCCAGAAAGCCACATAGCAAACCTGATTTACAACAAGACCATGCAAACTCGTATAACCATCAAGTGTGACAGTTTACTCTGACGTTCAATTCTGAAAATCTTGGAGGATGCCATACCCTGCCAATAGAAGAATTGACCATTCCAATAGGTTGATATAGTTCGTCCCCACCACCAAATGCACAGGTAGACACAACAACTTTACAGGCTCTCATGTATCTCCTGTCCTCCTCAGAAATTTTGAAGCCACCATTGTCGCTGTAGAAACCACAGTGCACACTAACAGTCTCATTCACCTGCAGAAGTATGGAAACACATTAAACATGTCAGGGAGGCGCAGCTTTGTGACAGCAAAAAACAGTACACATAAGTAAGCCTTACAACCTTGAAGCTATCTTCTCTTTCAGCAAGTGTCTGAAATCCTGTAAACAGGTTAAACCTTGTTGCTTCCGCATGTTGCAGTAAATATGTAGAGTTTGCTTCGGAGTTGTACGTGTCATAGTCATTGTCGTCAGATTTGTACGTGATTCTGTTCACCACAGAATCGGGTCTTGTGCCCTCCGGGAACACCAAATTTGCCAAACTTTTGGGGATAAGGAGCTTCAAGCAAGCTGTCAATATCAATGATACAAAAACTAATCAATCCACTCTTAACATTCAGTTGCTAGTGAAGTCAAACTACTAAAGAGGCTAAAGACTCTAGACTCTAGTATCCAAGCCAGGAAAAGCTTACTGATCTGTGATCTGTCAGAAACAGCACACGAAAAACGATCTCTGACTGATAAGTTAGAAACGGGCACACAAGCATTTCCATACTCCTATTGTGCCTGATATATCACTACTTTGTCAGCGTGCAAGATCTAAAATATTCAGATCAATCGCCCATGAATATCTAGTTAGTTGTGCAAAAACAGCAATCAGCACCGACAAAAGTACGGCATATCGTCGTGCAATGCAGCGCTCGCGCTACCAATTAGACACACCAATTCTAATTTGGTCAATTCGGTACCAAACCTCCTGTACAATCGACAGGGGCACGTGGGAGTAGGAAAAGTTTATGCGTAGATCAAACTAGAGTAGGTGGGGGGGGGGGGGGGGGGGGGGGGGGGGGGGGGGGGACTCACGCTCGCGCACGCCATGGACGAGGTGTGTGGTCGGGTCGAGCCGTCCGAGGCTAGAGACGGGTTGGTTGGGCGCCGGTGACGAGGCGCGGAGCCGCGAGGCCTCGAAGAGAAGGAGCGCGACGGCCGGGAGGAGCAGAAGAACAGGCCACCACCGCGCTACCAGACGCACCGCCCGCTGATCCAAGGTGCGCGCTGCCGCCTTCCTCCTTCCAGCGCGCGGTCGCCGTGTCGGTGCTGCCGCAGCACCGTCGTCGTCGGAGACGGTGATGGAGATGCTTCGGATCGCCGACGACGGCATCGGGAAGGAAGCGGTGGCGAAATGGTGGCCGTGGTGGGTTTGCCATTTAGCGGATGGGTGGGCTCTTGGCCTGGGAAGAGAGAACCCAACCAAGGCCGGCCCATCTACGACGCTTCGGCACTTTGGCGGGCCACGGGCCAAGGCCCACGGCCTACGGCCACTCAAAAATCTCGCACAGGCTCAGCAACCGGACAGCACCGCAGTCGGCGACATTTGTCGTCACAGCTGTTTCAGCCATCTTCCACCTCGGTCACATGCCGTCCGCCACGTCGAGACCACGAGCTCCATACGTGTCACGCCCCAGCCATCCCCGAGGATCGATCCGATCCGATGGCGGCGTCCAGGTCCAGCGACGGGAAACCACTGCCAACCCGGCCTCTGCGGGCGTCGGCGGCGGCACGCCCCCGGGACAGCCGACCACGGTGGCGTCGAAGGTGCTGGACATGGGCGCGGCGGCGATGCAGTCGATGCGGCCCGTGAAGCAGGTGAAGCAGCACGTGTGCACGTTCGCGCTGTACGCACACGACCCGAAGCGGCAGGTGGAGACGCACCACTACGTGGCCCGCCTCAACCAGGACTTCCTCCAGTGCGCCGTCTACGACTCGGACCGAGCCGACGCGCGGCTCATCGGCGTGGAGTACGTCGCGTCGAGGAAGCTCTTCGAGTCGCTGCCGGCGGAGGAGCAGCGGCTGTGGCACTCGCACGCGCACGAGATCAGGTCCGGCCTGTGGACGAGCCCGCACGTGCCGGGCTTGCTGGAGAAGGCGGAGCTGGACCACCTGGCAACCACGTTCGGCAAGTTCTGGTGCACCTGGCAGGTGGACCGCGGCGACCGCCTGCCGCTGGGCGCCCCCGCGCTGATGGTGTCCCCGCAGGCCGACCCCGCCGCCGCCGCCGTCCGCCCGACCTGGTCCGGAAGCGGGACGACTGGTACGGCTTCTCCACGGAGGAGCTCCGCGCTGCTAGGGCCGACGTCGAGGTGCCCGTCAAGGAGCACCCGGGGCAGGCAGGCTGACTACTGGCTCCGCCACCGCAAGGGGTTCGCGGTGGACGTCTTGCCGCACGAGATGAAGCGTCACGCGCCGTTCCCGTCAACAAGCAGTGTTTCACAGTGGCGCATCTTCTCTATCTATCTATCTATATACATATACAACTATAATATAAAACAAAACATACGGAAGTATATCGTCCTTCCGGCGGTTTTCGCTTCACCCGGATCGATTCACCCGGCGACTGTGCGTCCGCCCCCGACGCCCACAACCCCGGCAACCGCACGTCCTGCCTCGACACCCCCTCCACGCCCGCCTCGAGCCCTCGACGCTTCCTCCCCCGCCCCCTTCGACGCCCGCCTCCCCGACCCCGGCAACTGCGCATCCCGCCTCCACGCCTCCTCTTCGACCCCCTCCACGCCCGCCTTCGCGGACGCCTCCACGGCTCCCGCGCCGCCCGGCGGACTCCTCCTCCCCGGCCCCGGCGCGTCCACATCTCCACGACCGCGCCGCCGCCCAACCGTGCAACCGCCAGCCCACGCCGCCGCCCAACCGCCAACCCAGCTCCTCACATCTCTGCCCGGTGACTCGGTGAACCGCCACCCCATTCCCCCAATCTCTGCCCGGCGACCCAGCACCTAGCCGCCGCCACCCCGCTCCCCCATCTCTGCCCGGTGACCCAGCGATGGCGCCTCTTGTCTCCGCCTCCGGTGGCGAGGTGCTCCCTGCCTCGGTGCAGCGTGGGCGGCGTCCTGGGAACTGGACGATTGGGATTTCGCGACTGGAGGGACGATGCCGCAGCGGCGGTGGTGGCGAAGAGGGAGGCCACTGCCGCGGCGGCGAAGCCCAGGCTGGTCTTCGCGCCGCCGTCAAGGGAGAGGCCGAGGAGGCCACGACTGAGCTCACGGACGCCATAGACAGGTGAAAGATCGCTGTCTTTTGCACTTCCCCTCTGTGGATTTGTTGAATCGGATGGAAAGGAAAGATTTTTGTATTCGTTAGCTCGACTGCTGGACCTTTTCTTTACGATCTATTCATCCTGACATGTTTGGCTCAAATGATTCTTCTTTAGGGTATCTAGGAAACATCTGATTAGGCTTTTATATTATATATAAGGTTAATTAGGTGCTGGGATTTGATTCCCCAATTGGTGATAAGAACCCTACTAGGCCTCACAACACAATAGATTTATTGGAAGGAGAATCCGACACTTGCTATTCAGTTCACTCAAACCAGTGGGCCTTTCGATGAGGCTGTTGCTCTAATAACAGCAATATCCTATAACCAGGGCAGAGGGGAGGTGGTTGGTCGTGAGCACAATATTTTGCTACTCCGAAGTTATTTTTCAACCAAATTTCAGAGCATTGCTTAAGCAAAAGATGTGGATCCATAAATGGCGTGCTAGGTTGTTTCATATGAGCAATGAGCAATCTCCTTTGAGTAACATTCACATGCTGTCTCTTTTGATGACAAATTATAGCACATACATTTGCTATTGCTGACAGTCGTTTCCTCAGCCTCCCACAAGCATTTTGCTTGGTGGTTGAAGTAAGTTAAGCTGAGAACTAGACCAATTTGGCTTTTCTTGAGCTGTGATAATATAATCTCATGGTGATCACTGCTATGGTTTGATGCATCCAAAGTCATCTATGTGTTGCATAAAGGGTAGGTACATAGAAACTGCTTGAGATTTTGCAACTTAACCACATAATCTAAAAATCTATCATTTTAACAATTTTATTTGAGTATGTTAATTGTATGTATTGTTCTGATCTTTAGCACCCGTAACAACATCTAGATATTTTTCCTACTTAATTATCTATCTTCTTGTTTTTGTTAATTTTGTAGATTCACAAGATTCAGTTTCTCTGCTGGATGGATATGCTATGCACAGGTTTGAGGGTGGCCGCAAATCCTCCACACACACAGCTTGATCAGGTCCATACTTTCCGCAAGTTGAGAAGGATTTTGCTTTACATTATGTAATTGGTGTCGTTCCCATTATTGATTGTGCCTTTTACCTGTTCAATCGAAAAGCACAGTACCTCTTTGCAGTCTGCACTGCAACTTATCCCAAACTAAAGTGAAAAATGTGCCAATTTTATAATCCTGAATAGACATAAGACCAAGGTGGCCTGTTGATAACAAAAAAACTCACCTTTGCTATTTGTTTTCACATGGGCTGTTTGCATTTTGATAAGTTCTTAGACTGAAATGTTGGTTGTAACACGGAGTGCTTAATGCATTTTCAAGCATCATTTTTTCTAAATCAATGCTTAAGAGTATGTAAGTCTGATGAGCAATCTCTTATGCGGATTGGAAGAGAATGATAAGCTCGTCATGACTCCCTTTGAGATGAATATTGACATTTGGAGAGTGCTTGAACGCAGTGACTTGGTAAGTTACGATCCACTGAATTGTCAGTGTCACCGTTGTGGCTTTGGTTGTTTTCCTTACATATCTTTCTCTCTGAGTGCGTGCTCATACCGGATCATTTGTTAAACTACTCTAAGAAAGTAACATACACAGATTTAAGGTAGCCTGCATACTTTAGTGTAGATGCTGGTGCTTAAATACCATTTTTCTGGAAATATGCTACTCTGCTTCCATGTTGTGCTCAATCACGTTTGTGTATTTCTAATTGAAGACTAACATCCTTTGATATCGTTTCTTATGCAAATTAATGGCTGCAGTACTAAGGTTGTCTTCAGATGGCAAGCAGTTCTGAACCTGCAGTACTAAGGTTGTCTGAATGATAGATCTACTTTATGATGCTAAATCTCAGAGCAAATCAGAACTGCTACAACTGCTCATTGAAAATGGTAAATTGGACTATTTTTTAACCTTATGTTTATCCTTCAAGTGAATATGATCATTTTTTTTTTGTTCAGGCAAACTTGTGTTAGCACTTAGCAGCCCTGATCTGTGTTGTTGCTTCTGTTAGTAAATTAACACATGCGAAGTAAGGCAAGATAGTGCTTGTGTTAGTGTTGTCACTTGTCAGTGGTTAGATTGTTTAAACATGCATCTCACTAGCTTGGTGGTTGTTGACATGATTATGTGCCGTAGGACTGCCTGTATTTGAACTACAGCTTGTGTTTGATTTTAGCTGTTGTTTTTATTTGCTCCCTTTTACTGTCAGCAGTTCACATAATTAGATAGGCCAACTACCACCAGAGAACTATATCAGAGCTATTTTTTATTAAATAGATCGTTTTGCAATTTTCTCTGTTCAGTCTCCAACATCACCTCTCGATTTGATTTCTTTTTCTCTTTGCGGTACTATAGCAGGAACAGCTCGGTGCCTCTATGTTTTGGTTCCCAACAATTCAATATCAGCAAAGCTAACAGAAGAAGCCTCGTGAAATTCTTCTGAGTCGGCCAGCTTAACAGGAGCAATAGGTTTAGTGCAATACATTATGCTCTTTTACATGCATGCTTAGCCACTTGTAATTTTTTTAGTGTTTCCATGTCTAGCTAATTGTTATGTTTAGAAAGTAACTCAGTGATGTTTAATGGTAATCTCAGTCATATGTATGTGAAGGATTGATTTCGATTTCAGCTTATAACAAATATGAATAATTCAAAATTTATGAATTAACATCATCATTGGTTTTTAAATATGATTGTTTTTTTTTACAAGAGGCGTTGTTTTCAACCCATGTTAGGTAATAATTATTTTTTATTTACATCATGAGTTAGGATAAACAAATATTAAGCGCAATTTCATCATTTTTTTTTCTAATGTGCTTTGTCTTTGGGTTCTTTCGAAAGTTAGGGTTTTGAGAAACATGGATACCAAAGGGTATCTTGATGGTTCTTTTGGAAGAGGGATAAAGAGAATGTCTTGAAAATGATTTTATTATTATCCGTTGCAACGTACGGGCACTCACCTATGTACATGTAATAAGAAGAGCAACCAAACAACAAGCATCCAGCCAGTAGTGGTGTAACACCCGGGTGTTAATCTCTTAATTAAAAGCTGATCATGTCATCATATGCATTAAGCATCATTCACTTGTTTGAAAACCTGGTTATGCATTGAACTAAAATGAGTTTACTTGTCTATGTTTGATCAATTGTTGAATGCAGGTCATCTTTTCAAATTCTCAAAAAAATTAAAATTTGTATCCAAACACTATTTCCCAGAGGGGGTGGATTAAACCCTAAACACGATTTTTAAAATCTATAAAGTTTTTGCTTATGGTTGTTTAAACATAGTTGTAGAGCTCTGTTTGTTTTGCTTTTGTTGTGTTTACAGTTTTTCCAGCGTTGTTCTTGTTTTTAAAAGTATTTAAAAAGGGGGCAAATCCTTTTAAAAGGTTCTCAAATTTCAAAAATGCATTTTCATTTCTAGGCCGATTTTGAAAATGTGAGTATTGACAAAGTTGTAGATCATGAAATTTTGAGCAACTTTCGTATTCAAAGTTTTTCATGAAAACCCCTGAAAGCTTGAGCATTTTGCAAAATAGTCACAGGGGCAGTTCAGACTTTTCATCAAGCAGTTGCATGGCGGCGTTGAGCTTGACGTCGACATCTAGCCGGACACCTGTCGACACCACCGTGCGACTCCTGTCCTTGACTCACGTCCTGTCATGTGCGTGGCAACGTCACGGAACCGTTGCCGTCTTCAAAACGGGAGACCGTCCACTCCTGCCTCCCTTTCCACGCCACGCCATCGCTCTGCTTTGCTCCGCTGAGTGCTCCACCATCATCGACGAGCTCGTCCGAGCTTGTTAGCCACTTTCAACCACTCAATCCTTTACCATTGTTTCCGCCTTGACCTCGCGCATCCTCGGGTCGAGTTAGTTGAAGTCGCTGAGAACTCGTTTGCCCGGCGCGACCGTTTCTTCCTCAGCTCCGACGAGAGCGCCGCCACTCTGGTCAGTCCTCGATCGGGCTACATAGGAGCCACATTGCTCTTTCGTCTTGTGTTTCTTGCTCCTTGTTCATCACTGATCCTTATCGGCTTATCCGTTTTGCAAATGGTGGGCCATAGCTCCGGGAACATCTTCGTTGCCGCTCGGTTCATCGTTTCTGCCGGCACGTTCTCCGTCAACGGCCGTCGCTGCTTCATCTCCGGTCACGTTGCAAGCGCTTCGTGACCAGGGTGAGCTCCTCGACCTCTCCGCACACTCGTTTGTCCTTGAATCGAGCCTTCGAGCTCTGTCCTCGAGCCCCGCCGCGGTTCATGGTCGGCGCGGCGGTATGTTCGTCGCCTGGTCGTTGTAGTTGATCTTTTTCTGATCCGAGTCTTGCGCTAGCTTCGTCTAGCCGTCCTGAGTCTCTTTCGAGGGGTGGTTGCCCTCGAGCGCGTGCGTGTTTTCTCCGGCGCACGTCGCGCAGATCCCCGCCGACCGCCATGGCCATCGATGAAGATGTTGCGTTTAGCTCTGAGTTCGTTTTGCGTGCGCTTCGCGTTGTTTTTAAAAGTATTTAAAAAGGGGGCAAATCCTTTTAAAAGGTTCTCAAATTTCAAAAATGCATTTTCATTTCTAGGCTGATTTTGAAAATGTGAGTATTGACAAAGTTGTAGATCATGAAATTTTGAGCAACTTTCGTATTCAAAGTTTTTCATGAAAACCCCTGGAAGCTTGAGCATTTTGCAAAATAGTCACAGGGGCAGTTCAGATTTTTCATCAAGCAGTTGCATGGCGGCGTTGAGCTCGACGCGGACATCTAGCCGGACACCTGTCGACACCATAAACAATAAAGAGATTTTAAAAAGATTATAAAACATATCTATACTTTACTACGATCACAAAGACACGAGAACCACGCTAATCGGATCTAAAACGAAGAAGTTATAGATTAAACAGGATTTTGAAAAGGGCAAGATTAAAGCATTAGTAAATTAATTTTCTTTGATTTTCAAAAGTAATTAACATAGGTTAAATCTATACTATTGGATAGAGCACAAAATTACGGATCTAACGCAACTTGAACGGATCGATTTGGATTTAAAACGAGCAAATTATAAGCTTTGGAAAATCGGTGGCAAAACTGAAAATAGGAATTTTCTTTTATTTTCGAATTAAATCAGAATTAAAGGAGATTACGTTTTCCGAGGGGAAAGCGTAGAGCTGGAATCCGCTTTGGACTGCGGGTTGATAGGCAGAAAAGGGCATGGACTCTTTAGCAAAAAGACAGAGCGAAGGGGTACGGGCTCACCAGATCCGTTGGATCTGAGATGGACAATGGAGATTAGATTGAAGGGGGTTGAGGGCGGCGCTCCACCGGAGTTGGGCGGCGCTCGGCGGCACCATGGCCGACCCGAGGCGAAGCTCGCCGACGAAACCCGATAGGGAGATCTGGTGACCCGTTTTCAAAACCGAGCACACCGGGAGATAGAGGAGACGACGGCGAACTCGCCCAGAGCCACAGCGAGACTCGGGGACGGATGGGAAGCACCGACGGCAGTGAACCGCGGCGGCGGACGCTCTGCGCACGGCGGCGCGAGGCGGTTAGGGGCTCGGGTGCCCAATCCGGCCGGGGAAAAAGCTTGGGGAGCAAGAGGGGAGCACGGCAAACCTACCTGACCACTCAGAGAGGCTCGAGGACGGCTGCAGATGGCCGGCGGCGAGAGACAGTGGCGGTGGCTACCCTGTGCACGGCGGCGAGGTCCCCCAGTGCACAAAAGAGAGGGATAAAGGAGGGAGAAGGTGTTCCGCACTTACTCAAAGGTGATGCGCGACTCGATCGCGGGCTTGCAGCGTCCAGAGGCGCGGAACGGCGGCGGGGAAGCTCGGCGCGGCGGCGGAGCTCTGCGGCAGCGCTGCTGCGTTTGCGAGGCGAGGCGAGGCGCTTGCGATGGGAGGAAACGGCGCGGTGGCGGCGCTATTTAAAGGAGGCAGGGGGAGAGTCCGACGCGGAGGGGAACGCGGACGCGGGACGGACGCGGCGCGGCGCGACGTCGCGGCAGAGTCCGATCCGGACTTGGGAGGAAGAAGAGAGGGAGGAGCTGACAGGCGGGCCCAGGCTGTCAGTGAAAGAGAGAGGGAGAGGAGCGCGGTGCAGGCCGGCGGGTGAACTGGGCCGGGGTAGGGAGTCGGGCCGCGGGGGAAGAAAGAGAGAATGGGGAGGGAAACAGGCCTGTGGGCCGAAAGAGAGAAAGGAGAGTTTTCCCTTTTTATCTTTCTTTTCAATTTCTTTTTGCTTTTCTTTTTCCAAACATTTTGCAAATAAGTTTTGAAATGATTTTTCTTGAGTTTTGAAATCCAAACAACACAAGAAAAAAAATGCAGGGCATGAGATGCACAACATGTTGAAACCTAACATGATATTAGTTTTAATTTTTATTTATTTAATTCTATGCTTCACAAAAATACTTAAATTAAATCAAATTAAACAAATTCAAACCTAATTTACTAATTCAAATTTTAGGGTGTTACAGAACCGTTGCCGTCTTCAAAACGGGACACCGTCCACTCCTGCATCCCTTTCCATGCGACGCCATCGCTCTGCTTTGCTCCGCGGAGCGCTCCACCATCATCGACGAGCTCGTCCGAGCTTGTTAGCCACTTCCAACCACTCAATCCTTTACCATTGTTTCCGCCTTGACCTCGCGCATCCTCGGGTCGAGTTAGTTGAAGTCACCGAGAACTCGTTTGCCCGGCGCGACCGTTTCTTCCTCAGCTCCGACTAGAGCGCCGCCACTCTGGTCAGTCCTCGACTGGGCTACATAGCTCCGGGAACATCTTCGTTGCCGCTCGGTTCATCGTCTCCGCCGACACGTTCTCCGTCAACAACCGTCTCTGCTTCATCTCCGGCCACGTTGCAAGCGCTTCGTGACCAGGGTGAGCTCCTCGACCTCTCCACACACTCGTTTGTCCTTGAATCGAGCCTTCGAGCTCTGTCCTCGAGCACCGCCGCAGTTCATGGTCGGCGCGGCGGTATGTTCGTCGTCTGGTCGTTGTAGTTGATCTTTTTCTGATCTGAGTCTTGCGCTAGCTTCGTCTAGCCGTCCTGAGTCTGTTTCGAGGGGTGGTTGCCCTCGAGCGCGTGCGTGTTTTCGTCGGCGCACGTCGCGCAAATCCTCGCCGACCGCCATGACCGTCGATGAGGATGTTGCGTTTAGCTCTGAGTTCGTTTTGCGTGCTCTTCGCGTTGTTTCGGGGCCGCTTAGCTTGCTGGAGTTGTTGGGTGAGTTGATCGAGGCCTGTGTCCGTCGGCGTATGTGCGGTCGAGCTCGGGTCGCCGCCATTACCGTTGACGAGGTCTCTTGGGTAGGTTTTTAGTATCGTTTCTGTTGGGCGTTTTGCTCGTAGTTGTCCCCTAAGTCGTTTTCGAGGTCTAGCTTCTCCGATCGAGGCCTAGCTTCTTCGATCGAGGCCTGTGCTCGCTGGCGTACGAGCAGACGAACTTCGATCTCCGCCATCACCGTCGATGAGGCGTTTCTGAGGGTTTGTTTTGGTCGTGGCGCACTTCGTTGGGTTCGGCTCGGAGAGCCGAAATAGGTTCGAGGGGTAGCGGTTCGGTTTGGTCACCGACGGCGACGCGCCGTCGTGTTTTGTGGTCGTCGGCGCCGCTGCGAGCGTCTGCACCACTGACGGGCGGGACCCAGCCGTCAGTGGGTTTTATAAAGGGTTTTTCCTTTTTCCTGTTTTGCACAGTAATATCTTTTGTTATTTTTGTATGTTTAAATCTGTGCATGTTTAATTTCTGTAAAAATTTGTGTATGCTCTCTGTGATGTGTAGTTTTAATAAAAATATAACATGTCTATGTTCAGTATGTTTTTAATCCTGTAAAAATGCTCAAAGTAATTGAAAAATGAGTTTTTCATAAATTTTCATGCTCTGTATGTTGCTCCAAAAATTCTGAGAATTTTTGTGTAGGCTTTATGCTCTGTTACCTTGCTGTACCAAAAGTTTGAGGCTTGTTGAATGAGCTCTTATACATGGCTAGTTGTTTAATTAGTTATAAAATGTTTAGAAACTCTAAATAACTTTAGGCTTTGAGTGATTTTGGATTATTTGGTGCAAATGGTCAATTGTCCAGTGACAAACACAAGTTGGACATGCTTGATGTAATGTTGTTTGCTCAGTTCTGTTGGATGTAATTATTAACTTAGATAATCAAGATAAATAGGGTTTAATTAATTTGTTTTATAACCTCGTTTTGCTTTCCTTCATGAAGGGAAGTTGTACTCTACGTGTAATCTGTTGTAATCTTATCTTAAGAACATGTTTGTTTGTGTTGAGCATCATGTTTACTATTCAAGCATCGTCTAAAACATGTCATTATATCGTGTAGATTGTTCGTTGGTTGGGTTGGATACCTCTAGTGAGGAGGTTTTCTCTCTTGAATCTGAGCCCGAGTTCGTTTATCCCTCCAACCAAGACAAGCCCGATGCATCCAAACCTTTCCTTGTATTTAAAATGATTGTTTTAAATACATTTATGTTTATACTATTGCATTACGGTACTTTATTAAATTCCTACTTGATGCATAGCTTTATCCTTGTACTATTGTACCTTTAACCTTGACACTTGTTTAAAGATGCAAAGTTTCCGCAAAAATGCTTAGTATGCTTAGATCTTTATAGTGGGTGATTTCCGGTCACCTACGCATAGCGTATTGCTTCGGCAAATGGTTATGTTTTCTGAGAAAGAGATGTTGTTGCTGGAAGTAATAATCGGAACCAGGCGGACACGGTGTTGGAGAGCCATCAGCGGTGTCTGATGAGCGGGTTCTTTCCGCCTGTGTCATTAGGGACCGTTCGTTGATGCATGACTAGGGTTGTGACTTTGGAGTACTTATCACATACTTCGGGAAGCTGGACTCTGGCTAATCCTGTCTAAAGGACGGTTAACCCTCACTGGGAGTGGAGAGATGGCGAGAGTAGTGTGTACCCTCCAAGTTAGCGAACTGGATGGAGGTGTATTGTGCTCTCGGGTGGCGGGACCCGTTCTCGGATGAAGGATCCAGGGAAAAGTAGTCATATGCGTGCTTTAAGTGGCTGTATATGTCGTGTGATAAGGAAACCCTAGCTGGGATAAACCGGTTCGAGTCATCGTGTTCCTCGAATATGGAAACATAACCCAGTTTTCTTCTTCGTAGTTAATGAAACTTAAACTGGATACTTGTTGGATCCCTTTATGGATGGTTATTACCTTGTTATCGATCATACATCTAGATCGATACTTGAGTAATCTTATGGATAACATAAATGAATTTTAATTCTTTTATAAATGCTCATTTATGCAAAATACTTGATTCTTGCAAACCACACCTTGAATCCTATGACTTGCATACTGTTTTGTCCACCAAATACTTTTCTTTGTCGGATAAGTCTTGTTGAGTACTCCCGTACTCAGGGTTTGTTAACCCATGTTGCAGATGAGGATCACAACCCGGTTTGTGTGGCTTCTTGCTGCATGACCGTAGTCAGTGTAGCTGAAGATGACGAATAAACTATCTTTGCTTGACTCTTGGGCAAGAGTAACTCGGTTGTTTATTCATACTCTATCAGCAGCTTGATATAATGTTATCGTATGACACTAAGTTATGTTTCAAAACTTATGGTTTGTAATATGACTTTAAATTTCCGCTACTTTGATGTAATATAAAAATTTCGTATTACTTCTGCAATGATTGTAATGAGGCGATCCTGTTCGGAAAGAGGTGGATGACCCGCTGCAAAGTGGCGACACCTGACGGACTAATTAAGGTTTGGATCATCTGTTGGGATTAAGTTGGTTAATTCTGATAAGTGGGCCCTATCTTAAAAAGTTCTGTCACAAGTGGTCTCTGAACTCAAGCGGAATTTTCTTTCCTTCTGAATTTCGAATTGCTAATCAATATATGTTGCTCAAAGAGCAATGTAACGAAGCTCGCTCGCAGGTCGATCTAACAAGGTTCAGCTAGCAAAGAGAGCTAGGCTGACAGTGAAACAACACAGTGTACGTACTGATGACGGTAGTACACGATGCATGAGGCCGGATCACACTTGTTCTTGCTGCTGCTGCTCGGCATCGGAGGTGGGTGCCTTTTCCTGAGGCTTGTACTTGTACCAACTTGCCCAGAATAGATAGTTGAAGAGGTTGAGGGTGCTAAGCACGGCAAGTAGCCAGTAGAAGAGGTCGACGTGGTTGCGGTTGATGTTGTTTCCGGCGAGCCATCCGCCGCTGCCCGTGGAGCCCTGGTGGCGGCGTTGACGGCCTTGACGATGATGGTGCTCATGTAGTAGCCCAGCGAGAGGGAGCACCAGAGGAAGGAGGAGGACATGGACTTGAGCGCCTGAGGCGCCTGCGAGTAGAAGAACTCCATGAGGCCGACGTAGGTGAACATGTCGGCGATGCCGAACACGGCGAACTGCGGCGCCAGCCAGAAGCAGGACATGGGCAGGTGCGTGCCGGGGAGCATGTCCAGCATGCCGTTCGTCGTGGCCACCTTCTTGCGCTTCACCTCGACGACGGCGGCGATGACCATGGAGACGATGGAGAGCACGAGGCCGACGCCCACGCGCTGCAGGTACGGGATGCCCGTGGGGATCCCCGTCAGGCGGCGCGCGAAGGGCACGAACAGCTGCTCGTAGATGGGGACGGCGAAGATGAGGAAGACGAGCGGGATGATGGGTATGGACGCCACCGGCATGTTGAAACGCGGCCCCAGAGCCGTGTCCATCGTGTTGCCCTGCACCATGGAGAAGGTCTGCAGCTGCGCCAGGCAGGTGCCCATGATGATGGCGCTGCAGAAGATGGGCACCATGGCTAGCACCGTCTTGGCTTGCTCCACCTGCGTCACCCGGCACTGACGCCACGGGTTCGACGCCGTCTCCTTGGCTGTCTGAACTATGGCCGCCTTGTCCAGGAATCTGTGCATGATGCATGAGCACGCGATCAAAATCAAACAGTACTACTGTATAATCGTCGTCAGTCCCTGACAGAGGGCCCTGATTGAACAGTTTATATAAGCATAGTATATGGTGAGCGTCAACGACCTGAACGGCCTATCCCTGTGCGCCACGAACTCCGTTTCTTCAGGCGAAGCTTTGCTCCTGCTGATCTCGTACAGCTCGTCGGGGTCCTCAGGGAGCTGCTGTTTCCTGTTCCTGACTGCAGCGACGTACACCTGATCGAACACAACAAATACCGCACCTCGTTGCATTGAGGACTACTGTAACTAACTGTATTTGTACTGTCATATAGACTGATGAGAGAAAGGGAGCGTTTCTTGGACCTGGAAGATCTCCTTGAGCGCACTGCTTCCCTGCACGGTGGCGATGCGGTACCTCGGCAGGCCAGCGACGAAGACGATGACGGCGAGGGCCATGACGCCCGTGGCGGCGGCGAACCCCTTTGGATACCCCTTGTATTCCTGGACCCACACGAACACCGTGACGCTGAAGGCGCCGCCGGTGCAGAGGCTAAGCAGCAGGTAGTTGAAGCTGCTGGACATCTGCAGCTTCTCCTTGGGGTGCTTGGCGTCGAACTGGTCGGCGCAGTGCGCCGGGAGGGCCGCCTTGATGCCTCCCGAGCCGAACGCGATGAGGTACAGCGCCAGGTAGAGGTGCACCTCGTTGCCGCCATGCACACGCACGCACGTGGTCGGCTTATAGGGGTCGCACGCCGGAGGCTTCAGCCGGTCGGAGCGCGCCTGCAGCATCAGCAGCAGGAGCCCCTGCGATGCGCAAGAAAACGTCACACCGATCTCAATGCAATTAATCTAACGGGTGGATGTACGTGTCAATTAGAGCATGCATGCATGTGCCCTTGAGGCAAACGAACGAATTGAATTGAAACCATCCATCCATAACAATTCGTACGTACGTACCACGAGCTCAACCAGTGATGATAGGATCACAGTCATGTATCGGCCGATGAAGACGTCCGCGAAGACAGAGATGAGCACGGCGATCATGTAGCTGGTGCCCATGTAGTTGGTCAGCAGGTTTGAGGAGTCCTCAAGGTTCATGTGCATGACGCCCAGGAAGTACATTATGAGGTTCACGGCAAGAGACAAGCTGGCCATGTTCTCAAGTCCGAAGTTGACTGCAAAATCAACACCGATCAATGATTTTCTCCTTGTTTCTTGGCTTAATTGGCCACTTACGGAAAATCTAGTAATAACTAGTGGCGCATAATTAACCACTTTTAGAACTACTAGTCATAGCACTCGAGAATCCTCAGTTTGAATCCTCACTAGGAGAACTCACTTCACTTGGAGAATTTACAAATTTTGGTTATAAACACTGGGTGATACTCTAATAATAATATTATTAATTAGATGCTCCATGTTAATCTTCACGAGACGTGGTAGAGAGAAAAAAAGATAAATAACATAAATTGACATAATAATCAGAATAATCTTATTGTTGATTTGGTAGACTAATCAACATCGCTAATAATAACTTTGGATTTATTTTGTTTTTCAATAGATTACCCTCTAGCATTACGATAATAAATAAAGTAACCTTCTAATTTGCATACAAATTACCCACCTCTATCATACAAATTACCCTCTAATTTGCATCTAAATTACAAACGTCTATCACTATTCACAGCATATGATTCGATTTCATGCGGCTATCATCTAGGAACACACGTGCACTGTTAGAAAATTGCTAGTACAACAGAATTTGCTTGATAAAACTGAATATGTATGGACTCAAAAGAATTAGTTTCGCAAGTGCATTATTCACTTGAGTACTTAAGAAATAAATTCTTCTGAATGCAAATTCAGTCCAGAAACTATAAAGTTTTAATTACACCTTTTCTTTCTAAGAGAGAATATAAACAGTCAGGAATAGGAGGTACCAAGAATGAAGAAACAATTGCCCAAACCGCCATGACGTCCTCTCAATGCAGGTCTTCCCCGCCAATCAACCTTCCCTTCAATGACTTCATACGTATTTCCTCCAACAACACGTGTCTCCACCTAGCGCACAGATAATATATGTGAATAACCAAGCCACGCTTTGTCACCCTTTTGGCTTAGGTTCAAGTCTGTGAAAAATATTGTTTCATGGCAGGGGTGGATCATATCGAGCGGTGGGGCGGCCCGGGCTCTAGCCCCCCTATATATGTCCACCGGACCTATAGAGCCCCCTAAAACTCTATGTCATAGATATGCATCTTAAGAGCAACTTCAGTGGAGCCTCTAAACAGGCTCATATTATAAATCTAAGGACTTGGTCCAAAAAAATCAACTTCAATGCATTTCTTATTTGGCCTCCCATTTTAGGAGGACCCTCAAAGTTTAGTTTCGGGTCACCAGGAAAGAGGCCCTTCTATTCCTCTCCCTCCAAATTAGGGACTATGACTGGAGTTGGATTTTGAATTTAGCCTTTAAGTTTTGCAGGCCACCTCTCAAATGAAAATGTAGAGGTTTGATTTAGGGTCTGTAGCTGGAGATGCTCTAAGGAGAGGTTGAAGTTGTGTAGAGGTTTTGAAGAAGCCCCCTCTAGATTTTTTTTTTAGATCATGGGTATCTATAAATGTTCGGATGCAATAAGCCAATGGCACAACTATGTTCCCTCTGTATTTTTTTGTTTGTTCTTGCCAAGTCATCAATAACAGCACCCATGGATGCGGGCACGTGATTGTTTGGTTTCATATTTTTTTTAGGAATAAGTTCAGAGTGTAGTAGAATCCAATCCATAAAAGAAAAAGGAGACAGTCATTATGTATCTTCTGCTATGTGAAATACTCCAAATAAGCAGTTAAGCACCAGCTGTATTATATCAGAAGGAAAGTGGGAACCAAGAACCAAGGCACATACCATGGAGATGGAGTCTGTCTTGCCGTTGGCTTCAGATACTTTGCTCATCTCCTCGTGCTCCTATTTGGATTCAAGAAAAAACATACAGATGAGAACATTGGCATCATGAGAAGTTGGAAATGACAGAGAGAAAGCAAAGCTACCATTTTGGCCCAGAACTATCTAAGGAGGAGAGGCAGAAGGTGCAGCTGCGCAAGGACATATAAAAGCATGCTGCGGCACGAACGACTCATCCTAGGATATATATCGATATTCTCTTGATTTGTTTATTCTTGCTAGAGGCAAAAACTGTGGAGTTGTTCGAATTCTTTTGTACAGCTTCGTGGATATATACAATCACAACTGCCCGACATTGCTTTAGAACTTAGGAAACTTAGTGCACACAAAGATTCGTCAGCTTTGTCCGGCTCTTCTGTCAGTATGCATAATGCGCAGTAGGCTCTCCATGGAAACATCCATAGATATGTTCTTCAAGGACCTTCCTGTCCATATCACACACACTAGGCTCTTCGGTACTTTAACAATGCTGAAAACGAAACCATGTGTCTCCTACTCTCGGTCCTCACTGACGCCGATCAAATCGAAGCAAACAAATGGTTTAGAATCACTGAAATAGTACTCGAGACTGCGACATTTCATTGGAGCATTGCTTGCCACTTGCTGTCAGGGCCGGCGTTGGTATATGATGGATTTTGCTAGACAGCACTTCCACGGATACGTCGAGAATGTCCCTGCGGGAACACCAAGTCAGAAGGCACAAGGACGCGGGAGGAATCTTTGGTTAAGAATTCTCCCAGCCTGCACTCTGCATATTTCTGTTCCTAAACTAAAAGAGTCGCCCTCTGACCAATTTTATCTATTTTGCATTAGGCGATCCATGTGCAATTTTAAAAGATGAGCACCAGAGCCCAACTTGCATTGTGAAATTAAAATTGTATAATCGGAAGAAAATTTCTTTAGAGTCAATTCAGATTTCGTTTCTGTACAGGTCGGGGATGTTGAGAATGACGGTGGATATACGGCGAAGAACACAAGATCAAACCACAGCGAGACATAAGATTTAACGTCGAAAACTCCTTCAATACGAAAGGAAAAAACCACGGGCGCCAGCCAGCAAACACTCCTCATTATTATCAAGAGTCGGTTACAACGTCGTGCGGCGGCTTACAAGAATAATGAACGACTTATGTCGGTGGAACCCTAGCGACGGACATATGTACCGTACCGCGGGGGGCCACCCCCCGCACTCCCAACTCAGCGATGGGGGGTTCCGCTTCGCTCTGTCAGAAGTCCGGCCTTTGTCTTGGACTATTAATTTGGAACATATTCAACAAACTCCACTTTGACACAAATTCATCTTGTAGCATAAATCAAACACTTTATCCTGATCATAACAAAGAAAAATATCACTGGCGCCAAATAGCCTCTGTGGCTAATCCACTAAACCAACTAAGCTTGAGCACAACTTAAACTTAGCAACAGAAACAGGTTTAGTCATCATATCAGCAGGATTATCATGAGTATTGATCTTGCGTACCTTTAACTTACCATCATCGATCACATCACGAACAAAATGATACTTGATGTCAATCTGTTTAGTCCTCTCATGGAACATCTGATCTTTTGTAAGGTAAATGACACTTTGACTGTCACAGAATAAATTAATGCAAGAATCAACTTCACACAGCTCAGCGTACAAACCTTTCAACCAAATTAATTTCTTGCACGCCTCAGTAACAGCCATATATTCTGCTTCTAGACAAAGCAACAACAGACTGCAATGTAGCCCTCCAACTCACAGCACAATTGTCAACTGTAAACACATAACCAGTAAAAGACCTTCGCCTGTCCAGATCAGCAGCATAGTCAGAATCCACATAACCAATAACTCTCCGTTCAGTTCTGCCAAACTTCAAACAAAAATCTGTTGTGCCTCTGAGGTACCTGAAAATCCACTGAACTGCCCTCCAATGTTCTTTACCAGGATTAGACATATATCTACTAACCAAACTCATAGCATATGACAAATCTGGACGAGAGCAAATCATGACATACATCAAAGACCCAACTGCACTGGAATAAGAAACTCTTGACATGTATTCAATATATGCATCTGTACTAGGACACTGTGTAGCTGACAATTTAAAATGAGGTGCAATAGGAGTACTAACAGGTTTTGCATCATGCATGTTGAAACGCTGAAAAGCTTTCTTAATATAATTTTGCTGACTAAGAAATAGCAAACCAGATTTTCTGTCTCTAGTAATTTCCATACCGAGTATTTTCTTAGCAGCACCAAGATCCTTCATGTTAAACTCACTACTCAACAATTTATTCAATTTAGTGATTTCAACCTTACTCTTGGCAGCAATCAACATATCATCAACATATAACAACAAGTATATAGGTGATCCATTAACATGTTTAATGTAAACACAACTATCATATTTTGACCTTTTAAAACTGTGCAACAACATAAATGAATCAAACCTTTTGTTCCGCTTCGCTCCGGCCCAAGCCTACCGGCGACGGGCCTCCGCTTCGCTCCGTCAGAAGTCCGGCCTTTGTCTTGGACTATTAATTTGGAATATATTCAACAGGGGATAGTGGATTTGCAAATTACAGGGAAAGGGGAAGGATGTCAACTTCAAGCTTCTCCTGACAATCTGAGATCCATCAGATGAGACGCCAAAAGATCAACTCATCAACAGTAGCGAGAAGAGCACTTACCCTTCTATTTACAGTTACAGAGACTGATTGCAGAATGTAGTGCACTGCCTTTCAATGAGAACGGCTCGCTGTGTCCTTTATTCATGTGATATCTTTATATTGTGTTCCCTTACTGGAGACAATCAGTATAACATTTTGCTTGATTATTACTCTACCGGTCAGTTAATCATTCAGAGCAAACATACTGCCTGCGAGGGTCAGGTGAATACTCCCTCTGTCTCATTATTTGAGTCGTTTTAGCGTTCAAAATTAGGTAGCATACATATCCTACCCTCTAGTAAACAACTGTATTATGCTTCCACTATACATTGATAAGGAGCAATAGTTGCTCCGGCAGGCGTTCGCCACTGTATCAGTGACGGAACATGTGAGCAACATGTCTCTTGCAGGAGTGGTAGGGTAACACGGTCATTTCTTCATTCTTGATATCCATGACAAATCCTAGAACAAATTTAATATTAGGACGGTGGGAGTACTATTTTTTTACTCCTATAAGCAACATGAATGCCGCTGAAATTTAGGTACCCATTTGTGGTACTCACTCCATTCCAAACTACTTAATCCGTTCCAAATTATAGTTCGTTTGACTTTTTCAACCCTAAATTTGACCACTCATCTTATTCAAATTTTTGTGCAAAATATCATTTCTTTTGATGTACCTTACTTATTTAATAAATAGCCTACATGAATGACTTAAATTTGACTATGTTTGTACTATTTTTTGAATAAGACGAGTGGTCAAAGTTTGGGTCAAAAAAAGTCAAACGAATTATAAATTGAAACGGAGGGAGTATAAGATATTTTGACTTTCTATATGGGCCTTTTTCTATACACTTAGCATGCACAATTTCTAAATACATAGTAACAACAATGTATCTAGAAAACCAAAACATTTTATAGTTTGGAATGGAAGGATGTTTTTTGTGCAAAATTGGAGTATACAAACATGTAATGAATATTTGTTCATACAAGGGATAAGGATAACCATTGCCAGGACGAAGGCTGGACAAAGTTGGCGTGAAGGGACACTAGAGTATCTAAAGGTAATTGGATTGATTGCTCTTCATTGTCTTCCCATCTAGAGTACCGCTTGTTTGGTTCCACATATACGGGCGATACGACCGACAAAAGTGAAAGAATCCCGCCAAACGGCTCACGTCGAACGCACGTTTGCGAGCCACCCACAATGCGGTACACGGAAAAATGACCCGTGCGGGTCAAAATCGCTAACGTAGCTTTCGCGCCGTGTTAGAATTATCGCAGTATCCTGCGGAACCAAACAGGGTCATAGCTTCACAGTGAGCTATTACACTCACTAAGCTTCTTCACTCACTGCTAACCTCTCCTTCACTCAATGCTAATCGTGCCTTTTTTGCGAACGAGTGCATGTACATGTATTTCATTAAGACAAAATACATTGTTTTACAAGTCAACGAACTCCAACTATTCCATGCCCACTGGCAAGATGCTAGTGTGCATAACTAGTTAGGATTTATCAATCAGCTAGAGCAAAAGCCTAGTTGGTAAAATACAAACAAAGAACTATACGACCATGGATACAACAAGAAAGAAATATTGGGGCCGCTTATCCTACTCGACGTCTGTCACCTCGCTTGGGAAATTCAACATTCATCGACGCCAACCTGTCCCTAGCCTCCATGGCTTCCCGCCTAACTTCCATTCCAGGGCCAGTGGCGTGGTGAAAGTCTGCTGAAACTACTTAAAGGATGCCTCATTAGGCTTTGACGTCTCCACTTCAAGCCTGAGTTTTTTTCAAGAGCTCTAAACTTGGTCTTAGTATCTAAACGAGCGTTACACTTGGGAACGATATTGTCATCATCAATAGCCTTTGGGTCCTTGGTGATGGGCAACCTAGGCGGTGACATAAGAAGGGGCTGCTGAAGCGATAGCCTGATGGTGTCGATGAAACTCTATGCATCACTGCGGTCAGAGGAGTCCCCGAATGATCCAAAGCAAATCCACAGCTACGCACAGGCGAAGGTGGCGGTTTGGGGCCTCGTCTTCCTTGGGCGCAACAAGCATGGGAGACGAAGGCCCCATTGTCTGGGCACTGTATGACATGATCCTCCACCACATCTCGACCGACATGCCCCGCGCAGAGACACATGATCCATAGCTATGTGCAGGCGAAGATGACAAAATAGGGGCTTTGTCTTTCACGTGAGCAACAAGCACAATAGGTGATGCTCTAGCTGCCTGGAGGACAGGGAGTGAGGTAGTTAGCTCAACCATCATCGGGACATATGCTATGTCCCGACCGGCATGCCCTGCTTCCAGGTACAACAACAACACATCAACGGGTCGAACCCGTAAAGGAAATCACTAGTCATCGTGGCTCGAACAATCTTAACCGAGCCATCGGCTACTGGCAGACCCTTTTTTTGTTCGTGCTCCATGGAAAGCTTGCGCTTATGTGTTCGCTTCCTTCTCTGCTGACCGTCGACTTCCCTCTCTGCTGACGTCACGCTAGGCTTGTCCCCATCGAAAGATTTCTTGGCCCATTGTCGACACTTGGGACGAATTTTTGAGAGCGTAGAAGATGCCTCCAGCTCCGGCCCCTCACTGGCAGCCACAGATCCATTGTTGATAATGCACAACTTGAGCTGGCTTCTAGCCACACTGGTGGCCAAACCACCAACAGGGATGGCTGCCTCCGCGACAACCTCCGGAGAGGACAGAGGAGCTCCTAGGGCCTGTTCACCGTGCTTCCAAGAATCTCTTACCACCTCTGTAGGGGGGCATCGTGGATCGGAGTCTCGACAAGCTCATCCATCTTCATCGCCATCGATGCTCCGATAATTAGGGGCAGCATTGATGGGGGGCTTCATATGCTTCCATGGAAAAAGTTGCGCTGACCCCACGGAGAGATGGCACCCGCCGGCATGCTAGGAGTCCCTATGTTGTTGCACTGCCGCCAGGCGTTCACATAATCACATTCCTCCTTCGCCTTGAGCAGCGCCTTTAGACGATTCAGCAGTGTGCCTAAGGTGTTGTCGGTAGCATAATCCATGGAAATGGATCGAAACTAGAGCAAGCCTATACCAGATGTCATGAATCTTAGTTCATACGAGGGATAGGGATAACCATTACTTGGAGGAAGGTTGGACAAAGTCGAATGGAGGGACTAGAGTATTTAGGGTAATTGAATTGATTGTTCTTCGCTGCCTTCCAATCCAAAGATGCCAATCAATTTACATAACCTGAGGGCTAGCTATTTCACCGACTAAGCTCCTTCACTCACTGCTAGCCATTCACTGTTAACCCTGCTAACCATTCACTAACTAAACCTCTGGCTAGACTCAACCACCGTGCACTCCTCATATTGAGGACAGCAAGCTAGACTCAGTCACTGACGGTGACGCCTACGATAGACCCACATGACATCTCTCGTCCTTTTCGGAGCAGCTCGCCCACGAACTATCATAGATCTAGCCCACAAACTATCATAGACCTACATGACGCGACTTAAGGTTAAGACTTTTATATCTGGAATTAAGGCTTACCTTTTACGACCTTGTTTGTTGCGCTGAAATTTAGATTATGCTAAATATTTATATTGATTTGCTATAAGAGAAAAAACATTGTTTGTTTACTGAAAAATAGGGCTTAAGTAGTGCAGGCGAATGGGGTTTACATCTCCGGCATCCCCACATGACAACAAAGCGGTAAGAGACCGCAGTTGTTTTTAAATTTCAAGAGTAGAGTAATAGACACAAATAGCAACTTCCAAACAGATGGGAAACACGTCCACATAGCCCAATAATTATACTAGGATGATACGCGCGCGTTGCTGCGCGTGCAGCCGGTGGTTGCGCCTGTGTAAGTCAAAAGATTCATATATATAGATGAAAACGAATCGGATCGGATCGGAGCGGACAATAACTTTCTCTTATTCTAATCCTATTTTTATCGTATTTGGAGCGGGCTAGATATTATATGGTTTCGGATAAAGAACAAATTTTTAGATGTTAGAAATGGTACGAATTTGGACTGATTTCAGACTTTTCTTTGGATAATATGTGGTTACGTGCTATTTTTTATGATAAAAAAATAATTCATTAGATGCCATTTATATTTACAAAATAATAAAGATAAATTAATAACTATACAATAAAATATGTGCTTCAACACTTATAACATGTACATGATCGACGATTGCAATATAACGATGCTAGTGTCATTGGTTGAGTTGACTTCTACTTTTGTGATTGGGCTCTTTAAAATATTCAGGTTATTCTATTATAAGCATCAAATAATCCATATTCAATTATTGGATAATCCATATTCATCGGATTTTGTCAATTTTATATCGTACACCGCATCCAGCATCCGCATATAATCGAATTTGGATTATCCATATTTGCACGAATATTTAAAACACTTCTTCATGTTCTTAAAATTCGGATTTGGAGCGGATTGGATTATCTACATCACTTTCAGCTCTACATGTATAGTAATATATAGGTACATCCTAAGAAAATGAGGGGAAGAAAAACAATAAGTAGGAGGTACTTAATATTTTTTTCGTACATGGAAGATTTTTTTTTTTTTTTTTTTTTGCAACGGCCAGCGCCGTTTAGCGTGGAAAGTACTCCGTACGCCAGTATGCCACCAACACATGGGGCGGGCCACATGTGCCTGGGATGAGGCGACGGCCAGTACCATTCGGACAAGGGCAGGAAGTGTCCTGGATGCCGCCGAATCCTTCCCGCGATAATGATCTACATATGATCTACGAACTGAGTTTATGCTGACGCTAGCTCAAAAGGATACATGAATTTTAGCATAGCAACGATCTCGTATTACGCAAGGAAGACAATTTTCCATCTTGACCCAGTCAAAACAATTCTACTGTTCTCGTCCGTTACCCTGTCGACCTCAAGCAAAGCTATAAGAACTAAGGGGGTGTTTAGTTCCACCTCAAAATCCAAAATATTTCAAGATTTTTCATCACATCGAATCTTTGGACATGTGTATGAATGATTAAATATAGATTAAAATAATAATTAATTACATAGTTTATCTGAAATTAAAGAGACGAATCTTTTGAGCCTAGTTACTTTATGATTGGACAATAATTACCAAATACAAACGAAAATGCTACAATGTCATTTTGTATTTTGGTTTTGGATCTAAACACCCCCTAAGAAACATATGCAAGAGCAATTCTTGTACTTCCGTCAACAGTGACTTAATTGTTACCACTACTTTTGTTCTCTTGTTGACGCATTCATGTAACAGAAAGCTACACCATAGTTACTTCTAGAACAATAACAAACTCGACAACGACATGTTTGTAAACACCAAGTTAGCTAACCCTAGCACTCGAATCTCAGGAAGCATTTTATGCGCATATTATTTCAAAGAAGTGTTGCATCCCTCGCCTACACTAACCAAGCAAAAACTATGACAAAATGTACTTTGAAGAACTCTATACTCAATATCAGATATTGAACCCGAGAACTATGCCAATCAGAAATAACCATGCACTGCCATCCTGGAAAGGATGATCTGTGCCAGAATCATGCAATCAAAAAGTGATTCACCCGATGTACAGCATGAATGCAATTTGATGAAAATCACTGAAACTGTTAGCACTTAGTAACCAGAGTGAATATACTAATTATGTTCCACTCATGGATTTCGGAAGGCAAAAGAGAAGCGCCAAAACTTAGGAACACATCATTTTCACTGTCTCGATCAGATGGCTGTGAAGAGATGACTGAGGCCAGATCAAACACTTTTGAACTGAGCATAAACATCTTCATGCTACTTCACTCATGGCATCAACAAGAAGCATGGATCCACATCAAGTTACAAGGGGGACGGAAAGCCATACATGAAAAACAAAAGAACAAATGCTACCTTAAAACACAGTGCTCAATATCAGAGTGAGTGAATGAATGCTTTCAACATTTGGTTAATAATTCAATAAGGAGTACTTTGCACGCACAACAATCCTGCCTTTCTCGACACCCAACTTAGCACCTGTGATCAGCCAGTGGCCAGGCGCATCTTGTGGGCCCTTCAATGTTTCTGTCATGTCAACGATCTTCAGAAGCTTAGCATTATCAATTGAGGATGATGAAGATTCATCTGTTTTATGAATCGAAGAACTTGGGCTGTGGTCCCACACTGATCTTCTAATTGTGCACCCAGGAACCCTGGAGAACAAAAGTTTAAGGTGGAGAACACTCTTTGCACCAAAATCCCACACTCCCAACTGTGCTCCTGTAACAATATAAACACCAGATAGGTCCGTAATATTTGTTTCAGTGTACTCTATAGGTGCTGTGCTAACATGAGCAAAGTTCTTCCATTTGATTGGCTCAAACCATCGACTGTCCTGTTCTTCAGGGCCTTGCCATTTTGGAGGTCCAATGGTAATATGGGAGTCCCAATGAGGTAGGAATATCTTTGGTAATGATCCAAGGTGCTGCAAATGAATAGCCAGACGATTCTGTTTGGCTCCTTCCAAAAGCAGTTTGAGGCCAACAACTGGTCGACGCCCAACAGAGATCTGCATGTGTCTCATTCAGAGTTAGCATGCTCACAAAAATTGATTGTCTTAAAAATATATCTTTTTATGGGTAAAATGCACCATAGGTATAAAACTTGTGCATCAGGTGCAATGTACACATATTTGTTCTTCTGCATGCCCTGATTTTTTAAAATTCTATTATTATTCAGACCAGTAGAAAAATGTTTATGATGGTAACTGTGCTTCACAGACTCAGCTAATAGAAAATAGCATTTCGTGAGAACAATTAAAATAGCCTTTCTAGTGTAAAAGTAGAAGTAATCACTGTACTCATATGTTCAGATTCAAGGGGTAGCCTTTACCTGTTCTGTGCTAATGAAGAGCTTTGGGCCCATTAAGCTAAACTGAAGCGATGGGCAGACAGGTTCCTTCCTATGGTGACCAGCAATACCTGGTGGAGCTGGAGCCCAAAATAGTTGGACTTGAAAATCTAAGAAGTACTGCAATTCTTCAATTGGAGGTTTGTCTGTAAAACAGAACTTATCAAAACAGTATAACTGAAGAGATATCACATTATATGTTAGCTTTAAGCTCAGGGTATTATAAATGTACTATATCCAATGTGGTGAATGAGTTGCATAACTGCATAGGACAAAATAAGTAATCAAAAGCAGGTCTTACAGGTCAAGTATAGCTCAACTGCACGAGCAAGGTGCTTCTTTCCTGGTATATCATCAACAAGAGAGACAATTGAGAGAAAGGTCATGCCTATGACATCTGGTGCTGAGGCAACAGTTCCTTTCCAATCACTAAAACTTTGAACAAGATCACAACCACCCCTCCTCCTGAATATTACGGTCATATCCTGTAAAGGAGAAAGCAATAGTTAATCAATGTTTACATATTAATGCTAGAACCATGGGCAGTTCAGGTGCCAAGAGAGTGCATGCTCCATCTACAGGTGACTCTACAATGCATCTCATTACTTGTACATGCACGCATTAAAACATCAGTTACAAAGACATATATGATTTAATTTTTATGTTCCTCTGTCCTTACTGTCGTTACTGATGAGTAGATTAACACGTGCTAGAGAGTTCATGGTGGTACTAGTTGGAGAGGCAGGTTATGGCTGGGAATAGGTTCTGCAGGTGATTAAGGGTCCGTTTGGTATTGCTTCGGCTCCAATTCCACCCGCTCTAGCTTCTGCTCCTCTCCGATTGTTGTGTTAACCATCTGGTATAGCTTCACAAGTAGATTTCAGGCAATGACAGTCTACTGGCTCCGTCTTCAAAGAAGCAAACCTGCCTTAGTCCGGAGAAGACCACACTCTTCTGCAAGCAGTGCAACACATGCTGGATCTGCGGTTGCCAACTTGGCCTCAGTGGTGGCAGGCAATCTTGCTTGACCTTTCCCTGAGTTCCCTTGAGTAGCAGCGGACATCAAAAAGGGATGGTGTCAGCAGCAGCGAGGGTTGGTGGGTAACAGAGATGGGCGCCGCAGCCAGAGAAGGGCAAGTGGAGAGGGATCGGCCAACACAATGAATGCAGAGTGAATAAAGGAGAGTAGGTATTTTGCTCCATGAGTCCAGTCTCAAAACGGTGTTTAGATTCGTGCAATTCATGAGTGGAGATTGAGCAGGTGGCAGTGTTTGGTAGTGCTCCTCAGATTCTATTGGGAATGCTGGCTCAGAAGCGCTACCAAATGACCAATAATGTGCTTACTTGCATATACTACTCCCTCCGTCCCAAATTATAAGACATCCTAAGAATCTTGGAGTCAAAGTATCTAAAGTTTGACCAAACTAATTTGACAATATAATAACATTTGTGATGTCAACTAAGTATTATTAGATTCTTTATCAATTATATTTTCATAGTATATCTATTTGATGTCATAAATCTTTATAATTTTCTCTATAATTATTGGTCAAACTTGAGATGTTTTGACTCTCCAAGATTATTGGAATGTCTTCTAATTTGGGATGGAGGGAGTAGTATATTTCCTTACAGCAACTCCAATGCAGTCTGAAAGCATGGGGGCGGGGGGACCAGCACAGTTTGATTTTGTACGCTTGAGAATCAAACTGGGGAAAGTGAGCCATGTTTTAGGTTCAAATAGAGGGCACTAAACAAATGGATCCAGGTGGCCACAACACAGGAAAACAGACCCTCAGAAGTTGAGCATAGAGCAGTTTTCTCCATTTTTATTTGGCATGGTCCCACTAACCGGTTTTTGTAGTTTAGAACTACTGAACCAAGCTCCTGTTCGCTTTTCATCAGCTTGTTGTTTCTAACCAACATTAGGCATGCAGCATGCTCTTAGCAAGGTATCTATAGTTCGTATAAGCTCCTGTTCACTTTTCATGCAGCGCGCTAAGCTGTATGAAACTCCAGCATGAGTTCAACAAAGTCTGTTTTTCCCACTGAATGCACACATACAAACAATCTGCTCTCACACCGGACCTAGCCGGGGCCAGATCGCTGCCGACCACCCAATTTGCTGGATCCCGCCGACCCCCCTCCGCTCCCTTTATTTCAGTTTCATGGGCCTAATTTAATTGTTTTAGTGGGCCAAGCAACAGAAAAGTAGCAGCCGAACAACATAAGGCAGCAGTCATGCACTAAAATCTAAAAGTGCTGACATTAGCACTAATCCCATGTTTTTTGAAGTAGAAAAAAAGTTATATCTCCTAAACTGAGTATCCTAATTAAAATCTGATTGCACCATCGTCTTTCTTACAATAAAATCTTCAAAACTAGACCCTACATGGATATATTTCGATACTTTTAAAAAAAACATGTATCTCATAATAAATCTGTATTTAAAGGTAATCATCGAACATCACATTAATACTACACGAACATCGTAGAAAAATAACATAGAACATTATATGTATACTACACGAACATCATAAATATATTATAAAACATCGCTTTCACACTACACAATTAGTTTAGTAGTTAATTAGTCAAATAAAAAAAAACTATCAAACAACACAACAATATATGCTAAGATATCATTGTATATTACCGAACATCACAAATACATAGTAGAACATGACATAGAACACTACACGAACATCACTTAATATAACATAAAACACCATATGCATACTATGTGAACATCGCAGATATACTGCGTAAACATCAATATATATTATAAAATGAAAAAGTATAATTAGTGAATTAATTAATTAAAGTAAAATAAAATACTAATAACAAGATAAAAATAGAAAATATGCACAAAACAAAAAAAGAAAAGCGAAGTAAAATAAATAAAAACAAATAAAAATAAAAAACAAAGAAGAATAAGAGGCAACATAATAAAAGAAAAGAGCAAAAAGCAAAAAGTAATAATAAAAAATAAAATAAACTAATTATAGAAAATAAAAAGAAAAAGAAAAAGAAAAAACAAAAGAACGAACGTCGTGTCGGCTGAACGTTTCCTCTGTTGCTGGGCCGTCGCGCTCCGTGGCCTGTCATCCCACGTGGGTGAGGGTGCATTCCCGCGTGGGCTGCTACTGCTCATCGCGCTCCGTGGACCGTAATCACCAGCGTGGGCTGAAATCACAAACATGTGCGGGGGGTGGTCGGAAGCCGACTGCTGTCCGACTGGTCGGAAGCTATCCGTCCCGGACCTAGCCTCCCTCTTCACACTACCACTATCTCAGCAAGCATACGACGAGTTGCAGAATTACAAAGGCAGCTGCTTATGGTGCCCTTTGATACACAGGCCATCGACCAATGGTCTTCATATGGGGAAATCAGATTTACACCTCCAGCAAACTTTATAATTTACCCTTTGTGAATGTCCATGTCCCTGATACTCACAGATGGATCTGGAAATCAAAATATGTTCCAAGAATTAAATTATTTGCCTCACTTATGTTTGTGGACAGACTAAATACAAGGACTATGCTCAGGAGAAGCAACAGTACATCCATGGAGGAAGATATTGACCATCTCTTCTTTGCCTGTCCTTTGGCTAGGCGGTGCTGGAATACTCTCAACATACAGTGGGATTTACACTTTAACTTGCATGGGAGGCTTTTAGCAGTGAGACAAGCCTCAAATTTGCAATTCTTTATGGAGATTTTCATGGCAGACTGCTGGGAGCTCTAGAAGCTCAGGAATGGATTTTTCTTTGCATGGAGATCGTGCTAGTCATAGCCTCTGGGTCATGAGATTCAAGGAACAGTCCATCCTCCAAATGCATCGAGTTGGAGAAGATCTTCAACCTTCTGTTTTCCAATGTCTAGGGTCTCTTGTGTAATCTATTTTTATTTTCTTTCTGTACATATGTTATACTCTGTTTTGATAAAAAAAAAATGAAGTGCTGTAGGGGAACTTCCCCACAGTTTTTCCTTAAAAAAACTAATTGTAACTGTTTATTCACAATAACTAACACATTTTTTAGAGATGCATCAAGTGCTCATAAAAAAGTAACCAATCATGCACAGACTATCCTTTGTAACAAACAGTTGTATAACGATTCAGGCAAAACAAATAATTTAACCAAAATACCTCTAGTAAACTTAGATAAAGAAGGCAGTAAGGAGTTTGCTAACCTTCTCACTGTAATTGATAGGAGTTGCATTTGACTTATTTTCCACATCTGAGAATCTTTCCCTCCCAATTTCCCTCACATAATTTTTGAACTCCAGCTCTGACAATTGGGACGATGAATGCTGCTTAATGTATACCTCATCCTTACCACCAACCGTAACAGATATAATAATATGGGTACCATAATTCTCAATAAAGCTGCAGACAAATGAAACAAGACCTTCAGGCTTCAGCTAGTAAGTGGCTTAAGCTAATAGGGTGTGTAAAGTACTAGGCTAGTTGTACAGAATGGGACTGATCAGAAATGGATCCTGATAACAGTATCAAATAAGAAGATTACCTACTGACCTAGCCAATGCTGATGGATCCCAAACATTTGGGATCGCGCGCTTAACGCTCTCAAGCAGCGTCAGTTCAGAGCTCCTAATTTTCACTCGAAACAGAGGCAGAGAATAGCCATCAATCGCAAGGGCCTTTGTGGCCGCCGCATCATTCTTCCATGAACCGGTGAAGCTGAAAAGAGAGTTGAAGGAACCCAGCGGTACTGTCTCGGACAAGCATGACTTCCTGTTGAAATACTCAGCCATCTGCCAAAAGAGGCATCAGAGTCACATAACGCGAAGTAAACGGCCGCGGAGCATAGGACATCGACTAGGATTCGCATCACAAGTGCAGAGCAAACAGAACAGACCGCGGCACACGATCCGATCGGAAGTTTCCAATCGGGACGAAGCAAACCCAGCTCACCTTATCGAAGTTGTAGACTAAGGGCCCGTCCGCTATGGCGGAGCCTGGGCCGGAGGGGAAGGGGCGGATGCGTTCGGGGTCGCTGTGGCACTGCTCGACCTCGACGTAGGGGGGCACGCTCGGGAGGACGCCGCCGACGGTGAGCGGGAGGTCCCGCGCACGGTCCTCCTCGAGCGCCACGAGCCTTCCGGCTCCCTTGCAGTAGAGAAGCCGGTGGTCTCCAGCTGCGTCGAGGCCGCGCCCCACCGCCTGTAGCGCCGCCTCCAGGGCGGAGCCCGCGAGGCTCATGGCTGATGGGGCCCGCCCCCACTTCTCCTCCCCTCTTCCTCTTCCTCCTCCGCCTCGGGATTCGCGCCGACTGCGAGAGGGGAAGACCGGCGGGAGGTCGGGAGCTGTCGCGACGGAAGCTTCTGACCGCCGCTGTTGCTGTTGATCGAGGAGAGAGAGAGTAGGGGACACGGTTTCTGGGGACAGCCGGAGGAGGGGAAGGCGACCCCGCTGCTGAGGTGGTTGGGTTTGACTGGCTTTTCTTTTTCTCCATTTATTATTATTTTTTTCCTTAATTTCGTGCTGCGGTTGGTTTTTTGCTCGGCGATTTGCTGTGTTAATGGCTTTCAACGTTGTCATGCTAGCCAGATATTTCAAAGCACGCTTTCAATGTTGTCATGCTGTGTACTGTATTTTTGGAAGGTGGCTTGTTCTCTCTTGATGGAATGCTTGGTTTTGAATAGCAGGTTGACTTCTTTGTTCTGGAATCTGGTGAAAAAACTCACACATTGTAAGATTTTCAAACAGAGACTAATAATAAAAGAAAAATATATGTGACACTAGCCGGGTAATTTTACCTTAGCTACAAATAAATTTAAATAAGAAATTCACTAAGAGCCGGGGAGTCTAAGTTATATGGAGTTGAGGGGAGACGTCGTTGGAGTTGCTCTCAGTGAGGACGAAATTTAGAAAGCAACAAATTTGGAGGCCAAGTAAGGGTCTATTTTGTAGAGTCATACTCAATTGTACTCTCTAATTCTTAGGAAAGTGGTTCTGAGGCTGAAAATGATTCTATTTTATTTTTTAGCATAAACTATTAAAATCATTATGGGGAATCATTTTACGAAATCAACAAAAATCACTTCACTCTAAAAAACCGTTTGACAAGTATGGAGTGATTCTCTTCGAGAATTCGCTCTACGGGAGGGCTCCCAAAGACCCAAACGCACAAACCTGTTGGAGGTGTTTTTGTTCTCCATTATCTAAAAGGAATGTTACTGGAGATGCTTAAACTAAAAATGCCTCCAGATTTAGATAGGCATCCAAAACTCCCCTCGGCCCTCATTCCTATGGGCTCTAGGCAAGCCACAAAACGACGGTTTCAATTTATTTTGTGTACGCCTTCTTCTCCAACTCGCCCAATCAATGACTGCCCCGTCGGGGTGCCATCTGCTCGCCAACTTCCCCGTGGCACGACTCCACTGATGACTTCCCCGATGGCTCCCTCCCAACTCCACATAGCGCGACTCCCCAACATTGCCCCTAGCGACCGACGACTCCTCCAGTGACCGCCTATG
>CM039137.1:7950587-8056137 GCA_022036555.1 Microstegium vimineum
CTCAACCGGCACATCTCGAGCTTCACGAAAGTCACCACATGGGTAATTCCTAAAATAAATCATGGAAACTAGTATCTGAAATTCGCTCCCACGAAGAATCGAACTCAGGACCCGTGAAGTGGCGGTCGAGTAACTTAGTCAACCAGACTATGCATAACAACCAGTATAAGGCTATACAAGTGCTAATTTCCTCACCCAAGGAGGTGCTATTTGAGGACAGGCTTTCACTCTTCAGGTAGTACACTTGACTCCATCACCTGTTGACCTTAGCTGGAGACTAGTCACGCTTCCTTGTTAGAACAAGTAATCACAGACCTTTTGCTCATGGATGCTTGGAACAAGTTATTTGTGTAAGGCACCCTAAATTTGTATGTTGAATTTCTAGGTACGATTTGCTTAAGATATGTGATTTAGGAGTAAGTTTTAACTTCAAGATTCCAGTACTGTTCGATTATTAGAATTTTGACAGGTTGTTTCCTGAATTGTTTCTGCTAAAATTTAGCATAGAAGTTTTGTCATCAAGGGATAATTAAATACTAGATAGACACTAGTAAACTGCAGCCATCGCACATTCATGATAAGCCGAATTTGAATTTCTGTTATTTAGGGTGCACATGATATGAGAACATTTGACTTAATGAAGAGAACTTCAAGAGTTAAAAGCTGAAATGTAGTATAGGTACAACATGTCTGTACAATCTTTTAACCAAAAGAGCTATTTCATGTATATACTATTTTAACCAAAAGAGATATTTCATTAACTCTAATCTTCATGGACTACCTATGAAAAATGGGTTTACAGTGGTACCTGTAAAACGTAAATGGATGGCGAGTCAGTACTTTTGCATACCAAGGCTTTCCTGAAAAATGAAATCAGTTTGGACCTTGTGTTGCTAATGATAAATTTTAGATTAATGGGATACTGCTAGACAGGAAAGTTTTCAAAGCCTTGGTGTTGCCCTCTATCGTGGAGCTGATTCTTGTGTTTTAGTTTATGACGTTAACTCTACAAACTCGTTTGATAATTTGAATAACTAGCATGGAGAATTTCTCATTTAGGGGATAACAAGTTTAATCTAACCTTTTCAGGCTAGCCCATCTGATCCTGATAGCTTTCCTTTTGTTCTGCTTGAAAACAAACTATTTGGCTCTCTTTCTTTGTACAAAACGTATAGAAGTAGTTTTTCCTGGTTGCTGAACATTTGTACCATAATAATGGTGCCAGGATTTCACCTATAGGTTATTAATGAATCATTTCAATTTTCAAAGTATCACTTGTCCTTTCACTGAATACGCACACCTTAATCATGATTCAACTAACCTTAGTCGTATTTCAAGGTATTCATTTATATGTTTAGTTACTCCCATGACTAGAACTTCAGCTCGTGCCTCGTTGATTGCAGTACTACCGAAGCCTTCAATTTACGCCGTATGTTTCAGTTTCTGTGCACACCATCTTGTTTGTTTGCAGTTACTACTAAAGAAAATCACCAAACACTGTCGATGTAGACCACTGTTGGACAATGATCTTCAGAGGCCACATCAACCATTAAATATGCATTCCTCTGTTCCTGTATAATGCCATGTTTCTGTATTTCATTTGGACTAGGTTCATGAAGCAATGTGAGATAGTGATGAGAGATAAATACTACATCCATGATCATCTTTATATCTGATATAGTCGACAGTAAAATCATGGTGTCGAATGATCATTTATCATTCTTATTTTTAATTATTCGTTTGACTTCTTTGTTGCAAACAGGCAAACATCATTTTAAGCATTTCTTGTGTTTTTCCAATCCTTTATTTTTTTTTAATTACACAAGTAAAGACGTCCTGTTACATGGTTTCTCTCTATTTTATATATTTTCACATAATTTTTTAATGTGTTTGTTGTGTTTTTTCCAATCTCCTATTTTCCTATTACATCCATGCCCGTGGTCATAGTGTTTTTTCCCCTGTTTTCTCCTCCTCCATTTCAAACGGGCCTTGAAACAGATCTGGATGCAATGGCAAGGCATATCTGCTGTGTGCCACACTGCCACGGTCATTCCCAAGCAAAATGGCAAGTGTTTTTTTTTTGGCAATTGTAAAGAGAAAAATATGGTTTATAAAGAATTTAATAGAACAGGCGATCGTTCCCACTTAAATGCCGCGATCAAGAACACCAACCAATGAAGCCTTTATAATGGATAAGCTTTATGATCCGCCTTTTATCCAAAATTTCCCAGCGTTTTCTTGTTTCGGGTTTCACGTGGGTTCCTTTACCGACAATCTCTCTCATCTACTGGGTGATCGGTGATGCGATCAACCCTTTTAATTTCCTTATTTTCCTTTGGAAAAAAAAATATGTCCTCGTGGATTCGGCACTCTTATTTAACGACCAATTTGGCCACTATTCGTACCATACATACAATCTGATGGATAGGCTGTCCTTTGCTTGTTCCTTTGGCCTCCGATTCTATCGTCATTCAGGCAATCAGGCCGGAGTACCGTTGGATTGGATCGCCGATCCAAAAATACTTGGATGCCGAAAGGCTGACGCGAACGGATAGAGCGCATCGCGTGCGCCTAGGTGGGTATCAGCCGCTCCTAGGCGCTGCTGCTGCGTCGGACGGGTAAAAGATAGCGGCCGACCCGGCGCCGCGCCCCGCGTCCTGGCGCTCAAACGCTGCCGAGCCTGCCGTGGTGATGAGTCGGATTGAGGATTTGAGTTCTCCACACAACCCCGCATCCGGTTTCTCGTGGCCGGGGCTGTTCGCATCGGTCCGCGCGTCGGGGCCCCTCGCTTTTCACCAGCGTCTTTCGGCCGCAGACCCATCCCCGGCTCCACGGTCAGTGGTCACTTCAACCCTGAGCTTTGCTTCCACTTTGCAGGGGCTCGCACCCGGGCATGGCAGGCGATCGCCGGGCACGACACGGACGGCAGTGGTCACTCCACCCCGGCCGCTGTGCTCGTTGTAGTCTAGTAGAGTACTTACCATGGCAAACTGCACGGTAATCATGAAATCACTATGAACGGACCCCGACGGCCCGAATGAGAGCTGGGGCCTATGGCCTGTGGGCAAGCACGGCCGAAGGAGAAGAGGAAAAGGGGTCCCCTAGTGGTTTGGCCAGAAGTTAACCGACGCAATCCAAGGAGGAAGCCGGGAGCGGGCGTCGTTGTCGCAAAAGATCCTGCGCTTTGACGGCGCCACCAATTGGAGCCCGTTATTACACGGAACCGACCGATGCAGGTCAACTCGGGTAAATCCCCAACTAACCGGCCAACTCCTTTGCCAGGTCACAGGCTGGGGTTTGCTGGTGCCGCTGCCGCCCTAGTATATAAATAAATAAAATAAAATAAGCGGGGCTGGATTAACGAAAGCGAGAGTGGAGGGGCCAGGCAGGAGCAACACGAGCAAAAGCGGCGAAGGGATAAGGCCCCTCCAGTGGGTCCCTGCGCGATTTCCGACGCCGTTATATACCCGCCCCTGTCTAACCCTCGCCTGTTTCGTTGCCTGCCGCACACGCCCCCGGCCGCTCCCCCCTCTGCCTGCGGTGTAGTGCTGCTGCTTTCCTCCCTCCCTCCCTGTTGCTTGCTTCCCTCTTGCAGTCTCTCTTGCTTGCTGCTTTATTTGCCGCGCGCGGGCGGCAGAGCTACACCTGAATATACACATAGTATATACTTACAGTACAGTAGCCGCCGGCCGGTGGAGAGTCCAGAGACGGTAGCCGCCCGGTAGGTAGAAGCTGGAGATAGAAGAGAGGCCTGCTGAAGTCTGAAAGAAGAAGAAGAAGAAGAAGAAGAAGAAGAAGAAGAAGAAGAAGCAGATAGCTATATATAGTTGAGCGACGAGGGAGATATGGTGCTCTACTTCAAGGCGCGTCCGGACGCCGGCGACTACACCATCTACATGGGCGCCGACAAGAAGGAGAACGACGAGCTCATCAAGTACGGCCTCCCCGAGGACGTCTGGTACGTCGCTAGCCAGCTTCGAGCTACTACCTCTTCCAGTTCCGGTTCCATCTCCGGCGGACCCGGCCTCTTCTGGATTTCTTCGATCGTCTTCTGCACGCGTCTCGCTCGCCCTTCCGGTACTTAGAGGTAGAAGCATTGCACTACAGCTAGCGCATGCATATGAGCTAGAGCAGAGCAGCCACAGATCGATGGAGACCACAGGCCGGCGAGGGTAGGCCACCGGCGCCGGTGACGACGGCAGGCACGTGGACGTGGCGTGGCGTGGCGTCGCGGTGAAATAGCTAGCTACTACTACTGGATAACTGGAGTACCAGGCTAGGCTCCAGTTGGCTGCACTTTACTGCCGCTAGCTAGGAGAGGCCGGGGCGAGGGCCAAGAACGCGAGCGGATAGATTGACGCGTGACTCGGCCTTGACGAGGCTGGCGTGGACATCCCATCCCCAACGCCCCCCAACTACCGGAAGAAGATACGACCAAACCGAACCCGCGGTGCAAAGTCGGACGTACTTCGGGCGTCCATCGCCTCCACTGGCCGCGTTCTGTCGGATGCACAAGTCGTTTTGTTTGCTTGCTGCTGGGCGCTGCCTATGTGAATCTTATCTTGTACTACTACGTACGAGTAGGAGTAGCCTCCAGGGGACCGTGTGTGTGGGCAAGCTTGGATATAATATTATATCATGTTTTTAACACCCTATACTAGGGCGATATTTAGATGTAAAAACTTTTAGAAAAATAACACTCAATTATTGTCTAACTATTGAGGATGTAGGCTCAAAAAATTCGTCTGGTAAATTATGTGCAATTAGTTTTTTTAACTGTATTCAATGTTCCGTACATAGTCTAAGATTCGATTTGACGGAGAATCTTATAAAGTTTTGTAATTTGAACACATCTAAACACGACCAGCACTTTAGCCGTCGGCAACGTTAATCGATGAAAAAAGAATTATATATAGTATATGCTTAGCAATCATCTTGTTATATATACCTCGGCTAACCGAACAAAAGCATAGTATATACTTACGGGCTAACGAGTTGTATACTAATATAATATATGCTTGGGTGCCCTGCAGGTTCCATGTGGACAAGGTATCCTCGGCACACGTCTATCTGAGGCTAAAGAAAGGCGAGACCATAGATACCATCAGCGAGGGCCTCTTGGAGGACTGTGCACAGCTCGTAAAGGCTCATTCTATTCAAGGTACGTACGTGCCAATTTTAGCAGTGTGGTTTCCCTTCCCCCCTTTGGCTTAGCTATAAGTAGACGTAGAGCAACACCCACTAGCCACTACTGAAGGATACAAAACTCCCTGCATGATGGTAATTCATGGCCTCACAGTTTCTCTTAGTTATCAGTACTATATAAATCATGCAAATCAATCAAGCAAGCAAAAAAAAAAAGAGAGAGAGCAAAAGAAAAAAGAGTATCCGAGACAAGTTCAAAGATTCATGGGCGTAGCTTAGGTTTCCTAGTAAAGAAGAAGACCGTTTAGGTGCCACCAAGTAGCAATAGTAGTTAAGTATCTGCATCTCCAGTTTTAATGCTGTCCATTCCACGTACAATACAAAGGTTCAGCTCCACATTGCATGTTGTGGCGGCGGGAATCTTTTCTAATTTTCCCCCACATCCATCGATCGATCAGTCGATCTCATCTCAGGGTCTCCCCATCTCGATCTTTTTCCTGCAGCGAGGAGAGATCCCTCCTTTTTCTTTCTTTCTTTCTTTCTCCTGTAATTGGCGCTAGGCTGCACGGGGACCACTCAATTATCTTGGCGCGTAAGTATAAGTAATTGATTGATGACAGACGCGGCTCTCCCTCTACATGTGCTTGTGCAGGGAACAAGATGAACAACGTTGAGGTGATCTACACGCCCTGGTCTAATCTCAACAAGTCCCCATCCATGGATGTCGGCCAAGTTGGCTTCCACAACCCACGGATGGTAATCAACTGTTCATGTTCCACCACATTTTTTTTCTTTCTTTCTTTTTTTTTTTTTTGCCCTTTCCAGCGCCCTCCAAATTAGTCGGTATCTTCCGCCAGGTGGGAGAACAGTCCCACATGTCAGCCAGCCACCTGATTCGATGCGCTTGCTGATTAAAATTAATTTGATCGCCACTCTGTTATTGATGATCAATCTCAGAGCTGCTTCACTCCATCTAAAACACGTACCAAATGGTTTTTGGACTTGTTGGGCTAGTTACGCCTTTTTATTGAGTTTTGGCCGTGAATGAATATGTAAATAGTAAAGTAGATATCTCTAATTAGTAATGCCTTTTTATTATTACTAGCTCGATCTGTTATTTAAAAATGTAAACATCTACTTACTAAAGCATTCTTTGATATTGTAACGCTAGCTGACGGAGAGACAGTCCTGTAGTGTAAGTCTGTCACTGTAACGCTGACCTCTCGCACTTCTACAGTTGCGTCCTTTTTTCACTCGTTGAACAAGTCTTCTCAAATAATTAATGCAAAGTTGGGGCCGGGCTCATTTTGAATGAAGAAAAAAAATTAAAACAAACCGTTAGTGTTAATGTTGTAAAGTGAGAAGGTGAGGAAACACCTCAGTGCTGCTAAAGGTGTATCTGGCCGGGCAGACCACTTGTCTGATTGTTGTAGCACTTTAATCATGTCCAAATGTTGTATGCCTTACTACATTATTGCATCCGACCCAACCTTTTGCATTATGTATCTCTCTGGAAAAAGCATTTTGGATTTCCTTTACGACTATAGCTAGCATATTGGCAGGACAGATTTGATTCCCTTTTGGAGTTTCTTAGATTATCCTGTGCATGTAGCTAGTTTGGGATCACGCATTACGAATACTGACACCTGATGACATTATTTGCTACTATACGTACAGTTAATCCTCAAAATGGGAAACCATGTGCCGTGTGTGTTGTAGTCATATATAGTATAACTGAAGCTCAACTGCTTGTGTCAGTTGGCTGAGCAATTTGCAAACTAGTGGGGCGTATAATTCACACTGGCTATCTACTGATGATATGATTATAATTGACAGGTCCATGTGCTTACAGTCGAGAAGCGTGTCAACGAGATCATCAACAGGTTGAATAAAACCCGGGTAGAACGCCGAGCAGACTTGAAAGGTGCTTAATTACAGACGAACATAGATGCTGATCTGCCCATGTATACACCATGCGTCACGCATGGCAGATGCACGTACTTAATTATTGTCAGTTAATAATAATCTTTCTTCCCCTGTGTGCAGCCGAGAAAGAGGCATCAAATGCAGCAGAAAAGGCCGAGAGGAAGATGCAGCTGAAAGAGAAGGTATGGTTGACTGATTGATATCTGATCCTTCTTCTTGAGCTACATGTTCTTTTCCCTATAAACATAAGATTGCTGACAGCATGTATCAATGTATGGCGTCTAACGATCACTGGTCGAATTGGCAGAAGCGGAAGGAGGACATGGAAAGGATGGAGAAGGAGAAGTGGGCGGAGATACGAAGCTACAAGGGCCTCATGGTGGCAGAGAAGATGACGTCCAACCGCCAGATCGCTTCCGCCGGCAAGTCCATGCAGGAAATGGAGGATGAGTTCGTCTGAACACTGTTATTACCGGCGTCTTTC
Organism: Microstegium vimineum; assembly: GCA_022036555.1. Lineage (NCBI taxonomy): Eukaryota > Viridiplantae > Streptophyta > Magnoliopsida > Poales > Poaceae > Microstegium > Microstegium vimineum. Next base: position 7,958,143 of record CM039137.1, read on the forward strand.
CTCTCTGTGTGTGCGTGTTGCGTGTAGTGGTTATGTACGTAATACGTATGTCCATGCTCGCGTGATCTCGCTCGATGAGTCAAAGTTACTAATGATCGATCGATCATTCGACCCGTTCCTGATCTGTTGATCTGTACTGTATGTCTGTATATAACATGCGCTCCCAGCATGGGCACATAGGTTACGATACGAGAAGAGCGTATAGGTAAACATGGAACAAGTGTCAAGCTGTTGGGACTTGGGAGGGGTAGATTGGATGGAGGAGACTGCCAAGTGCCAGCTGCCGTGCTCGAATCAGCAGCATGTTGCAATCTAAGGCACTCTTCATTTCGCAGAAATTTAGCTTATGTTGAATGCTTATATTGTTGATTTATTATAAGAGGAATATTGTTGATTTATTATAAGAGGAAAAAAAATATTTGTTCCCTGAAAAGTAGTGTTGAAGTAGTGCTAATAAAAAACATAAATATCAAAATTTAAGTAGCCCAAGTATAATTAGGGTAAAATACACTGTGAGTTCCTAAAATTTTTTTATCAATTCTCACATGCGCCCTTAAATTAAAAAGTGGCCATCTAGATCCTTAATCAAGAAGTAACCATTTGGATCCTTCAACTAATGTTGCGTCCAAATCTCACCACATTACCTCTATATGCCTATGTAGTAGTGCTTGCCAAAATGTAACACCTGGTGTTTAAAATTTAATTAAAAAAAATTGATCATGTCATCATATGCATTAAACATCATTCACTTGATTGAGAACCTTGTTATGCATTGAACTAAAATGAGTTTACTTGATTCAATTGTTTGAATGTTGACCATGTTTTCAAATTCAAATTTTCAAATTTAAATCCAAACCCTAATTCCCAGAGGGGTTAAATTAAACCCTAAACATGATTTTTAAAATCTAAAAAGAATTTGCATATGGTTGTTTAAGCAAAGTTGTAGATCTCAGTTTGAATTGCATTTGTTGTGTTTACAGTTTTTCAAGTGTTATTCAAGTTTTTAGAGTAATTCAAAAGGAATAAATCTTTTAAAAAGGGTTTCAAATTTCAAAAATACATTTTTCATTCTAGGCTGAATTTGAAAAGGTGAATATTGTCAAAGTTGTAGATCATGAAATTTTGAGCAACTTTGGTATTCAAAGTTTTTCATGAAAACCCTTGAAAGCTTGTGCAAATTGCAAATCAATCCCAGGGGCAGTTCAGATATTTCATCGAACACTTGCATGGCCGCGAAGTGCCCATGGCGTCGACACCTGGCCGACCAGCTGCCGAGCTCGCCGAGCGCCTTCTGTCCGCAACGAGCGTCCCATCGGGTGCGTGGCGTCACCACGGGTGCGTTGCCGTCTTCAAAACGCGACGACACCCCTCCTTCCGTCCTCTTTCACGCTCGCGCCGCCGTCCGCTCTGCTCCGCCGCGTGAGCACCCCGCATCGACGAGCTCGCCCGAGCTCGTTAGCCACTGCCAAGTCTCCAATCCACTGCCATTACTTTCGCCTTGATCTCGCGCGTCCTCCGGACGAGTTGGCTGAAGCCGTCGAGCTCTCGTTTGCCCGACACAACCCCATCTTCCTCGGCTCCGGCGAGAGCGCCGCCGCTCTGGTCAGTTATCGATCGGGCTACACAGGAGCCGCATTGTTCTTTCGTTTTGTGTTTCTTACTCCTTGTTCGTCACTGATTCCACTGCTCTCCTCCATTTTGCAAATGGTGGACCATAGCTCCGGGAACACCGACGTTGCCACTCTGTTCACCATCCCCGCCGGCACGGTCTTCGTCGCTAGCGTCTTCCTCTTCATCTCCGGTCGAGTTAGCGAGCGCCTCGCAACCAGGGTGAGCTTCTGATGCTCGTAGGGTAGATGGTTGTCGCCAATTTTGGCCGATTGGTGGTGTTCGTTTGCTCCGGTGTGTTTTGCGCCGCCGCGTCGGTGCTCACCGCCGTGAGAGCTCGGTGGTCGATCTTTTCTTCAATTGATTGTTGCGCTATCTTCGCCTAGCCTTGCTGTGTATCGTTTGAGGGTTGGGTGTTTGAGCACGGCGCATTTTGGCCGGCGCACGTCGCGCAGATCTCCGTCGTCCGCCATGGCCGTCGGCGAGGTCGTTGCGCTTAGCTCTGGGTTTGTTTTTCTTGCGCTTCGCGTTGTTTGGGGGCCGCTGAGTCCGTTGGTGTACTTGGATGTTCCAGCGCATGTCTCTACTCGCCGGCGTATGTGCGGCCGCGCGCGGGGTGCCGCCATTGCCGTCGGCAAGGTCACCAAAGTAGGTTTTAGCCTCGTTTTCTAGGTGCGTTGCGTTCGCGTTATCTTTCTGAGTTCATTGAAGTGCTTGGTTGAGCCGATTATGGCTTGTACTCGCCGGCGTACGCGCGGCCGAGCTTGAGTTGCCGCGGATGCCATCGGTAAAGTGTTTGCTAGGGTTCGTTCTAGGCGTATCGTACCTCGTTGGGTTCGGGGCGAAGTGTAGAACACAGCGCGCGAGTCGGTTTGCCATTTGGTTCACCGTCGGCGACGCGCCACCGTGTTTTGTGGTCACCGGCGCCGCTGCTCTGGCGCTGGCTCGCTGACGCGCGGTCCCAGGCGTCAGTGAGAGAAACGAAAGGTTATTTCTTTTTTTCCTGTTTTGAACAGTACCGATTTTTGTTATTTTTGTATGTTTATTTCTGTGCATATTTTAATTCTGCAAAAATTTGTGTATGCTCTGTGTGATATGTAGTATTTAAGAAAAATATGAAATGTGCATGTCCAATATGTTTTTAATCCTGTAAAAATGCTCAAAGTAATTGAAAAATAGTTTTTCCATGATTTTTCATGCTCTGTATATTGCTCCAAAAATTATGAAAATTTTGTGTAACCATTATACACTGGTTTCTTGCTGTACAAAAAGTTTGAGAATTTTTGGACGAACTGTTAAACATGGTTTTTTGTTTAATTAATAATAAAATGATTAGTAACCCTAATGACTCTAGGTTTTGTGTGATTTTGGGTTGCTTGATGTTAATGGTCAATTATCCAGTGATAACCACAGGTTGGACATGCTTGATGTAATGTTGTTTGCTCAGTTCTCTTGGATATAATTATTAACTTAGATAAGCAAGTTAAATAGGGTTAATTAATTTACTTTATGCTATAGTTTAACTTTCTTTCATGAAGGTAAGTTGTACTCAAGGTTGTAATCTGTTTTGTTCACCTTAAGTACATGTTTGTGTGTTGCAAAACATCATGTCTATCATTTCAAGCATCATCTAAGCATGTTATTATATCGTGTAGATTGTTCGTTGGTTGGGTTGGATAATCCCTCTAGTGAAGGGGTTTTCTCTCTTGTTGAATCTGAGCCAGAGTTTGTGTATCCCTTCAACCAAGGCAAGGCCCGGTGCATTCAACCCTTTCCTTATATTTAAAAGTTTATTTTAAATACATTTATGGTTATTCTATTGCATTGCGGTACTTTATTAAATTCCTACTTGATGTATAACCTTATCCTTGTGTTATTGTACCTACACCTTGACACTTGTTTAAAGATGTAAACTTTTAGCTAAAAATGCTTAGTGTGCTTAGAACTTTGATAGTAGGTGATTTCCTGTCACTTACCATAGCGTATTGCTTCGACAAATGCTTATGATCTTTTGGGAGAAACGAATGTTGTTGGAAGTAATAATTTGGGACCGGGCGGAAACGGTGTTTGGGAGCCACCAGTGGTGTCTGGTGAGCGGGTTCTCTCCGCCTGTGTCATTAGGGCCTTGCCGTTGATCTTGGCATTGAGCGAGACTTTGGAGTACTTATCATATACCTATGGGGAAGCTGGACTCTGGCTAATCGAGTCTAAAGGACGGTTAACCCGCACTGGGAGTGGAGAGATGGCGAGTGTAATGTGTACCCTCCAAGTTCGAGGAACTGGATGGAGGTGTACTGTGCTCTCGGGTGTCGGGCCCCGTTCTCGGATGGAGGATCCAGGAAAAAATAGTCATATACGTGCTTTAGTGTTGTATATGTCGTGTGATAGGGAAGTCCCAGCTGGGTTTAATCGATTCGAATCGTCGTGCTCCTCGGTTATGGAGACTCGACTCTTTCTTTTTCAACGTAGTTAATGAAACTTAAATTGGATACTTGTTGGTTCCTTTCATGGATGGTTTATTACCTCGTATCGATCATACATCTAGATCGGTACTAGAGTAATCTTATGAACGAAATGAATGAATTTCAATTCTTTTACAAATGCTCAGTTATGTAAAATACTTGATTCTTGCAAACCACACCTTTAATCCTATGACTTGCATACCTTTTTGTCCACCAAATATTTTCTTTTGTCGGATAAGTCTTGTTGAGTACACCTGTACTCAGGGTTTGTTAACCCCTGTTGCAGATGAGGGCCACAGCCCGGTCTGTGTGGCTTCGTGCTGCATGACCGTGGTCACTGTGGATGAAGATGATGAATGAAAAGTCTTTGCATGACTCTTGGGCAAGAGTACTCGGTTGTCTTGTTTATACTCTATCAGTAGCTTGATGTAATAATATCGTATGACACTAAGTTATGTTTCAAAACTTATAGTTTGTAATATGACTTTAAATTTACGCTACTTTGATGTAAATTAAATTATTGTATTACTTATGCAATGTTTGTAATGAGGAAATCCTGTTCGGAAAGAGGTGAATGACCCGCTGCAAAGTGGCGACACCTGACGGGCTAATTAAGACTTAGATTATTTGTCTTGGATTAAGTCGGATGGACATTAATCCTGGCAAGTGTGCTCTGTTCTTAAGCGGTTCTGTCACACAAAACCCAAGAGCTACAATTTGATATAAAGTTTATCTCTATACGAGTTCATATGAAAAATTTATGTCTTTTTTTTTGCAATCAGTAACCGAGACAAACTCTTAAAACGTTCATCTCCGTAAATCGATTTACGAAGGCAGTTGCTTTAAGACCACCACCTCCAAAAATAGATTATTTTTTGGACGGTTGTTTTAAGATTTTCGTCTCTGTTAATTGATTTATAGAGGTGGGTATTTTTTTAATGCCCCAGTAAATAAAACGACTACTTCTATTAATACCAGGTATTAACCGAGACGGTTGGATTTTGTAAAGACCTTGATTAATGTTTAGGCAATGCCTTACAAAATCATTTTTTAGTATTGATGGAAATGGTTTTTTCTACAATTTTTATCGGCACGACCACGTAATCAACTGGCCCATGGGTCCTCGTCAAAAAACAAAAACTGGCCCATGTTAGTGTGGCTGGTTTTTGACCTGGTCAAGTACAACAATAAATTGGAGAATTAGGTAGATTGAAGACCCACATAATATTTTTTAATTAGTTCGAGGATGCAACTAAAAACTCATAAAAAGTTTAAGAAGGTACATTTTCTTTTGTTCTAGGAAGTCAGAACGGAAGGTTGAACCTGTTTTTTTTCTTTGCGTTTTATAAGTGACTATACATTTTTTAAATATTTTTAAAGATTTTAAATCTTCAGCTATAGCTGTTTAGAAGAACTTGACTATTTTTATGTACAATTTAGTTGTTAGCTGTTGCTATAACTATTCCTCTACGTGGCTATTTGCTATTACAGGAAACAAATTGCTAAATGCATTAGCCGTCGATTTAAAAAAATTATATTTATGCAAATTGACATTCATACAAGGATTACTTAGAGTACTTTAGCTGACAGATATAATGATGATGTTTTCACTTTACCTAAGTATAAGTTCAAAAAAATACCTTTGAGCCAAAAGTCAACGTGGCTTCCTAGGCTACAGCTATGACTACACAAAAAACAAGAACTCGTTTCATCCCAAAATAAACACATATCCGATTCCCGAGAAGTCAAAACATTTAAAGTTTAATTAAATACATGAAAATGTCTAATATTTATGATATATAATAAATATCGTCAGATTGTGTTTGAAATATACTACATAATAAACTTATTTGAGAACAAATGTTGATATTATTTTCTATATTTTTGGCCAGAATTTTAAAAGTTTGATTCCACGAGAAATCAGATAGCGTTTTATTTTTTTTACGAGGGGAGTATTGTTTACTGTGGCTACTACTACAGAACAGTTGCGGGCCTGTCTAAGAAGCTGCAGCGAGTAGGCTTAATAGTACCACGCCATAATGAAAAAAACTAAGACCCTTTTGGAAAGAGGGGATATTTATTTGTTTCTGTAATTTTTCTGTAAAATTCTTGGACAATTTCCGTTAAGTTACTACTCTACATTCTAAACAGGCCACTCCTCCCCTTGGGGAGGTCTTTTCTTTCTCTCGCTTCCTTTTCGTCTTTGTGTTTGTTTATAGTGGGGTGATTGTATTATGTTGTGGGTGTACTTCGCCTGTTTTCTAAAAAAAAATCCCTAAAGGAGTGTCGCAAGAACCATTTATTTTGCAGCAAATGTGCGTTTGATCTGCTTCAGCCCAATCGCGCTAGCATTTGCGAGAGAAGATCAAATGGGTTTGGGCCGCTTAGAACGGCGTTGGGCTGGGCCGCTGAGGACCGCAGAAGCGCCCAGCTTGAGAGCGGCAGGTTTTTTTCTCAAAGAGAGAGAGAGAGAGAGCGCGCGCGGCAGGTCCCACAACCCCAGTCGCAGCGCGATGTGTCACGGGCGCGCGCAGCTCCAGACCTCCAGTTCGCGCTTCGTAGTGCGCGGCTGCCTCTAGCCCTGCGCGGCGTCGTGGTGAGGCGGAAGCGCCAAAACCTGAGCGCGGCACCAACACAGCGCTGGTACGCCCCGCACGGCACCGTCCCATGTTTGAGCGGGGCAGGCACGATCACATGAGGGTGGCAGAAGCCGGTGGCCAATGAGACCTCTCCGCCTCCTCCCATTTGACACGCGCTGCCCATCCGGCTTTACCGGTCCCGTCTTTCCACAGCGGTCAATTGGACGCAGTGGTAGCATGAGATACTCCTAGGCACACAGGGAGCGCACGGATACCCAGGCACGCTGCTGCCCCTGCCGCGGTCGCAGGCGGCCTCTGCGCGCCCCGGCGCAAGCACACTGCCCTCGAAAGCGACCGTCCCATGCCGCCCCTCGTCCCCCGATACCCAGCCGGCGCGCATCCGACGGTGGACAGCGGCTCCAGCCCCGTTCCCGTACGTGGAGAGCTCCCTCGCGGCTTTGAAGAAGAGAAGCCTTTCTTGGGTTCCCACCCACGCGCGCTCTCACTTCGCCAATCGCCACTGCCACTGCGCGTGCCTGCTCTGCGTCCACGGCCACGGGCATGGACGCCGCTGCACTATTCCTCTCTCGCCTCCTCCCCCTCCTCGTCGTCGCGGCCATCGCGGGCGCCGCGCCGCTGGACCCGCAGCAGCTGCTGGCGCTGCGCGCGCTCGGCCTCGGCGCGCGCCCGCGCGCTGACCCCTGCGGCGGCGCGGGCGCCCTGGTGGGCGCGGTGAACGCGTCCTGCGACGCGGGGGCGCCGTTCCGCCGCGTCACGTCGCTCGCCCTCACGAACTGCTCCGACACCACCTCCGTCTCGACCGCGGCGCTCGAGGCGCTCGCGCCGTCGCTCCGGGCGCTGGCATTCTCCGACTGCCCAGCCGCGCCGCCGCGAGCTCTGCCCCCGGAGCAGCTCGCGTCCGGGCTCCAGACATTCTCCTGCACCGCCTCGCTCCACCGCCTCTCGGCCGTGTGGCTCTCTCACCTCACCAATCTCACGGAGCTCACCGTCGCGGACACGCCCCTCGCCACGGGCTCCTCCACCGAGCTCGCAGTCGTCGTCTCCCACATGGAGCGCCTCACCTGCCTCACCATCTCCAACGCCAACCTCTCCGGCTTCCTCCCGCACCACTGGCATTGCCCAAACCTCACTCATCTCGACCTGTCTCGCAACCGCATCACCGGCGCCATCCCAGACACGCTCACGCTCCTCGCCGGCATCACCCACATCAACCTCAGCTCCAACGTTCTCAATGGGCCCGTCCCCGCCTCCATCGGCGATCTCATTTCGCTCACCACCCTCGACCTGTCAAATAACACGCTCTCCGGTGTCATCCCCGACACCCTCTCTACGCTGCCGGAGCTGGAGGTGCTCAACCTGGGCTCCAACCGGCTCAACGGCAGCATACCACTGTTCCTGGCCGAGATGCGGGGGCTGAGGGAGCTCAACCTCGAGAACAACGACTTCGACGGCATGGTGCCGTTCACCGCCAAGTTCTTGTCCAGGCTGCGCGTCTTCAGGGCCGCCGGGAACGGCAAGCTGTGCTACAACCGGTCCGTGCTGTCCGCCGAGATCGCCGTCGGCGTGGCGCCGTGCGACAAATACGGCTTCCCGGTGCTGCCGCCCCCGGCCACGGCGCGGTCGGAGCGAAGCGCGGACTACGACGACGGCGGCGGGGACCGAGAGGCGGACGCCGGCGCCGACACGAGGGGAGGGCCCAGCGCGACGGTGCTCGGGGTCGCCATCGGGCTGTCCTGCCTGGCGTTCCTGGTCATCTTGCTCGTTTGCATCTGCAAGGTGTGCCGCTGAAACGCAGCGCCGGCTCTGTTGCGTGCGATTTCGCTTTTGCTGAGTTCGTTAATCGGTTATGCTGCTGTTGCCCATTGCGCCGTAAAAAGTGTATGAAGTATTAATAGCTAGGATCAATTGACTCTTAATTTATTCACCTGTAATTTTTTGGCGCCGTTCTTCGCTCTTGGTCGCGTTTCAGCCTTCAAGAAAGCAGAGAACAGCTGAGTACAAAAGAATTTCTTGTATTTGGAGCATTCGGACGAGCTGGTCATGGCGAATGTTTTGGGTATGTATTCTTAAAAAACATATGGTACGTCAAAATTCACAAGAGCAAGATCGGTTTACATCCACGAGAGCTAAAGCAATAAAAAACAGAAAACCTACATCTCACTTGAAGGCCCAATTCATCAGCACTACTACTTTTCGGCGATCGAACAATATATATTCATAAGCATTCAGCATAAGCAAAATTTTAACAAAACGAAGAGGACCGATATTTTTGGAGAGACAACCATGGTAAGCGGTGATTCTTCTCTCTTCTCTTCTCTTCCTTTCCCTCTATTCTTCTCTATCTCTAGCAGGCTTAGAAGAATAGGAAATTAGTCCAAGCAGAGGACAGGAGAGACGACGGTGAGGAGAAGGTAGCGGTGCAGGCGTGCAGCCGCCAGACAGAGAGAGACAACGGTGAGGTGGAGGCAGAGGTGGCGTAGCCGGAGCGGACGGTGGAGGCGGCCGAGCCATGATGGTGATGGGAGAGGGGAAGACAGGTGGCCGAGTCTCATCGGAGCCCCACGATCGCGGAGCTTCGACGAGACCCTACCATATACGTCGCACGCGCGATGGGCGGCGATGCGTCGGGAAGAGGAAGGTTTGAAGAAAAGAAATATAAGTATTTTGCCCCTCCCCCTCCAAAAAAAAACACTCAGGTGATGCATAGTACAAACTTGTGAAGTCATCCCAAACTCGCTTCGTTGGCTTTTCTAGAGAAAGTGTCTACGTAACAATGATATTGTTTGGACGCATCATTTCAGCAGCTATGCTTGGTTGCCTCTGAGCCGATCGCAACAGAGAGTTTCGTTATGATGTTTTCAAGATTGTCATGTCATCTAGAATGAAAATAAACTTGGTAAAACACCAACTCTAAATGTAAAGTTTTATTCTATATTTTCATAGACATTTAGTTATATAGCTTATAGAAGGTTGGTAATCATGGCAAGAGAGTTCATTCCTCTCTCTTTATTAAAACATTACCATATCATCAAAAATACATATACGATAGGCTATTAAGTGCAAATGAAAGTTCAATAAAACTCTCATTAAGACTGATGGTATATTATACAATAACTTGTGAGGGAGCAGCAACCAGCCCAGTTGGCAGTCACTGGCTGCCTAACAATGTGAATATCATTGGCCACAAAAAAGCAACTAGGAAATAATCATATCCCTTACTTAACATTTAATTGAAGATTTGGTCACGAGCAATAAAAAATACTTTTGATTCACTAGATGTAAACCAATATAAACACTTGTGTCCTATAGGCTACCAATCTAATTCACCGCGAGTGACACCCAAATCACTCGTCAGTGGTACGAGACACCGATGGGCCCTAGGATTCACTATACCACACACCAAAATTAGCGTCAGACATCGGTCGTTAAAACTTGTTATTTAGCAACACAACATTGGTCGGTAAAGAATTTTAACGAATCATCAATGTATATCGGTCGCTATAGAAACCATCAAATTGTCGGTCGGTATATGTTAGTAATAAGATCAGATAATCGGTCGCTATACATAGAGCTAAAATCTAGCGCACTACCCGTGTCGATTCAGGTCTAAAATTTGTCCGCCGCTACGTATGGAAGACCGCCGGACCTTATCCCTTTAGTTCCTCCCAAAAAAAAACAGGAGCCGCATCTCTCTCCTGCCGCACCAAATCGCCGCCCCACGAGCTCCGATTCCTCTTCTCTCGCCGCCGCTCGATCCAGCCGCTGCTCCAAGGGATCCCAGCAGGGATCCAGCCGCTGCTCCCAGGGTCCCAGCAGGGGTACCACGCAGCTGCAAGGGGCCACGCCGCCGGGCCGTGCCGCCGCTGTGCACGGTCCCGTGCCGCTGCTGCAGGGGACCCGCGCGGCCGCTGCAGGGGGTCGTGCGTCCCCGCTACGTATGGATCTGTGCTGAGCACGGGGGCACACCGCCACGCCCAGCAGCCGCACAGAATCGGAGGAGGCGAGGACCAAGGAGAGGAGCACCTGCAGATAGCGGACTCCATCCTGCCAAGCTCCGATAGCCGCTGCGCCACAGGCACTTCGGTACCCGCTGGTCTCCACACCCCACCCAGGCCTCCACGCTGGCCAACAAGCAGGCCTCCACACGCACACTGTCAGCCATCATCCGATTCTGCTTAGCAACTACAGTGTGAGCTCTCAGTTTTCTCCTTTTTCAATTTCTGTACTCAGTTTCTATATTTTTTCAATTGGATTGAAAAAAAATTGAAATTAGAAATATGGATGATGATGGATTTAGAACCACAATGAAGAAGAGTCTGTGCAATCATATTTCTCTGTGATTTTATAATATTATTAGCTTCTTATAGGCCATAGTCATAAGTAGAGTTAGATCTGCCACTCCGTGCTATGAACCAAAGCTTCAGTAATTTATTTATGGTATATATATGGTGGTATAGAAGTTACAGTGGTTCAATACCCAGGTGACAAGTTACACCTTCAGGAAACATACAGAGGATCAGTTTACAAGGATACATAAAACTATTAATTCAGATGTAGACAATAGTTTGCATGTAATTATTATGCATACATATAGCTTAAGGTGACACTAAGGACACCCCTGACAGTAAATCATTTACATTGACACAACATCACCATTCAAATGGCGAGCATAATCTATTGAATTGTTTGGTTTTATTCATTCATCATATCATTGCCTCTGCATCCTAGGTAATTCCACGGGTTGAAAACAAGACACTCGTAACTTGTGCATTTCAATACTAATTTCCAATTGCAAGTAAGATTCATTTATTAAACTGCAAGTTGTGGAAATAGAGGGAACCCAACACTAAAAAGGTCTTGAAGTTACATCACAGAACTTAACTTTCAAAGCCCTAAGCACTAGACAACAAAGATAGATTTTTTTCTTGTACCTGAAAGGCTGAAAGTGGCCTAAAAGTATGCACTCAGAGATTGTAAGCACTCAAAGTAAGCACACAGGATAGGTTATTTCTATAACAAAGATGCAGGAAATTCGATAGTGCTCATTTAATGGATCTGTCAAATAAAGATTTAGCTCATACCTAGAAAAATTCCATAGGAGTCTATTTTTTCGTGCTAGGAAATCATACTATCATTTATGATGCTACCTTCAGTAATTTATGTTGATTTTAAATTAATTATGTAATCATGTTAGTTCATAGCGTTGAAGTGTTGGTCGGTGTAACTTTATATACCATCAAACTATTGGTCGGTATAACTGGTAACAGAACATTGGTCGCTATAAATATTGGCTACTAACTATCGGTCGGTATAGATGTGTCGGTCGCTGTAACTTTATAGCGACACCACTTACAGCGTCTAATGATGTTGGTCGGTATAGAGTTATAGCGACCAATGCTTGGTCTCTATAACGACTTATAGCGACTCTTTTGTAGTTGCTGTAAAAAGTGTGTGGTATAGTGATTCCTCTTTGTTTTGGTTATGAATTTTGAAAAGTGCCTTATAAATCACGGATAACGGAAAATGATAGCAAGTTAAAACTAATGATAGGTTGTTTACTAAGTTTGATTTGATGAATGATAGTTATTGTGTTATTGTGTGTTACCCTAGATATTATCGTAGTGTTAGCATGAGCAATATACAAATTCTAGGTGTTTGATCGTTGTTTCTAGAATGCATTTATGGCAACAATGTCCAAAACACAAATTGAATGGTTGGAAAGTTAAGCTGCTAATTTAAACGCAACCGCTTTGATATAGTACAATTTTCATAGCATCATGGCATCATGTAACATACTTTTGGTTTTGGCTTTCTGTTTTTTTGAAATGGGTGAAAAATAGAGACGTCTCAACTATTTGAAGGACGATAGAGAGTGATATATTTTTGTAGTTGTTTTCAACTAAATAACTTATAACTTTTTCACATCACATAGCTCAAAAAAGATTTATAGCTCATAACTCGCAACAACCTTTTCATAGCCCATAGCTAAACTTAGGGGTGCTGCCCCATCACGACTTTAATTTGAAGCGAAACAACCTTCTTACTAGATTGAACTAAAAAACCTACAACAACTACGACTTTAATTTGAAGTGAAACATCTAGGTTCTGATATATTATGTCCCTGGTCCTAAAAGGAACCGCTCCCATTCATAGAATCAACTCCTATCTTTCTCTCTCGCCTGCTTTTACCCACTCCCATGTATGAAGAGAAGAGCAGAGCAAGGTTACCAAGTATTGTGGGCACTATTTATAGATTAAGATCCTAGTTCTAAATACCAAAAGTATTTTAATAAATGATGTCATGTCTTGGTATGAAAAGGGGAATGGTTCTATACATTGAAGATGCCCTTAGTGACCCTTTGATTGGTAGGGCTTTAAAGCTATCTTTAGTTTGGGTTTATTGAGAAATGTGACAACGGACAACTTCGTGCTTGAAAGGCAGAGGAGTTGGAATAATTTTTTATTGGATATAGAAGCTGTACTACGAATGAATGTTCTATCCCTAGAGAATAAGTTTCTCCCTTGTGAGGAGCTAGAGTATATACCCAACAGTCTTCCTAGTAGCCCAGTGTGATTTGCTGGAAAACATACTACCGCTGAATCGAAGCTGAGAGTTTGGAACTAGAACATGCTATTCTCGTGATTCAGTGTACGGCGATCAAAGATTTGTTACATTCCATCTAACCGAAGATTAGAGGCACACTGAAGCCTGACGCCTGAGCTCTGAATATATGGAATATACTACTCCCTCCATCTATAAAAATATATAATTCCCACATTTTAAAATATCAAACAATTTAAACTTTAACTAAAAATATATAAAAAAAGTTTAGTACTAATAAGACAAAAATATTATTATATTATTTATAGATTTTTTTATAATATTTTTTTCTTATATAAATACTGATTCTATTTATTATGGACTTTAATCAAACTTGTGTTATCTTGATCGCCACGGTTTTTACCGTTGCATGCCCTTACCGCGTCTCATCAGATGTTACTAGCCGTGTCGAGCTCGCCCGCCATCCTACAAGGAACTGAAGGAAGTACGAACACAGTTCGGCGTACTTATTGGAATCACGGCATGATTGCATCACCCTCACGAACTCGACTGAAGAATTCATGCTCCTACCTAGCATTCGATCGCTGCGTGTCGCAGAGGGTGGCCGCTTGCGCTTGGTGCCGTTTGGTGGGTGTGTCGAGAGTAGCGAGCAATGAAAGACAGAGCAGCCAGGGAGCACGCATCGGTCTGGTGGTTTTCAGTTTTTTTTTCTTGCGTTTCCTGCCTCTTTCTTGTTGGACTCTTGCGAGCTGGATGCAAGCCACTGCGGCACTGCCAGCGTCTATCTATCCGATTTCAATTTCAATTTATTTAGTTAGCCTTCAGGGCTACGTTTTTTTACAACTGCATCGTCGTGGAAAGTTGCGGGTCCCCCTCGTAATCCAAAAACCTAGCTGCTACGGCATTGGCCGCTTTTGAGTTGTGGCCTGCGAGTGCCACTTTCGGCAAGCGTGAATCCTTGTCTGTCACTGCTTGGTCGAGATCTCGAGTCCTTGAGATACGCTGAAGTCAGGCTCTGCAGCTTGCGTATCCTATACTTGTTTTTATGTACAGCAGGGGGTATGATGATACATTCATTCAGCGTATACATTTCCTGTGCTGCAACTGTAACTCTTCAAAGACGCAGCAGATCGCCGTGAGCGTGAGTCGCCCCACTTTGGTGGTGTCGATTTGCCGCCGGAATGATCACCGCCCTAAATAAACATTCATGATGGCATGAGCATCATATGAAGGAGGAGTGATTGATTCCGCAACTCGTGGTTCATGACCCTACTTACATTTATGGTAGGCCCACTGGCCCACCGGCCCACGGTGGCACGGTGCAGCAATTAGATGAATCCGGGTAATAAATCTGTCTCAAATGCGGTTCGTGACAATTAGGTGGTAGTGGTTTCATGTTGGTGCTGCTAAGGGAAGGAAGCGTGCCCGCATTAGCCGTCATCACTGCTGCCTTTCGTCAAAAGAATGCAGAAAATAGCGTACGTAGATCTGGTCCTTGTGGTCGTGGCGCTGAAAATGTAGCCAGGGCTCCGAAAGCTGGTGCTGCAAAGTTCGTGCTACTGGATGATGACGGCCAGCTTGGGGCTTGGGCGCTTGGTACCCTGAGGATTTCTAAAGACTGAGTGCACGTCTTGTTTAGTGTACATGAATCATGCTCTTTATGAGGAAATGCCATGCCATTTCCACAGCAGGCTAGTGCATAAAGCCCAGTCCCGTTTGCGTACGCATAATCGTCACTCTTGCAGTCATGCTAAACACAACTGCAATTTCAAGCTCCACTGATGCTATGGTGTAAATGATATCGCCTTTTGGTAGGCAAGTGTATCTTAGTTCCTTTTCCCCCCACGTTCCTATGATTTACACACGCTTAAACAGTGCCTTCCCACAATTGAGGCGAGTTTTAACACTTTAGCACCAAAACTTTTCATAATACAACGACAGCAATCAACACATGGATGTAGTAAAACAGAACTAACCTACACCACCTCTCCCAGATCCAGGGGCAAAAGCCCAGATGCGAGACAGACAGGAGAAATCCCCCGCATCAGGCAACCACGTTGCAACAGCAACAACGCATCGACCGCGGAACGACACCAGCTTACCGATGATGCATCAGCAGATGACTGTGTTGCAGTTGTTGGTGTTGACGACCACGGTTCCTCCGACGAATGGGTCGATCTTGACCCAGAGGAGGGAGAAGACGGAGGCGAGGAGGACGGACCAGAGCACCACGATGGTGGGCGTCCGGTTCTGGCGGCCCATGAGACCCTTGAGGAACGGGTACAGGTGCATGATCACCCACATGGAGAAGAACACCTTGCCAAAGAGCGGGCCCCAGGACTCGTAGCCGCTGTTGAGCGCGGCCGAGAAGCCAGCCACCACGCCCACCAGGTTGAGCACCAGGATGCTGGTGGGCGGGATCAGCACCGTCGTCCACTTGAACACGTACAGCTCCCCGAAGTCGGTGTCGTCCGTGGCCTTCGTCGTGACCGTGAAGTTGGTGTCCAGCCCAGCAATCATCTTGAGAATACCCTGGAACACAGCGAACAGGTGCGCAGACACGCCTCCGATGACCCAGAACTGCTCGTTGCGCCACCAGTCCTCAATCCCGATGCCACTCCACCGCAGCTCCAACACGCTCGTCAGGATGATGGACATGAAGAGGCCAAGAAACCATATCGTTGCAGCGTTGGACAGCTGAAAGAAAGAACGGCAAATGAGCGTTGTGGCCATACGAATTACGGTGCCAGGTGTACGTACGTGCTGAGAGCTAACTCACCGTAGGAATAATGAACTTTCCTGTGAGCAGGCAAATGGCAGGCAGGCAACAGTAGGCAACGAGAGGAAGAGAAGTGAACGGGTACACGATGGTGTTGATGTAGGACATCCTCTGGAGCCATTTCAGACGGCCACCACCGTAACCGTACCACAGCGGGCAGTGCCGACTGAGGAAGATCTCGACAGAACCAAGAGCCCACCGGAGAACCTGGTGAAGACGATCGGAAAGATTGATAGGGGCTGATCCCTTGAATGCAGGTCTCACCGGCATGCAGTAGATGGATCTCCAGCCACGGCAGTGCATCTTAAACCCAGTCAGAATATCCTCTGTAACTGAACCATAGATCCAGCCAATCTGAAAGATATTTTTTTTAAAAAAAAAAAAAACCGAAACAAGAAGTCAGGCCTAACGAATAGGGCAAAAGTATCGCATATATCTGACGTTATAGGGAGATAATGAAGGACGTGCACACCTCTTTTCCCCATTCAGTTTTCTCTTCATATCCGCAGCTAATGACATGAATGGCTTCTTTAATTAGGGTAGATGGGTCTACAGATTCAGGGACGCCCCCATTCTCCATAAGAGTTGATTCAATAAAGACTGAGGACAGCCCAAAAGACTTCTCGAAGCTCATCTGAGAGATCAACATGGACCTCTCATACTCATCGTAGTCTGCAAAAACAACCAGTGAACATGCTATTTTTCTTTCAGGTTAGAACTTCTGACAGATCAGACACGCGCACTTACTATCAATTTCGCGAAGATTAAAAATGGCAGACTCAAGGTCCTCTCGCCTGGAGTCTCTGTTGATTTCCCTCTCACTTCTTTCAACCTTTTTCTTGGGACAGCAGCAGCAACACCACGAACAAATTGAAGACTTTGGAAGTGCAGGCAGAGATGGAGGTCCATAACCATAAAGTGCCTGCCTATAGAAACAACAACCAGTTCCCACATATACTGGGCCTTGGAGGCCATCCAGTCCTTTCATATTAACCTATTCAATGTAAGAATGGACATATAAGTTGTGTGAAGATAACTAAGATGCAACACGATGTCACCAGATAGAGCACTTACATCAAAGAACACAACGTTCCTATTGGCATATCGATCACTGCGATCAATGCCATCGAACCTCTGGGGGAATTGTACATAGCAGACATCTCTGCCAACTGTAGGGTCCATCATGAAGCACATTGCTTCACGAACGGCTTTGCTGTTGTTAACATAGTGATCACAGTCAAGATTAAGAATGTATGGAGCATTTGTCAGAACAGCGGACACTCGGACCTGCCAAATTAGAAAAAAATCTCATTCAGCTCATGTTCAAACAATCTTGACATAGAATGAACTATGCTGCAATTAGCACTGAAGAATGTTGTACCAGAGCATTCATAGCCCCTGCCTTCTTGTGGTGTTGGTAGCCTGGTCTTTTCTCTCTTGAAACATACACTAACCGAGGAAGTTCATTTCCATCAAAGTCCCGTGCACCAGTCTCACCAAGGAAAACCTGTCACCAAAAGCCAGGGGTATGGTAAGAGTAGGCTTCACACAAAAAGGCTATTGACACTCTAGCAAGGATGGGCACACATCATAGTAGAGTCAGGAAAATGGAGCATCTTAGAAGAGTCTAGAAAAAAAAGAACACCGTAGCAGTGAAAATTTAGTTCGACAGCACCATAACTTCAATTCTGAACTGTAATTTGCAGTGGATCAATAGAAGTTAAATTTCAATCAGGGTGTTTTGGGTATTAGTTGATAAATGTACCCTGCACAATGACACACAAGTAGCATACACATAATGATTCATTAAACTAACACCATAGCATAAAGAATATATTTGCCAGTTCAAGTGGAACAACACCTGACTAGGATGTTGCTGTATTATCGTTTATTTATTTACTTCATGAGGGACGGCATGCATGCTCAGTATTAATCAACATGCAAGAAATATTTAGAATTTGATTATATCCTTAAAAAAACAACTACTCATATTATAAATTTCAGCAATCAGTTCTGTGCTAGAAGTGAAGTACCACCATGCAATAACTGTTAAAAAGTTGATCAGTATGACCACAAATCTCACATGCTGATATTTCACTAGTAAAAAGAAAACTACCTGGATCATGCCAGGGTGGTCACGAGGATTGTTCCCAGGCCATGGTGTACCGTCTTGCATGATCCAGCCTTCATCAGGTGTCTTCTGAGCCTTGGCAACCAAAGCATTTATCCTCACCTTGTACTCTTCATAATCCCTCTGTATAAACACAAGTACATAACATTGTTTGTATAAAAACAAAAGGCATAGCCAGTAAAAATAATGAATGTTGTTCAATTGTGCAACCAAGATCTACCTTCATAGCCCTACGCTCCTTGACAAAAGACGGGTGTATCTTGTCCTTCAAGTAGTCAATTTTCTGCGAGAAGTAGAATTCAGGAGCTCGTGGCTCAATGGTGTACTTCTTGCAAAATGGCACCCACTTTCTAGCAAATTCTGCAGTCTCTGCGAGTGATTCAAATGTGAGCATTGCAGAACCATCATCTGATACGTAGCATGAGATCTTCTCAACAGGATAGTCCACAGCAAGAATGGACAGCACAGTGTTTGCAGTAATTAGTGGAGGTTCTTTCAATGGATCCACTGTACTGACAAAGAAATCTACAGGCGCCAACCCAGACTCTTCACCATCTCCATATCTGTAATAAACATGAGACGAGGCTTATCAGATACTGATGCATATATATATATAATCTTCTTATGTGCTAGTAGGCTCTAGCAAACATACCGTGCAGTCAGCCTATCAACGTAAGTCTCTCGATTAATAGGATACCACTTGGGGAATTGATCCAAGATCCAGGAGAAACCAAACCAGATCTCACATATTACTGATGTCATCCAGAGACCAAAGGCACTGTTAACAGGATTGGTGATACGGTAGTGAAAGAAGAGCCCAAGAACTATTAACCGCATAATGATGATTGCTCTGTAAGGTGTGAGCTTGTTCTTTGATATTGGGATGATGCGGGAGAGTGGCTCATATGCATCTGTCAATCTGCAAAATTGTGTGTTGTTACAACATGTACAGAGATAGAAATGTCTCATTTTAGAGTTCACTTGTGCTAGATTGAACATAAAACTAGATCTTGGGAAATGCTAGTGGTACTAAATGAAGAATTGTCAATAGGCCAGGCCTAGTATCTGATTGAGGTGATGAATTAGGCCAAAACGAGGTCTGGCAATGAGATATGAAACATAAGTATGTATGTCGCCATCCAGAATTAGTTGTGTTTTGGTTCACTAATTTCTCGTCCAATATAGAGAAGTCCATGCTTTAATATTCTAAGAACAGTAACTACACGACACAGCAAGTTCAATTTCATCACACAAGTTCTGGGATCTAGTAAGATAAAACTAACTATGACATAAGTGAGATAACCTCAACATTGCCGATTATATTAGAACAATGATCAGCCAAAAGCATTCTCTGCTTCATCTAATCAAGTATCATTTAGCATTCACAGTTCATTTGTAATATCACTCTATGCATGGAGAAGGATAGGTCCTCCACAACTCTTAGAAAAAGATCTATAAATAAATGCCTGATCCTTACTCCTTTTCATCCATAATCTGATCTTCAACAGGTGGAGGCTGTGCTTTAGCTGCAGCCTTTTTGGCCGAGGCTTTCTTCTCATTCTTCTTTTCCTTCCAACTCTCCACCCTGTTCTTCCAGATGGGCTTGCCAGATTCATCATTCAATTCTGAAAATTCATAGTAAGGGTTGAAATTTCACTACCCCACATCATTCAGAAGTACGGCGTAGACTATGAAGCAAGTATCCTTACCACTACCAATTCCCGACAAGCTGCTCATGGTCCTGGCATGGCTTACTTCATCCTGTTCCAGCAAAACTCTGTTAATCCCACAATGTAAAAAGATGCAGATTTTCTAGAGATATCAATTGCAGTGTTAGTGTTGTACAGAACCGAACAAGCAGAGATGGGGAAAACACCTGGCGATCAGTGAGGTGGCTTCCCATGGTGACCCTCTCACGCAGGCCACCGGCGGCGTGGTGGTTCTCCACCTCCTCCTCCGCCTCGGCTCCCTCGTTGCCGTGCGCTGGAACAGAGAGCGGTCACATACACGTTAGCATTGCCTCTCGAAATCCGGCAAAAAATAAATAAATAAATAAAAAGAGAGATTCTGAGCGACGGACCTGGGTCGATCGCGGCGTAGTCCCCGCCGCAGCGCGCGCATGTGGTGCGGCCCTCGGCGGCGTCCTCGTCGAGGCACGCCCTGCAGAGCGCGTAGCTGCACGCGCGGCAGGCGGCGCGCGCGTCGTCCCCGCACGCCGCGCAGGGCTGGGCCGCCGCCGACTCCGCCATGGCTCCTCCTCCTCCTCACCCCGACGCGCGGCCTCGCGGATCCGCGTGTGCTAGTTGAGGGGGGGTCGGGGTGAGAGAATGGGGGAGAGAAGCTAAGCGTGCCGGAGGTTGGAGGCGTGGTGATATAGCGGCCGCAGCCCATGGTCGCTAAGCGTGCCGGAGGTTGGAGGCGGGGTGATGCAGGCGGTGCGGTGAGGTGGCGCTGGCAGGCGGTGGGTGGAGTTGCGGCGTCGGCGTCGCATCGGCGGGTGGATGGAAAGAATGGAAGCAAAGGGTTGGGTGAGGGGAGGCGCCAATGCGCCATGGGGGAGGGAGAGAGGGGAGGGGGCGCGTGCGTGCGTGCGTGCAGCAGGTTTGTTTTTTTTTTCCGCGGGGTTTTGCGGGGTTTCGAAGCGAAGACGACGTCGACGGGTGATACAGCTCCCGCCGCGAGGGGCGTAACCTGGAAGACGGGCGGATGGGGGTCGGGGCTGGCCGACGGGGTGGTTGGTGGGTTCCGTTGATGCGGTGGGGGTGGGTCCGCCGGTGCGGAAGGGGGGAGATCGCTCGCGCTGCCGGCGCTGGGGCGTCGTTTTTTTCGACAGCCCGTTCCCGACGGGCGGGAGCGGGACGCCACCAGGCTAGGCGAGCGCGACCGGTTCTTTTTCACGTGTCGTCATTGTACTCCTGGGGAGCACGCTCTGATGCCGTGGAACTCCGGAAATTGGAGCAGGAGTTTGGTGAAAGTTTTTAAGTTTCTCGCAAATCGCAGTGCGTGCTGTGCTGCAAGCAGAGGTAGGCTCAAGTTGCTTTAATTCACGCGGGAGTGATGGAAAGGAAACACAGATGCGATTAACCGGCTCAGTTGCTCAATGACTCCGGCCTCCAGAGAAGGTTAACAGCCTCGATATGGCCGTATGCACACAGCGCACACCTGATGGACTAGAAATATAGCGGTACGAATCGAATTACAGAATCCATGAAACAATATACTCGATCAAAGCATGAAGCAAGTGACAAGAGCCAAACATGACCTGCCACGTTTTTTCCTAGTAGATAGACAAGGGCTAAATGCATACTAGATCCATACTAGTGTACAGTTATGTACACAGACTGAGGCTAGTGTAGTCTGATGTTGTCGCCACTCCACGCTACAGTACAAAAAGAGAACCGTGGCACGGCGGCATCATAGTTCATAGCATGTTACGCCAGCCTAGAACGAGGGCGAACGGGAGCAAAGACCCTGATGCACGTTACGGCCCGTATAGTCGTATCCAGACATAAAGGCTGTATTGGGCTATAAAAATGGTAAACAAGCTAGCAGCAACCGGGCGTGGTGCACCGCCTAAAGCCCAAAACGCCACAACATGCTTCACACAGCTTTGTAGGAAGATAACTATTTCTGCGGTAAGGTTGATACAAATGGATCAAATGAACTCCCATCGTAGTACTATACCATCTCGTTCTACAATAACATGTTGGACTGAAACAGTGAAGGATTCAACACGAAATGGGAAATATTTGGATCTCATTCTTATAATGAGAGTTAAAGATTATATACAAATCTGGATTTTAGAATTGAGGAACGTTTATGTCTCATCATCATAGTAATTATTAATTACTGTTTTTGTACGGAGACGTTGTTGATGAATCGATGTAGAGATATAGGTTGAATGACTTGGTAACTATGCCACAGCTGATAGGCTTTGTTTGGGTTGCGTAATACTTTTTTCTCTATCGAAATTGCTGTTAAAATTATGTAAATGAGTGCCTTCAAACTTGGCGAGGCCATCATGTTTTAAAATTGTAACAACAACAACAACAAATTATGGTACAGGCCCATTGTACCCAAAGGCATGTTTTAATGCCGGTGGAATTAGGATAGCGTGTCAACTTGGATCCTATTTCCACGAGGTGGAAAAAGGCCCAAGACGAGATATGGGCCTATTCTTCTCTGCTGGGATTTCTGCTTTTGTGTTCTCACCATGAGCGCTGGCGAGCTAGACAAAGTATTTCGTTGGATAGTGCTTTCTTTCTTTCTTTCTTTTCGATCCCCGTTGTATCGGTGCGATTGTACCGCCATGGATTTCTTTCTCTGATCGAGGTCGGGCCGAGTCGCGGGGAGGAAGTAAGGGCGTCAGACGTCGGGCCTCTCTTAATCAGTTATTGGGCTTGCTGTGGGCTGCTCGGTTGTTGTTTGGTGGCCCATTGCCTCCCGGTCATCACGACTCCAGCAAATTCACGCGCAACGTGCACGCGGGTTATTGGACCGTGGATCGGAGGCGCCTGCACGCAGCGCGGGCCGGCAGGCACAGTTGCAGGCGGGCTGGTGGCAACTGGCCACGCGCGGGGGTGTCTGCCTGCCACGTGCCGATTGGTGCAAAACGCAGGGACGGATCACGGACGCATAGCTGCGCGTGTACAAATCGGAGTTACCAAGTTTGGCTTTGCATTTGCCTATATATATCATCCGACCCACGTAGATTATTGAGCTTTTTATGTGTATGGCCCTAAAAAAAAAGCTTTTTCTTGTAGGGTCTTTTTTTTTTGAACTTACTTGTATGACCTCCAAATGAAATTTTGTTAGTTTTCATCACTCCAGAGTAAAATGACCATTATACCCTTGGCATAAAAAAATAAAACTTAGAGTTTACCATAATATTATATAAAAAAAGAGCTTATCAATTCTTGACAACCGTAAATATTGACAACTTGTCTGATGTGCATGTACAATAATATTTCAGCAATGAATTGAGCTTTTATCAATTGCAAACAAAATTGCACCCGCCCGCCGCCCGACCTCCACCTTGGTCGGAGTCGATGATGCCCTGCTCGGGATGCACCCGCCCGACCTCCACCTGCTGACCACCAGCCGCGTCGGGCTGCACTTGCTCGCTGGAGATGCTAGCCTTGCCAGGCTGCATGCTATGGAGGCCGACAGCGCTAGCCTGGGCTGGGCTGGCCGCGCCGGTCGGGCTGGACTCGCCGAGCCGTGCTGGCCAGCGGAGGTGGCGGACGTGTGGGCCTGTGGCCCGGCGAGACGCGCGCGCTGCCCATAGGAGGTGGTGGTCGCGCCGGGCAGCGGCCGGGCGGGCCGAGCGCGCACCACCAGGCGGGCAGTAGCGCCTCCACGGTGGAGACCTATGGGGCCGAGAGGAGCAGGATCCGGCGGATCCGAGGCCGGAGATCCAGGCGGCGGCCCCTGGACGCCGGCAGCGGTGCCATGGCTACTGGCGGCGCCCTCCCCCATCTCTGTTTTCTCCCTATCCCAATTCCACTCGGTGCGATGCGGTAGTTGGCAGAAAAGCAAAAGGGTAATTGAGACAATTTGCGTATCGACTAGTGGACAAACTAACAGAGTACCCTAACAGACCTGATAGAAGGCCATGGCAGGAACAAAATTTCGTTTCGAGGTCACACAGGTAAGTTCAAAAAAAAAAAAGATGTCATACAAGGAAGAGCTAAATTACTCTAGATTATTTTGTTCTCCGTCTTTAGACATATCTCATCCCCTCTTCCACTCTGTATATTTCACTCATGTTTTGAAATTCGCAATGTTGAGGCTTAAGTCCTGTTGTTGCCTCCAGTAGTACTATCCAAATGAAGATATCAACAGGCTGATAAGGCACGACTGATGTTGTTTTGACTATTTTTCTATGAGACGAAAACACTATTTTAGTGGCTGATAAGCAAAACAAACATAGCGACGTTCCCTATAGAAATGCAATGACATCTGGACCCTTCTGTTTTTTTAACGTGCCTTTTCTCCCCTCTCCTTTCTTATCCGCCCGTCCCTGGAAATGACTTCAGCACTGATTCTATATGGCCATATGGGGATGGTAAAGTAGACTAGAATGGGAGACAAACTGGAGCTTGCTTTGAACTAGTAAAGGCAGGAGGCGGCATATTGGGAGATTGGGAGCTGCCTACTATGCTAGCGATTTCCTTTTTCTTTCATTTCCAGATGCAGCACAGCAGCAGTGCAGCACATAAGTATATATAGACACAGTTGTCTAATCCGTTATTATCCATCCATCACCCATGCGAATATGGGATGGATTTTGGTCGCTAACGCTTCGTGCTCAACCACTCCTCCTTGAATCGAAGAACCTTGATCACATCCACTGATCCACACAGTCACGCTACAGTTTGTTTATTTTTCTTAGGGGAAATGAACAGGTGTTTCGATTTTTATTATTGTACCCTGTCAGTCAAAGTATGTTACTCCTTCCATTCTAAATTATAAGACAATCCAAAAAACTTAGAGAGTCAAACTATCCAAAGTTTAATCAAACTTATATAATTATATAATAATATTTATGATGACAACTAAGTATCATTAGATTCCTTATCAATTATATTTTTATAGGTATGCCTATTTGATATTATAAATCTTTATAATTTTCTCTATAATTATTGGTCAAATTTAAAATAATTTGACTCTCCAAATTTCTTGAAATGTCTTATAATTTAGGATGGAGTGGGTATATATTTAATAGCAATTATAAGACTATCTTCAACAACCGTGACATTAAATACAAAATATATTTGTCCTTAGATAACGCTTCAAGTAAAAGGTTTCATATCTATTGTTAGTCTTCTCCAATAATATGACATAAAATAAAACTCTTTCTACAAATGAGTCAGAGAAGACTTAGATTTATGGTATGTGCCTTTTAAAACCTAAAATATGTCCTCTATATAAGTACTCTGTTGAAGACATTGGCTACTACTGGAGATATATTGAGTTTTGGATAGCTTAATAGGTCTCTCCTGTGTTGGATATAGTCTGACCGGAGGCTAAAATGGGTTGCATGACGGCATGAGATGACTTTTTCTGCACTTGTTTTATTTACAGTGAAACGGACGTCAAACATAGGAGCAATAATAAAGAGGTGGAGAAAAAAACGTTTGGACCATGCATGCATGCCAACATTTATCATTTCTCCCTTCACGAGATTACAATAATATCTTGGATCTCTAGGCAAAGACAGCGAGGCACGCCTGATGGTCAATTCCGCTATTTTCTTTATGCTATATTGATAATCCCTGGCGACGCTGTCCTCTCCGGTGATGCAGAAACAGCGGTAAAGACTATACTCGTGGCGGCCGACGACGTGCGTACGGAACCAACCAACCAAGCAAGCGCGCGCGAATGCGAGAAATTTCGCCGCAAATTGCCAAAACGCCGGGCTTATCCTGGGTGGCGCTGGCGCGTGATGTGAAAGTGAAACTGGTTTTTGTTTGCGCCCGGCGTCCCGCCGCAGGCCTGCAAGCGAAGCTTCCATGTCCATGCTGCACGGCGCGCACGCGGTGGAAACGAGAACGGACGAGGCTGTCGCCCTCGCTGCTATAGTACTGTACTGTGTCTGTGCGGCTATCATCATGCCCTTCTCCATTTTTAGGCGGCGGGTCTCCAAAAGTCCAAGCTTTATCCTTGCTTTTGCAACTGGATGTGTTCTGTGTTGGGAGCACCAGCTGAAACTGAACTCCATTTCTCAGTGTTCTGCCACCAGATGCTGATGGATCGTCCGTACTCCGGACCTCCGGCGGAGGCGGATGGTGGAGAAACTAGTGCAAACATATTCGAACGTACCACCACCGCGGCGCACGTCTACGCCGGCCGTAGGAATGAAGAACCAGGATGCCTCCATCTTGTGTTTTCTTTCTTTTTCTCTGGTGCCAAACCGTCGACTAATGGTTGCAGGAGCGCAGAGCTGAGCGAGATATTTTCTCCTGTCCGCCGTCGTCGCCTTCTTCACCAAGACCGAGTCGAGATCAATGTCAATCCCAAATTAATACGGGACTGCGATCGCGGATTAAAGGGAGAGAGAGAGAGAGAGAGAGAGAGAGAGAGAGAGAGAGAGAGAGAGAGAGAGAGGCTCTCCCATCAGGCCAGGCCTGAATCTGAATGCCTGCCTGATCCGTGACGACGTCCGGATTAAACAACTCTTTTCATCGCAAATGATTGAGATCCATCTCCCGCGCCCGACCCACCGACCGACCGACGGCCCGGTCGACCACCCATCATCCGTCGGCTCCGGCCCAGTTCTTGTTCTTCTTCTTCCCCGTCCCGGTTTCGCTCGCCTTCGTCGGGAAAACGACCGGTCCGCACGCACGCAGGCAGCAGGCTTTCAGCCGTTGCGTTTCTTTACTCCGTCGCGCGCGTCCCCCCACGGGCCCACCCCCACCCGCACATGACGCCATTAATCTCTGCGATTGGATTACTACCACTTAAATACTTAACTAGCAAATATACTCATACGTTACAACGGAAAAAAATTAAAATGTACTCAATTCTAATTAACATGACATGAACTTTTTTTAGGAAATTATACATCAATATTTGTGAACACATGGTCCACGTATGAGTTTAGTTCATATACAATAGGTGGGACTTTAGTTTCCAAAATAAATACAAAAGGAATCTAATCAGAACCATCTCGTTGATCGTCCCGTTTGGATTTTATATTTGTTATCACGAGTTATGTCGAAATATATTTCATCCTAGAAAATAATTTTTTTAGAAATATATTAGCCTGAAAAAAATATAATATATTTATCTTCCATCATTAGCCACATTAAAATAGGATTCAAATGAAAAGTTAATTGTTTCCGAGTTTATGTCGCATACACGATCCAATAGGTTTTGGAATCGTACTCATTCTTCATTGTATGGTAATTAGAGGAAGACGAAGCAAACAATGGATGGATAAAAAAAACTAATTTTTTTACCTTTTTACTTGGGTTCATAATTTTAGTAAGTTTCAAGTTGCAACTCGTATTAGAGTATATAACACAATTCATATAAAAATAGATATAAACGAACATTTATGGAGTTATTTAGGGAAAGACGGACCAAAAATAGATATAAACGAACATTCATGGAGATATTTAGGGAAAGACGGACCAAAAAACGGCTGAAATTTTATCTCTTTATTATTATTAGGTGGGTTCATAATTTTGGTAAGTTTCAAGTTGCAACTCGTATTAGAGTAGAACACAATCCATATAAAAATAGATATAAACAAATATGCATGGAGTTATTTAGGGAAAGATGGACCAAAAAATAACTCATATTAGAGTAGAACACAATCCATATACAAATAGATATAAACGAACATTCATTGAGTTATTTAGGGAAAGACGAGCCAAAAAAAGGTTGAAATTTTATCTCTTTATTATTATTAGGTATAGATATAGATATAGATATAGATATAGATATAGATATAGATTAAGCGATTCCCG
This sequence comes from Microstegium vimineum, assembly GCA_022036555.1. Classification (NCBI taxonomy): domain Eukaryota; kingdom Viridiplantae; phylum Streptophyta; class Magnoliopsida; order Poales; family Poaceae; genus Microstegium; species Microstegium vimineum. The sequence continues at coordinate 7,985,761 of CM039137.1, forward strand.
AGACTAATCAAGGTGGCAGTGGGGACTCGAGCCGGGCCGTTGTGGGCCCCGCGTGATGTGAGGAAGAAGATAAGGTGACCAGCTAGGGCCCATGGGGGGGGCAGGTTGCCTCGCTCGACCGGCGGATTAGGAAAGGTTTGCTTGATTAAGCTGCTGCTTGGCGTTTCATCAACGGGGCTTGCTTTTCATATTATTATTGTTGTCATTGTCAGGTGTAGGCAGTTTTTTATTTTGTTCCTTTTATTTAGATTATTTATTTATTATTATTATGGCGTAGCTAGCTGCTGCGGCCTGCGGGTGCGCTCATCGGCATCAGCATTCAGCTCATGGGCTTTAGCCAGCGAAGCAGAAATGCAGGATACTGTATTAGCGTCTCATCTCGAGTGGCATACGGAGGACAGTGCGTAAGCATGACGATGCATGTAACCATGTGTGGACGTGAGAAATTTAAGGCTACTTAATTCGTACCCACGCGACCAGATTTGAGTTCAAATCGAACAGAAATATAAAAAACAACATTAGCGATATCTTTTTCTATCCAATCCGTTTTATCAGATATGTAAACTGTTTTTTTTAATTATTATTTCTGTCCCCCTTATTGCCGTAGCTTGCCGCGCCTGCTGCGGCTGCGCACATCAGCACCAGCAAACAGTGCGAGTCATTGTATGGCATACGGAGGACAGTGCGCTAAGCAAGCATGACAACCGATGCATGACTGCTTCAAGAGTTTTCATGGAAAACCATGTGTGGATGCGAGAAAATTAAGGGCACTTAATAGTCCGTAGCCGCGCAATCTGGATTTTTGGCTAGGTAGATAGGGTTTTGTTTAGATATGTAACGTTTCGTTTGTATTTGATAATTATTGTTCAATCATGGAGTAACCAGACTTAAAAAAATCATTTCGCTAATTACAAATAAATTATATAATTAATTATTTTTACATATATTTAATGCTTCATGTATGCTTCCGATTCAATGTAAGAGAGAATTTGGAATCTCGTTGGAACCTCTGCTCGGCATGCCAAACTCAATACTCCTACAGTCCTACGTTGTTTATTCCGAGTATATTCGCTTTAAGCTGTTGCGACGTACGGGTGTGAAAGCTAGTGGTGTCTTGAAAAAAAAAACAGGGCAATTAGCGCTCTACTATAGGTAAACCTTTACCACTCTCGTGTGGAGAAAAAGGAAACAGCTATGGATCGAGAACATCATAATCGCATCTTCCAATCTAAAATGATTTACTCAAAAAAAAGAGGAAAAGGAACATGTTCTTAAGAAAAATGGAATGCACATCATAATCACACAGCGCATCAGTAGGGCCGCTGATATAGGTGCACGTGGGAACTATTTGTAGGAAGACGTTTGCAATGCAACCTGTAGTACCGAGACCACTACAGTAGCTTGATTAAAAAAAATCCAAGCCATTCCATTTAGCAAAAATGCCTACATCTAGCTGTAGTGTGACCGCAAATCGAACAAAGGAATGGGTCGCCGCCTTCATTTCTGAAATTGGTGATCAAAGAAGCAATTTTTTTGACTTAGGACAAGGTAATACAACATGTAGGTATTGTTCATTTTATTGAAATTTAGCTTATGTTTAATATTTATGTTGATTTATTGTGCGAGAAAAATATTGTTCGGTCACTAAAAAAATAAAAAGTAGTGCTGAAGTAGTGTGGATGAATAGGGCCGTAAAAAATAGAGAAAGTATGTGCTATTAGCTAAGTTTGGCCGGTTAATGAGATAACCCGTTAGCTAATAGTTAATGACTTCATGAATCATTAACGACTATCCTTTCTACCTAACCATAATACGAGCATGTGTGCCTATTGACAACATATAGATCTCTATTGTTCCAATGACCCAATCCCCCAAATATCTTGCTAGTAATCATCGGTGGAATCACTGGCTGTATCTTCACACCTTCAATGACTAGATGCCTAGCTACATGCGTCGCCGTTTCAACCTCATCACCATGCATGTCTGCTAGCTCTGACACCTCATATATGGATGTCGTGTTGTCCGTGGAAGTACGTTCTGGTGAATTTGTTTTGCTTGTAGAAATAAATGGGCACAGACGGAGTATAAAACAAAAACAAAAATAGATAAAAATGTCTAGAAAATGTACTGAAATCGCTTGCACATGTTTGAAATATCGTCACGCTTGACAACGTATTATGACTACTAGAGACGTTTGATATCATATCTAGAAACCCTGTCATATCTGTTCGAAAAAAAAAAGAAACCCTGTCATATCTAGACACACATACAAACGTATCTAAAAGGAGACGCTCTAGACAAGCATCAGTAAAACGTGTCTGTATGCTTGGTAAAGATGAAATCATGTATATTTAACATAGAAATAAAGCATAGCTATATGTGTGGTTCTCTTGTCGTGTCAGGGTGTTCTTTCGGCTTGCTCGACACCACTTCACCTGCCGCTTGCCCCGGCTCAAAGATCTGCGTGTACCACCCCAAGCCCCAAGCCCCTCCTGGCGCTCGGGCCTGTTTGGTCACAGGGACTAAAAAAAATCACTGTCACATCGAATATTTAGACACTAATTCAGGGTTAGTGTTCCTGATCTGATTCGCGAGCGATGTGTTCTTCGTCAACGACGGTGAAGGGGCCCCGGGCCTCGGCACGGTCGTCTGAGAAGCTGATGGTGACCTTCCGCTGAAGGCGGCCTTCCGAGTTGGCAGGGCGCAGAGTCGACGGTGGTGGCGGCGGTTTGGGTGAAAACCTTGCCTGACGTGTTACGCCGTGCCGGCGGCGGTGGTACTGACCACCACACACCTTGTTGAAGGCGTCACTGAAGCTGTTGGTCAGTCTGTCCACTGCTGCGTCCGCGGCGTTCAATAACTGGGTGAAAACCTAGCCTGATTTCTCCGGGCCGACGGCTGTGGCGTAGGCGCGTCGTCGAAGTTTTTGTTCGCCAAGGCCGGACTTCTCCCGCGTGGTCACCGTGTTGGCTGTGCAGCTCAAGGCGGAGGTGGTATTTGATGGCGTAACAGCTCGGCGTTTAGTGGACATCTGCATCAAGTATTTCGTGCTGTTATCGCGGAAGAAGCATCCAGTCTTCTATGGTGGTCGATGTCCAATGTTTTCAGTACCTTTTTTAGGTCTGACAAACGTGATTGGCGGCTTCGTCTTGACGTTGGTGATCTTATTCTAGTGAAATTGACACCATGGTGTAAGTTATAGGTCGTGTAGGACTACTTAAACCTCTTGTTGGGGATGTATTTTCTTCCGTCATTTTCTTTTGTTTTATTTATGTTGTTATAATAATTTGGTCTGATTCTACCCACGGTTACATGAAGTCGGATAATTTCTATCCTCTATTAAAAAAAAGAGCAGCATTTGGTGTCAGACAGCAGATAAAATTAGTGCTGCGTACTGATCGATAGCAGCCGTGTCAGTATACTAGTATAAGATTAGCTTAAAAAGTACTCAATATTTGTATAGTTTTCTAGCGATGCACATGGATCATTAATGAAAATGAACGCTACTTGGCCCGTCGTCCAATCTCTCTCTCGGCTTCGTCTTTAGTCCTACTCCCACATGTAACTACCGTAGTTTAGACGACTACATGTGAGAGATCTAGCCCCGTTTCTTCCAAGGACATGCATCCAATATTCTACTCGATGTGTAAGTACACTCGCAACAAGGCAGCTGGACACTGCGACCTCCAAATGCCGATTGGTTGGGTGCAGCGTTTGCTGTACTACTGCATACAAAACTGTGCCTGTTCTTCTTTCCCCAAAGAAAGGCCTGAGGGAACGTACGATCACGGGGCAGGGTTGAACTTGAACAGAGGAGCCCATGCATACGTACATACGGAGTACAGTACACCTTATTTGGACACGTCAGAGCACGTGTATCCGCACATGCACGAAAATGTGTGTGCACAGGTGGTGCAAGAGCAAGTGCACGAAATCGTGTGTGTCCACTGATTGGCTGGCCGGAGTGGTTAGGGCGGGGGTCGCGATCGCAGCCTCCCTCCACTAGATTAATCACGGCTCCTGCGCGCGCGGCCCGGCCCGGCCCAGCACGTCGCTCTCCTCTTCCGAGACGCAACACAGCGACAAGACAGAGGCGAGAGCAGAGCAGTACAAGCAAGGCGCCAAGCCAAAAAACCAAAGAAAAAAAATATCGCTTCGCGTACTCGCGCCTGCAGCTGCCGGTATGGATGGATATCGCTCGCCCTGGCTGCCCTGCTCACCCCGGTGCTCCCCGATGACACCAGCATCGTTCGCATAAAAAAAGGCGCCCACTAGCGCGCGCACCCCGCATATACAGACACGCCGCGCATCGCGAGCGAGAGAGGAGAAGGATCATTGAAAGCCGCAGCGCCCATCATCGATCCGCCCCCGGCCCGTCCGTCTGTTCGCCACCATTTCCTTCCTCCCCACCCCTCCATCATTCGCTCCAATACTCCCCGCCCGCTTTCTCCACCATCAGGGCGAAAATTTTATGCGCGCTTTGGGAAAGCGCGAGTTAGTTTTGCTTTGAAGCTGCCTGCTTTTTATCCGTCCGGGGCCGTGGGCGTCGGGAGCAGAGCAGAGGCTCGGCCCCGGCTCCGTGTACTCCGTCCGGCCGGGCGTGACCACCGAGGCGGCGGAGGCGGCGGCAAGAGAGAGAGAGAGCCAGAGAGGGGATCTGATCGATGTCGTCGGCCGAGGACGGCTACTGCAGCTCGGATTCGCCGCTGCCTGCGGCGGATGCGGAGTCGCTTCGCGCCGGGGCCGGGCTGAACAAGCGCGAGCGCGACCTCCGCGACATCCCCGCCTCGCCGTCGTCGCCGCTGCCGCCAGCAAAGCGCAGGTACGGACGGGATTCATGTGGTGTCGCGAGTAGAGTCACGCGTGCGTTTTCTGCGCGGTGCCTGCGCGCCCGTGACCTGCTTGCTGCTGCGCTGGTATGGGAATCTAGAAATCAAAGATGGCTAATTGGCCTCTTGTCTCTTTCCGTGTGAGCAGCCGGAGATCGGTGGAGAAGCGAGTTGTGTCGGTGCCGCTGGCCGAGTGCGGGACCGGCCCAGAGGGGCCAGCGGGGAGGGGCCGCCGCCGTCGGACTCGTGGGCGTGGCGCAAGTATGGGCAGAAGCCCATCAAAGGCTCCCCCTACCCACGGTACAGTAGCTGCTGCTCACTCATGTGCTGCTGAACCTAATCAGCATCTGCATGCTAATAAGCCCCCCCCCCCCCCCCCCCCCCCCCCCCCCCGATTAGTAGCACTGCAGCAGCCTGGTTACCAACCTTGCTTTGTGCTTTTTGTTTGTGGTGGCAGGGGTTACTACCGCTGCAGCAGCTCCAAGGGTGCCCGGCGAGGAAGCAGGTGGAGCGCAGCCGCGCGGACCCCACCGTGCTGCTCGTCACCTACACCTTCGACCACAACCACGAGGCGCCACAGCCCAAGAGCAGCGGCGGCTGCCACCAGCAAGGCAAGCCGTCCGCCACGCGGCCGGCGCCGGCGCCGAAGCCTGAGCCGGTGGTGGAGCAGGACGAGCTCGGTCCGGAGCATGAGCTGGCGGAAACAGAAGTGCCAGAGCAGCAGGAGCCGGAGCAGGAGCAGAAGGACGTCCCAGGTCCGGAAGCGGAAGCAACCGCAACGGTGGCGCCGGCGGCGGCCGAGGAGGACGAAAGCTTCGACTTTGGGTGGTTCGACCAGTACCCGACGTGGCACCGCTCGGCGCTGTACGCGCCGCTGCTGCCGCCGGAGGAGTGGGAGCGGGAGCTGCAGGGGGAAGACGCCCTGTTCGCGGGGCTCGGCGAGCTGCCCGAGTGCGCCGTCGTGTTCGGCCGGCGCCGCGAGCTCAGCCTGGCGGCCACCGCGCCGTGCTCCTGATGGTCCTTGTTCAACTCCTTTTTACGTTTTTTTTTCTCTCCTTTTGGGGCCCGTCCGTCTTTAGTTTTTAATCGGAGCGATTTGGAGGCACTAGTACATAGTAGTACAAGCTCTGATGGATGCACGGGGTTTATCTGTTCAAGGCCGGCTGCTGCTGCTGCTGCCGCCTCCCCGTGTTGATTGGTGCGTTTCGTGCGTTCGCCGTCCAAGGTTTGTCCCGTTTGCGATGTGATTCCAACCAGAAAGCAGCGAAAGGTTTGGCATTTTTCTTCGTCTCGCCATTTGTGACCACGGGTGGATGGAGACATGGCTGCGGCCGGCGTGGTGCGCTCCGCCTGCGCTAAACAGACAGACAGGCTTCGGCCGATGCGGAAGCGGAATCTGCCCCACCTGACGGCAAGTGGTGATGAAGTGGTGGCAAAGTGGCAACGCACGCACGCACCGGCGTGTGCCGCCCGGCTTCGGCGCCGCGGTGGTTGGGTTGGGAACACGAGCGCGCGATCGAGGCCACGTGCGGCGCGGAGGAGGATCCAACCCCATCCCCACCTGCGGGCCGCGTGCAGCGTGCTGTCCCGCCCCCATTGCCGGTCACAGCCGGCTAGTCGTTTTGTTTTTTTAGCCAACAGGGTCCAGGGCAGAAACAGGCCGGCGGAACCGCGGCACGGCACGGCACGGCGCCACGGCCGTCTACTCCCGATGCATGCCGGGGATGGGCGACTCGCGGGGGCCGCTGCGGCCTGCGGCGGGGGCCCCTGGATGCGTCGAATTCGGCCTGCATCGCTGTACCTGTACGCGTGGGATAAGGCACACGACGATGCCGTCCGCCGAGCACGGCGTTACTGCGAGGGGGAATTTTCGAGCAGATCGGACAAACACGTTGAGATCCAAGGCTAGGTTCCAAAGGCCGAGGGGACTGATCGATCCAGGTGTGTGGAAAAGGAGGTCGCATGGCGTTGAGTTCTAGGAGTATGCTTCTAGCCAAAAGCGAGTTCTTGCAGTCGCACAGGAGGACGGAAGCTTTGGCCCATTCGTTCCCGATTTTTTGAGAGCCAGCAGAATTGTGTACTCGTGCTAATTAAAGTGCCTTTTGTGTTATCGGGCTTTAAATAAATAGTTGAGATAACCGTGACAGTGTTCTATAGTTGTATTTTTTTAGTGACAGGAACTATGAGTGAGTGTTCAGTAGGATGATGATGAACTGATGATTGGGCTTATATCCGCAGTGAGGACGGACATGTATAGGCAATTGCGGGAGAGATTTCCTCAAGTGTTATGCTTCAGTAAAGAATACTACATCGTACTTAAATGGTTCTTCATCACACATGTTAGGAATCAAAGTCCATTACAGTATTGTGCATGTAATATTTCAGAGTCCTGTTTGTGTTCCTCGTGTAACTAGAGCTCTATTTTGATCACTAGACTAGTTATTAGTTTGACTAAAAATTTTAAGTGACAAAAGTTTACTCATGTCCTGATTGGATACATGACTGATGAGAGGAACTTACAACTAGTTAGGTTATGATAAAAATTAGCCCACCTGTTTAAATGATTTGGGACTAGACTCTAGGTGACTAATCTTTAATCTTGTGAACCAAACAGAACTTATCTCTGCCATAAGGTCCTTTGTCAGCATCCTATGATAAGAGGTCTACAAGTTATTGAAAAAAAAAAGTTAAACTAATAAGAGCATTGTATTAGGCTAACAGCGGTATGCACGTTACTGTTTACACCGTAGAGGTTGAGATTGTAAATGTTTAGCTATCTAGAAAAATAAGCATATCATTAACCAGCTAGTACTACTATATCCAACAGAGATACTTAGATATAGGTGAGCGTAAGACAAATGATGAAAAGACTCATCAATATGCACTCCCGGAATAAAGGCCTAAACGAGGGGATATGACAGCTTAGATGTGTGCAAACAACGGATCAAACAGATGGAGGTTATCACTCTGTTTGGGGGTCAGTATCCGTTGCATAATTCTGCCACTAAGAGCATAGGAGACAGGAATCAAATAGGAAAGACGAGACAAATATAAGTTGGGCTTGGCATGTTATTCTTGTCAGCTGACGTCCTGAGAGAGACAGAGAGAGACTTGTCAGCTGACAAGCTCGGGCCTTTATTATTATCTTGGGCAGTTGGGATTGGGCCAGGCCTTATTTCCTATATGTCTCACCTTACAAACCGGGTAGTTGCGTCACAATGCACTCGTATAATTCATTGGGAAATACATGTAACATGAAATATTCTCGGATTGTTCTACCAGTGCCTCTATGAAACGTGTAGGACAAGGAGATTGTATTTTGATTTGTAATCATTAGTTCGACAGTCCGTTCTGGAGAATGGTTAACTATCGTATTCTGCATTCGCCACTGCCATCGAAGAAAGGAATCGTTCCTAGAAGCGGGCATCAGCCTTTAGGACATGCGAATGAAGTCAAAGGTATATGCTAATCGACTGACATGAGAATTACAATGAGCGCTCAAAATGCGCAAAAGGAAATTGAGATGGACCGGGGCCGATTTGGCACTGTGCTCTCAAGATAGAGGTCCTGATAGAACCCTCTCCAAAATAAGGTGGGGAGAACTTCAATTTGTGCTGCTTGTATGTGAAACCATAATGACAACATTACATATAAGAGTGTTTATTTTCATCTAAAAAATAAGAAAGAAAAGAAAGAAAAGAAACCTCTGTTCCGATGCGGAATCTCCCTTCAACATTCAGAATACACTACAAAATTGAGCCCTCTCCTCTTCCAGAAAGTTAATAGTGTGTCACCTGTATTTCTAATTGCAATTGATGGGACATTTTCTTAGTGGACATACTGCAGAAAGTCTCGTTCAGATATATGCACAATTCTTTGTTTCGAATGAAAGGACAAAACATCTGTACTGATACCAGGCTGTATGTTCCATGTACGAGGGTATAGTCTTCCCAGCTTGTCTGTCACATGGCTGACCACAACGATTGATGATCTCAAAAATATGAAATCAGTTTGCCTGTGAAAGTAAGACTATGCAGGCACAGATGATCTTGCTTCTCTGGAAACACCAGTGCATATAATAGTCTGCATTCTGAAAAAACATGAACTAAACCATTAAGACACTAGAAAAATCGAGAAATTGCGAAGCAAAAATCTTATCTGATCAAAAATATATCCCTCATATTTTCTACCTTACCTACCACATTCAGGTCAGCCTGTATCATCTTGAGCTTCAGTATCATCATCAAGGATAACATATTTTGAAGTCCCATTGGAAGAATGGATATTTGTCCCAGCACCTTCATTCTGATGCCCTTTTTTGAACCTTTTATACCTTCATCATGCAGCACAAAAAATTGTTAGTCAATATTCTCCACCCATTAGAAATAAACATATGGTTCCTATTTAAAGATTCAAAGTTGAAATTTGTGATTTGAATTATCAATTGTGGATCTGTAACCATAATAACATGCAAATGAAATATGAAGGTTTCGACTCACTTGTAAATATTGAATAGACAGACACCAAATATTATTATTGCCAGCCCAAGCGCCTTTAACCATGTAAATGGATCATTAAAGAATAGCACAGCAACCTGCATTTTTTTATTGTAGGGTCACAATCACATGAATGAACTAGCATAGATGAATTTTGTATAAACTAACATGGAAAGAAAAATCAAACTTAGTTATACCAGAATAGTGACAGCTTCCTTCACAATTCCGGCTACAGTCACTGTTACAGCACTAGTCACAGAAACAAGGACATATTCTGTCAAAACCTGCAAGCGAACAGATCTGTCATAAAACCTTTAAAAGAATAATCCGGGATAAGCACATTCATGCCTTAATAATAAATCAATAGTAGACTCCAGAAAGAGAAGACTTGTAACAAGTATTGGGGTGGAATTGAAAAAACAAAAGTACCGCAATAGTTGTCCAACTAGCTCATGGTGTCATGCACGCAATGAGACAGTCTAAATAATAGTTAACAGAATCAACCATGCCACCATATTACACAATGTGTTTAAACATTTTAACCTATATTATAAAAAGTAACAATACCTACACTCCTGATTAACTTAATGGACAACAACTCTGAAACGATGGACTGGTACTTTGACAATGAGAAGGTAGTTGTTATGCTTAATATTTATTCCACGAATAGGAGTACACGACACATACCATGAAAAAGGCCAAAGAACCACCAAGAAGCAGCAACAAGCTGCTTCTTATTATGTGAGCAGAACTATCAAAAAAGTGGCTTGCTCTGAAGTCGTGCCATGGATCCATCACAATGGAAATAATTGCGGTTACTATTGCCATCACCGGGGTAACATGGCTCATCAAGGTAAATGGATTCTTCAATCCTGCATGGAAAAGTTAAATAAATAAAATAATGGTGATGTAAAGCTGTCATTTAACATGTTGACTGACTCAGTAGAATAAGCTGCATTTTTAATATTTCAGACCATAGTGGTATAGACTCTAATGCAATGTCTTCACAGAACAGCTGATATGGAATAGTTTTTGAGGCAATACTGCAATCGCGGCTATAGATAGATCAGTAGTCGTACTTCCAAAGAATTAAGCCAATCAAATCTATCTAATATTTATGAACCTTGTATAACTGTTTTCAGGTATGTGACTGCAATGTTGTCACTTCTCAGTACCCCAATCCATATCCTAGAATGTTAGTATACTACAATTCTACCAAGCTGAAATGATACCGAACCCACCATGAGTCTTAAATTTCATAGTATCCGATCTCATAAGATCGGTAGGATATTACATATGACCCCAAATTGATACCGCATGGACAATAAGAAGAGCATAGACAATAAGGAGAGCATAAGAGTAGATGGGATTGAGGCAAGGAACGCAGGGGACAGCTTGAAACTGGTGGAGAGTTGTGATTGATGGCGGTGGCGATGGCAGACTCCAACGCCACCGTCGAAGAGGAAACCCATGCCCGAGAGAGGAAGGTCTATTATCTTCGATGATCACAATAAAAAAAAATGAACGGAATGATCACAATCAAAATTAAGGTGCTCCTTTATAATTTAGGTGCACCTCCTAATCAACAAACTTCCCTAACAATTCTTCCTAATTTCCCTCGTGTTACCACCATTCTGCTCTGCATGCTGCCAACGTCGCCCTAGCCACAGCTTGGGCTTGAGCTGTTGCTTAGGTCCACGGCGGCACTGGTGGCCCACGAAGGAGTCCACAACACAATGATCCTATGATCCCATCTACTCCTAATTAAAATAATGATTTTTTAAATGACTCAGTTGTGATAAAATATTAGGTGCATTGGAAATAATATCAATAAGTCCACTTAATTTACAAAAAAAAAACAATTAAGCTAATCAAAATTAATATGATAGCATTCAATCTTTACAACATATTACACATCTTATTGTTAAGAAAAGAAACAATACTACCTAGGATCCCGATCCTAACCATGTGTGGCTGATGCCATCACATAGATGAAAGGTGTAAAAATGTACGTATGCTGTGAGTAAAATGCCAAGATACAAAGCTTACCGTATTCCTCTTTCTTCAGAAATTTTGGAAGACATCAAAAAAGAGAGGCAAAAGTTCAGTCATGACAGGGATGAAATGAAAATACAACCACAGAAATACAAATCTAACAGAACTAGGTATCCTGTACAACCACAGTATTTAAAAGGTATAAAAGTAAGAAAACTGTGAAAGCGTTATACGATAAAAAACCTGGAGAAGAATCTGAGTCATGGACCAGCGGAAACCAGCCATAACAGCAGCAAGCATAATAAATATAAATCCCCACAGATTAAATTCTGTCTCTTTAGCAACTGCAAGATACAAAATTAGGCCATGGTTACAGATGGTAAGATAACAGAAAATATGTAAGTGGTGTGAGTTAAGAATTAAGATGCAACAGTAAGCTGATAAGATAACTTTCAGAAAAAATGTAAGTGGCATGAAGTTGAGAATTAAGATGCAACAGTAATTCACAGATTATACTATGGACCCTATAATTTTGTAACACACTAGTTCGAAGGGTGTTGTCTTAACCCTGAATATGATAATGTAAGCATGTGTTACCTGTTAGTAGAACTCCAAATGAAACAATCAGCATGATTCCCAGAAGGCTAAAGCTCGGTTTCTCAAGCCTTCCAAACAAAGAAGGTAAACTTCAGCTTGTGAGAAGAAAAATGATACAAACCATAGCAGCATAACATGAAAACACAGTTGTAGAGACAAGTAACAGATGAAAAAAATAAGTAGATTCAATGAAGGCGAGAAATTGCTAAAAAAAGAAGACAATAAGGCCCGTGCAACTAAAGAGAGAGTAGCAAGCAAAGTACCTGAACATAAAAGCAAACAGAAGAATGAAAATTGGAGAAGCAGATTTGCACTGCACAAGAATTTAAAAGGGTGGATCAGAAGCCCAAAAACTAATTAGTAGGCGGAACAAATAATGATCCTTTTAGAAAGAACTATACCATTGTAGCAAATGTCACAGTAATGAAAACAAGTGAAATGTTGCTCAGATTTATATCAAGAGCAGTAGCCAAAGCTGTTGGGACAACTGCACAACCAATACTGGAATTATTATGCATACAAACAGAGTAAATATTGAACTTACTATGTGTTGCAACTTAAACAACAAAATACAAACAAATGGGTAGACAGGAAGACAAAATTATGATTATGTTTTACTGACTTTTTTATTAAATTGAGTGAGAAATGTTTTCTAGATCATAGGTCAAGCCGCCAAGGTACAAATTTACTGAACTGTAATAACAAAGATACAAACAACAGAAGTGCAACTAAACTCTATTTTTGAGCTCATATCAGCATATGGCTCTGTAGCAGTTTTGATTCACATAGTGGTAGTAAAATGTGACGGGGTGCGCCACCCACAACCAGGGTTTGAGCCACAAGTGGAAGCATGGGTGATTACCATTTAAAAGAAGCAAGAACACAAATGTGGTTGCAGATTTCCATCCTTGCTTAATTTAGCATATAATTTGTTCTGTATACGCATTTGGCCCCATGGTTGTTTTACACCAAAACGCTTAATTGCTCCATGCTCAATGCTCATACCTTACCCCATAAGACCTAATTTCGACTATGCTTCCCTGATGCTAGTTATAGTGTGTTTGACAATCCTATCCACATCCACCACTAGTCCATATATTAGCCAAAGTTACTTTTGCTGATTATGGAGCGCCTGAGCTATCCAATTCACATGACACTTCACACTATATGTGGAACTGATACTCACCCGATCCCGACTACAGTAGACATCTGAGCCATATTAGAAATAGCACATCACCCAGACACCCACCTCGTAAACAGTAATCCTTCCACGACATTTTACTTGGCCCTCCCTCCAGGCCGCGTTGCTGGAACCACACGATGGCCCTGGACGCCACTGCCTGCATCGTGAAATGCACTGTGTTCATCAAAAATGGCGCCGGGAACTTCCACATGTGCTTCCCCAGCATCTCCTTGTTGTACCTGACCACATGCGCACGCGCATGGAATGAGCACTAGCAACAAACACATCCGCACACGAAGGTAGCCGGAAAATCCGCACAACAGTATTAACGAACAATACGTGCTACTTACAGTGTCAAGCATGTGCTCAGCGTGTACCAACACGCTATCAACCCGATGACCTTCGCAAGCAACCTCGGCGAGATCGGGAGATCATCAGATCTCGCCGTCGCCCCCGCCTCAATGTCCATCGGTGAGCTGCCGCCGCCCGAGGAGGATGGAAGGAGCGGCAGCTCGAACTCCTCTGAGTCATCGCTGTCACTGGTCACCGCAGCAGCGGCGGTATTGGAGGCGGTGGCGACAGAGGGGTCCCTGCACCACCGCGAGAACGACGGCTCCCTTCGGATCCCGCCCACCTTCTTCCGCTGCCCGCCACCCTCCTCCCGCGACTCTCCCGGCCGCTCATCGAGCTCCACGGCTACCGTCAACGGAACCGCGCCATCCACCGCCTCCGATTGGTGGTGCTCGTGTCCGTCCTCGACGACGCAGTCCCCCATGGGACGGCGACGGCTGAAGGACCTACAGAAGCTCGGATCTGGCGTCCGTCGCTGATCGCATCAGCGGCGCGGGGGCGCGAGGCACGCGGCAAAGTATCGGCGGCGGCGGCGGCCGACGCGAAGCCGCAGGCGAGGGGTTTTGCGCCGGTAGCTTTGGTTCGCTCCGATTTCTGGTAGCAAGTCAAAATCCAGCACCTCGTCGCGGCGACTTCCGAGCGGTTAACTGCCAGCTGCGCTGGCCGCGGCTGCCACAGTAGTTTTCCTTTGCGGGAGCCGGGAGGCGAGGAGGCGTCCTTTATCTTGGAAGTATTTCTCTTAGATAAACTATCGTAAGATTCTGATTGTGGTCGAGGCCCAAAAGTGAATACTACCTCGACTGAAAATTGTAGTTTAATTTATAACTTTATCATAAGTCAAAATTTATCTCACTTCGTCGAAGTTTTTACAGAGAAATACAAACAAGATGTTCAATATCAAAATTGTTTTCGTTAAATCGAACATGGAGTATGTCTTGATACTACTTATATTTCATAGTATAAATGTTAATGTAATTTTTGGGAAAATTTGGTTAGCTAAGCATTTTTTTCTTAACACAATCATACTCCGTACTAAATAACTTTAGGCACACAACCATTTGAAGTACATGTAATTTTGGTCATCCGCTGTTTGAAAGTTGATTTTTGTTGACATGTTGTTTTAACATGCCTATCAATGCATTTACCAGATTAGAACATAATTTAAAGGTGAAATCATCATACATGGTATTTTTACTTACCTCTGATTTTGTGAATGAAAAACTTACTTCAAAAACAAATAACGTTTTGAATAGTTACAAGATCAAAATTGAAGTATTTGAGTTCGAGGCTTAAAATCAACTATATAGTGGAAGAGTAAAAGACATTAACAGCTTGTTTTGATGTCCATGTATTTATCTTAACCTATATATGTTAGAATGTATTTGAACTAATTTACACTCTAATCCACAACTCATGTGATTTGAGAAAGATAGATATGCATCCAAACAAGGTCTAAAGAAGATATTTTTTTCTTCCATTACTCTTTTTGTACATAGAGGCATGCAGCACACCTACTAGGGCATGAGAAATAAAATGTCAGGAGAAAATTCATTTTATCTCCCTAAACTATTGTAATGGAATGATTTTCTCATCTAACTCTAAGTCTAACATCTTACCCCCTCAACTCTCAAAAATGATTAAAATAAGTTCGTGACCTGGTTAATGGTTTTCAATGCGGTTTCATCCTTTTCTAGTTATATTATAAATAAAATTTGACAAACCTGATATTTTTTTAAACACTAAAAAATGGCCCTAGCTTCTAAAATTTTAAAGAAAAATAGAGAGATAGATTAGGACACGGCAAACCAAAATAAAATAGCATTATTTTTAAGAATATAGTGTCTAATATAATATAATAAAACAATTATGCTCAATGCATAATAATATTCTATACACAATGAATTCGTATTAATTTAGAGATGGTAACCGATTCAAGGGAGTTTCATTTACATTAAGTAGCTACCTTGGTGGTTGTTGACTTGTTGTTGTCGCTTCCACGGGGAATCGAATTCAAGACATGCGGGGTACCGCTTGAGTGACTTAGCCAACCAAATTAAGCACTTTTTAATGGTAGGTTGCGTAATCGGTTGTATTAATGGCGTTTATCCTGTGTTCCTTGCATATGACTGGCGATCATTTCTGTGCTTTTCAATTATTATATTATCTTCTAATAGAATGACCGGATCAATCTATCGCTGTCCTTAAAAAAATAGGACTTGTCTTTGAGCGTCTATTTATAACATAGAAATGTAAAATAAAAGAAAGAAATAAAATATAGAAATTGAAAAGAAAACAGAAGATTGAAAAAAAAACACCAATTTATAGAAATAGGTGTTTAGAACACAACAATATAAAAACATGCTTATTCCTTCATTCTAGTGAACAAGGCTTGCTATCTCTCCATTCACATATAGTAAAAGTTTTTAATAGCTTTTTTTCTCAAGTACGCACGACCATTGTATATCATTATATTAATAAAATGAAGAGTTAAAATATACCAGTATGTGACCACGTTAGAGTGGATGTTTTATTTCCTCATTTTAGAAAGAAAAGCAAGACTTTCTATAGGGATTTTTTTTTCCTTCCTCTAATCCAAACATCATGTGATCTAAGTAAAATATAGGAATTAGATTCTTTTTATATAAATTCCTTTGAAATACGTGTGGTTCAAACAAGCCCTTGACAATTTGCGAGTTCACGACTTGGCACACCCCTATAAGTTGCGTGTCCTTCCCTACGACCCAATATAAAAAACAACAAACGAACAAAGACGAAACAATGAGCTTCATGTCAGTAAAAAAAACGGAAAACTGTGAGATCTGAAAGTCTCATGTCAGTGCAGAACGGAGTACACGGCAAACACTAGCCATATCAACTGTTCACACTTTCAAACAAAAGCCAGGAGTCAGCAGCTATTTGAATTCTAGAAACTGGAGACCTTGGAATCTTTTGCATGCGATACATGCCGCCAAATTACTAGACTTGGAGCATATATACGGATCCAAATCTACTCCCTCTCATCCTAAATAACGGATGTTGTTCATAGCTAAGTAGATGTTTGATGCATGTTCGAATGCTAATTGGAAGAACTAAATATAAATTAATCAGAAATCATGATTAATTTGTGAGATAAATTTATAAAGTCTAATTAATTATCATTAGCACATATTTATTATATCACCATATTATGAAATTATAGACTAATTACACTTAATAGATTCATCTGTAAATCAGTCTCCGTCTGTCCAATTAATTTATAATTAATACTTTAAATTAATATTCAAACATTTAATATGACAAGGTTTAAAGTTTAGTCTCTAAAACTAATTGTTCGTGTGCTGATAAACACACAATTATTAATGTTTGGATGGAGCCCTGGTGATAAACACACAATAATACTGACGAAACAGTTGTTCTTGAGCAGAGCACTACAGTACCTACCAGTACAACATTTCCGTCGTCGAGTTCGCGCAAACTCGCAAACAACAAAGCACCCCAAAAGCGAACGGCGAGCGCAGGTAGGTACGCCCCCCACAGGAACAGGCCACAGCTTTTCCGCAGCCACGCGTAAAAAGGCCACGTCGGCACGTACGCCTAAAAAACGCGTGGAAATCAGCGTCCACGTCGGCTCCGGACACACCATGATGGATGCCGACGCCCGCGGGATGCCTGCGGGTGCGGATTTCGAGCCGCTTCGCTTCGTGATCCTGCATGGACGTGGCGGTAGGTGGTCGCCCGGCAGCCTCAGGTCATGTGCGCTGCGGCGTGGCGGCGACGGCGACGGCGGTGGCACGGGAGGTGTTGTTGAGTTCGAACCAGACCTGGCGGAAGACCTTGACGATGCAGTCGTGGTGCTCGTCGGCGTTGAGCGACAGGTAGCACGCCAGCAGCGTCTCCAGCTCCTCGGGACGCCCCACCATGCGCTTGCTCGCGATCATCTCCACCATCGACGCCCGGAACGCGCGCTGCGGGTCCCGCGTCCGCCGCACCACCGCGAACCGCTCCAGCTCCGACACCGCCGCCGCGGCGCTAGCGCTAGGCCTAGGGGAGCGCACGCGCACCGCGCTCGCCAGGCGCGCGCCGGCCGGCGGGGCCTTCGCCGAGGAGAATGACCGCCGCCCGCTGACGACGCGCCGGCGCCGGCGCCGGCGGCTTCGTGTCGCCCGCTTCTCCTCCTCGTCCGTGTCGTCGTCGGAAGGCAGCGGGGGCAGAATCGGTGCCATCGTCCGCACCGGCGCCGGTGTCGGCGGCGCCGCCTTCGGAGAGAGGGAGACGAGGTGGCCGAGCGGGCGAAGGTCGAGGTCGCCGCCGACCGAGTAGTGGCGACGGTGGTACAGCTGCCGCGCGGTCGTGACCTCGTTCCTGCTGCAGGTGTCGTCGTTGCCCACCGAGCGGCGACGCGGGGCGATGCCTGCTACCACCGTGTCCCCGGTAGTGTCGTCGCGACGCGGGTCAGTGCCAGCTGCTGCCTCTGCCTCGGCGGCGGATGATGACGAAGAGACCAGGCTGCTCCCCGACGCCGACGCTGGGCTGGGGCTCGTGGGCTTGTGGAAGCAAGACGGGAATGCGGCGGCGGTGGCCTGAGCGGTGGTGTTCTTTGCCGCGGACGTCGCATGCACGGTCTTGGTAGCGACCACGCCGTTCTTGGCCGTGAGCTTGGCAAGCCATGCCAAGGGCGAGAAGATCGCCTTGCTCTTCCCCTTGCTCTCTTGCTCCAGTGGTTGCAGGGATTCCCTCTGCTGCTGCTTACTGCTTCTAAGCCCCCACCTCATGGCTGAGCAGAGGCAGCTGGCGTTTCGTGAGCTTGGCTCTTCACCTTGGAGAGGCTGGAGAGTGAAGAGTGAAGGTGACAAGGAGTGTTTGAGAGTGGCTGGGACTTTAAAGTGGGAGACTTTGGCGGTTCACCGCATGGCATGGGGAATGTGAGGTGTGGTTGGTGAGTGCTATTGGAAATTTGCAACTTTCCATAGAATAGAATAAAAGAATTTGCAATGCGACTTTGAGTTTGAACTTTGGAGTCGTGAGAGCTTTCTGCCACATCCACAAGAAGTAGGGGGAAAGTGGATGTTTCTCTTGGAATATAAGTGAATTGTCTACTTTTTTCTATCAGCATAAGCTTTTAGGTTGTACTGGCTGTGCATGTAACTCAATATAGTATCAAAGCTAGAGGTCTTGAGTTTGAATCCTGGTTAGTACAATTAAAATAAAATAATTGTTGATCGTTGCTATTCCTCATCTGAGACCAAGTGTTGGAATAGAAATGAATTCAGATCTTCACGTGAGGGGGAGTGTGTTGAAATAGAAGTGAATTGTCCACCTCTCTCTCCATCACTTAACTTTTTGGGTTTCTCGTGCATGCGTGCCTCTGCTGGGCTATGCCTGATTGATTTCCGTGATTGATGCTAGTAATTTTCATGCTCTCTGTGCAGGAGTACCAGTGTACAGCATGCTGATGCTGCCACTATCTCTCGCTTTATTAATAGGGCCATGCAGATTAAAGAACAAGTGCCGCCGTGCCGGTCGTACGGCACGGCAGCCTTGTAAGTAATCACAGTGCCTGCCCTGCCGGAACTGTGCGCGTGGATTTTGCCTTCGGGTTTACCGAGATCATGGTCATCTCCCATGACTCCATATCAGATCAGGAGATTAGCTGCGCATGGCACTAGTTTAACTGTTCGTTAAGCCTATCAGCCCGGGCTGGCTAATTAGCGAACGCTGAATCTGGTGAACGATGAGAGAACCTTCGAACTTTCTATTTTTGGTAAAAAAATATTTCCGCAATTTTTTATTTTTGGAAAGTTTTCATTTCTAACAAAAAAAATATTTTTCGTAAATTTTCGTCTTTAAAAAATTACAGAGTTGTACACATAACTAATTAACTATACTATAACTTATACATGTAACTTATACATATGACTTATACATGCAACTTATACACATGACTTCAACATATATCTTCAATAGTTCAACGTGGCAAAGTTACGTATATAACTTAGTACATATATAACTTATATATATAACTTAGTATATAACTTATATAGATAACTTAGTACGCATAACTTTTAAATATAATATTTTGCAAAACAAATCTATCAACATAATTTCTTAAAAAGCTATAAAAATTATACACAAAAAATTTATGTATAATTCATTTGTATAACTAAGATATATAACTAATGAATAATCTAGATGTAAAGTTGAACATATAACTTATATTCAAGAATTTTAGATGTACAAATTATTATCATAATATATTAGTATAGATATAAAAACTACGAATGGAAATAACTATGTAGTATATATAACTTATTTATTTATCAAATTATATATAAACCTTATATAAAAAAAGTTATAATAAAAAGTTACGATGATAAGTTGTTAAGTTCTGTATAATGTTATATTATCAAAGTAGTGAGTATAAATTATAAAAATAAGTTTTGTTCCATTACATATATGTATAACTTAGTTATTTCCAAAAACAGAAAGTTACGGGTATTATTTTTTTCTAAAAAAGAAAAGTTGCGGGAGCCACAAATCGCTCGCTGGATTTAAATCCAGTGAACCGATCGCTAGAATGGAATTGCGCAGCCCCCGTCCCAGATCCTGTGTGGTGCGGAACTACAAGAAAAACCCCACCAAGAGTCGAGGATCAACAGATCGAATGCACCCCAAGTGCAGCAGCAGCTTCGGGAACAGAGAGGATGCCGGCCGCAGGCGTGACCGGACCTTTGTGTGCGTGCCTGCGCCCGCGCATGGATTTCGCTAGGGCCATACCGTGCCCCATCTTTGCGTGCACGCTCCAATTGCTGGCAGTGGCACACGCAATGACACACAAAAGCACCGAGCACACACAAGCGACAGACCCCAGGGCCAGACGCCCAGACACACAGCGGAGCTCGCGCCATCGGCAGACAGAACTGCGGAAGCGGCGAAAGTGGCAGACACGCGCAGGCGCGCAGCGCAGAGTTGGAAATTCGGACAGCGCGGGGCCAGGGTCAAGCAGCTCTGCTCCTGGCTTTACTGTTCTCGTTATATTTTCTGCGCCGCCTCTTCCGGTGCGCAGCAGCGAGCAACGAGCACCGCCTGTCGCCCGACCCCCCACGGCCCTGGCGGCTTCGTTGTTTGAATCGAACGAACGGCGTCCTGCCTGCCACCTCACGCCTTTTTCAGTCTTCTGACCGACGACACGACGGCGGTGCACGGTGAACGCGTTCCGTGGACGGTACTCCGTAATACAGTAGGAGTACTACGGTGCACGGAGTAGTAAGGAGATCCGGCGATGCGCCGTTGCACGTCAACACCAACTTCTGACTGGCGACGGTAACGAGTAAAAAAGACCGAGCGGGAGCTGCTTCTAGCGCTCTGGCAGAGTGAAACACGAGTTGATGCGTTATGCCGTTTGCC
Organism: Microstegium vimineum; assembly: GCA_022036555.1. NCBI lineage: Eukaryota > Viridiplantae > Streptophyta > Magnoliopsida > Poales > Poaceae > Microstegium > Microstegium vimineum. Next base: position 8,006,616 of record CM039137.1, read on the forward strand.
TGATTCCTGTGAGTGGAATATTTACTACAGTACGATACTCAGCCCACAATGTTACAGAGACAGAGGTTGCATGATTCCATTGCTTTTTTCTAGAACGAGAACAGTTTGAAAACCCAAGCACTCAGCATTTCCTGCTACCAGTAGATTTCCCACTACGCGTAGTTCGCTAAGAATTGGACGAGGCACCTTTGATTGAACCATGGTTCAATTCACAGGGGCAGGGTCGGCTTGGTAGGCAGCTGGTCCATGCATCCCAAAGACAGCTTTTCTCTGCGTTTCGATCTACTCCTACTTTCTCACCGGTGAAACATCATTCAATTCTCTGAATTCCTAGCTACTTCTGCTGATGCAAGATCTCTTTTAATTCATTCATTCATTCAAATACATGCGCCAAGGCAGTCCATTTGTGTGTTCGCCGCCGGTCTCATCCATGTGCTCGGTCGTTTCGTTTCGGTTCAAAAATCGCGTCCAGCCCTTTTGGTCGTCCTTTTTTCTGTCGTAGCAAAGCTCTAGGCTCACTTTTAGCCATGCAGTGCAGCGTGCCTCAAGGGTAGGTTGGGGCACGCAGCCGTCCTTCCCGTCCGGTTTTGCCCACGGCACAGTACCATGGTTTGAAAATTTGAATCGGAGGATGTCAGATGATATACGTACAGTACTCCGTTTGGTTCATAGCAGCAAACATGTAGCCAACTTGTGGGATGAAAAGCGTTCGTGCAGAATATCTAGACAGGTAGCTCTAGACTAGCTGCTGTTTGTGGTCGTCTTACTTTTGCTTTAATAATGTCTGTCAATTCACCCGGCAAATAGCTTAACCTTTCCGTCATAAAGTTTTGATTTGAAACAAAAAATCTGTAAAGAATGAAGATGCAACCTGATTGGGGTTCTGAAATGTGCTTTCGATTATTGATGATACACAATCCTTCCCAGGTTTGAGGACAAAGAATTGGAATTGCAAGGGAGGGGGACTTTCCGGGAACAACAGCCCAACGAGGCCCAGTTATCTGTTGTCATGGATTCAACTGTACGGCCCAAGAACAGCTGATGGAGTACTTTCCTTTCTTTTCTCTCTTTCAACAGGAGCATACAAACCCGTTGAACCCCTCCTCCGAGACTCCGAGTAGAGTATACTCCTGCTTCCTTAATTCCAAATAATAGTTTATTTGATTTGTTTGACCCTAAATTTGATCACTTATTTTATTAAAAAAATATTTAAATTTAATTTATTTTTAAATAACTTTTATTGTTAAGACTACCATAACAAAAGAAAAAAGAAGTGTTATTTTATATAAAATTTTGAATACGACGAGTAATCAAAACTTTAGGCTAAAAAGTCAAATAAATTATAATTTAGACCGGAGTCTAGGTATATTCAGCTCCAAAAGAAGTACACATTAGCATTTTTACTCCTACATGTTTTTTTTTTCACGTAAACGGTACACCGTGAAGTCGTGAACAGAAGTAGTACGTAAGTACACGAGCATTTATGATGTACACCCCGAAAAAACAGCTGGTCCAGAAAAAAAATTGAAAACGATGTCTGGACCATCCTCTAAACCAAACCGACAAGACACGAAATAAAAATGAAGACTTGCCTCCCAACGGGTGCAGCCGTGCTATCAAAATAATGCGGTCTCACCGAAGTCCTTGACCGGAGACTCGCTTTTACCAATATACTCCATACTGAGTCTATATGTACGCGTACTCCTATCTTCGACACGCATACAACATACTGAGTAATAATCTGATATGCATGGACCAACGATGGACGGATGAACTCATGAACACGTCAAGGTCCGTCGACGTGATCTGGTTCAACGTGCGTGCAACCACGCGCGGTCACTCAAGTCTTGTACACATCTTGGTCACAGCATGTTGCGGCTCGTGGATTGGCGCTAGATACGCAAGTTGTTGTAGGCTCTACTGGTACGTACGCACTCTATCACTCACGCCGACGGTTCGACGTCAAAGCGGAAACTGCGCGCGCATCACGTGACAATGTTTAGAGTATATATACCGCAAAAAAAAAGAAAGAACGGGCATGGGTTCAACCTACGCGAAACTGAACACGATGGTCGATGGTCACGATTCTCTGCGGGGGGGAAACATCACTATCACTATCCAAACAGAGCCGCGCCGGACTGTGCACCGGAAAGAAGAGGCCAAAATCAAGGCGGCCAGGGTCAGGGAGCACGAGCGCGGAAAGAAACCAAAGCGATGGCCGCCGCCGCCGTGGTCCCGGCAAATCATCCAAAACCAGCCGGTGAAAAAAAATATATCGCGCACGGCCCAAAGAAACAGGGGAGGCTCCGTCCCGCGGTTGTTGTCCACAGCGGATACGCGTGGGCGGGGACGGATGCGCGTCGCCGTCTTATCGCGACCCGCGAGTCAAGCACGCCCGAGCCCAGCCGGATCAGATCGCGTCGCGCCGGGGCGGACGACGGCCTGGTGATGCCCGAAGGCGAAGCCTTTTGCGCTCCACTTTCTGCCGACGGCGACCCCCCGAGGCCAAGAAAGAAACGCATCCGCTGGCTGAGCTATCCGAGGAGCGCGCACCAGCCTGCAGCTGGTGGCTGCTGCTTCCTCCCCCTGGGATTCACTGAAGTGCGAGCAAAATTTCCGTCCCCCAGCTTGTCGCGTGTCGGGATCGCGGATACTACCATTGCCAGCCAGTCTGCCACTTCCAGGTCCAGCCATGCGACGTGACCGTCCGATATTATCCCGTATCCAGCGTGATTTTGCCTATTGGGGATCTGTGGCGCCGCCGTGCCGGCATATCCTGCTATCTCGTTCTCGTCTTGCTGGATAACACGGGCTCTCGTGTGTTCCACTTGTGGCTGGTCAATCATGCCCCACTCACCAACATGTGGTATATCGGTTTGTGCTGAGTGGTGGGCTGGTGGCGGAGGAAAGCCGGAAAGTATCTTTCGCCGAAATAGAGGGAAAGCGGCTTTTGATTTTGCCACTACAATACAATACTACTACGCTTACAATCATAGTAGTAATATATACTAGTATCACGGTGGCTTTCGTTCTTATTATATACTACTTCAACGGCATGTGGGGCATTTGATTCGATCGCGGAGAGGAGATGCAGACCAATCGGCGACCCATAAACCAGAACTGGTTCCATCGACCCAGGCCACGTGAATTACGTAAAAAAAAACACTGAAACGTGATGTTCTTGCCCTCTCTTGCAATGCTAGGGGCAAATTCCTGTACACGTACGACTATCTGAAGACCCGAGGGCATGCAAAAGGTACAGGCCAGCCGGGATATGCAGGGTCCGGCACGCTGCTTTTGCGAGATCCAATCCAACTGCAAGTGGACGAGATGTGCGTGCTTGGGGTGCTATTAATAAATTGATCTGAAGCACCAAGATGAGCAAGAAAACAAAGCCAGGACAAGGAACACGAGGTCGTCAGGTCCATCGCTTTTTTCGTTCCTCGGCACCTGCAGACGGCTAACCCAACGAACTTCAAGTACATGCGCTTCGTTAACATCCGCCCAGAATCAGATTAAACATAGCGTATTGTTAGCCTATAGGCTATAGGGTCTAAGCGCTACAAGGCAACAACAAAAGACCCATGGGCTAGTCGAGTACTCTCTCTGTCTCTAAATGTTGTCTTTAGAAAATTATGTTTTCCTCGCCCATGGGCTAGTCGAGTACTCTCTCTGTCTCTAAATGTTGTCTTTAGAAAATTGTGTTTTCCTCGTAGATATGTTTTTCGAACGACATATATAAATGGACGGAGGGAGTAGTGGTGTGCTGCTGCGCATCGCTCGGACGCAAAGCAAGCAACCGGAAAAGAAAGCGGCAAACGCATGAGTGCTCAACTTAAAGCGTAAAATAAAGGGTTATCACCAGCACGCAGCGTAGTCAGATGCATCGACAACAAAGCAGGCACCGAGTCCTTTGGATCCATCTGCCCGCGAGACGGCGAGAGGCAGCGCACGAGGGTGTCGCTGGGGGATTAAAGTATACACTAGTTGACACGAGGGCCGGCGGCGAGCCGGCTCTCCACTGATGATGCTCGTGCCTCGTGCTATAGCAAGGAGATCGTACAAGGCAAGTTGGTGTATTTATGTGAGGAATCAAATTTAGATTGTTTGGAACAAGTGTTTTATGGATCGGCTTATGCTATTCTCGGTGCAGGTATCGTGGTCCTTCAGATTTCTTTTGCTGACCTAGGACAGAACAAACGGAGAAAGAGAAAAGTTATGTTCTCAGTTTAGTTCCTAACTAAATCAACTTTTGGAGTTAGTCTTTAGTCAATTTTTTTAAAGTTTACCCAAACTTTTTTATATAAAAATGACCAACATTCATGACATAAAATTGCTATACCGTGAATAAATAATAAAATATTTTCCCATAAAATTAGTATCGTCGCACCCTAGATTTAGGGTATTGGAGATATTTGTGCATTGCTACACAAATAATTTTATGAGATAATGTTCAAACATTAATCGAGACCTATACAAAACAAACAACCTCGGTTAATGTCGGAGATTAACGACGGCGGTCACAATTAACCATCTCACAAAATAGATTTATGGAGGTGTTTACAAAATAACCGTCTCCTAAAATTTATCAGCGGTGAAATGCCTCCATTTTCAGAGGCGGACCTCCTAAATGGTCCACCTCTGAAAAAGGTCGAGGCCAACCAACCCAGACAAGGTCCCATAGGTGCGTTCAAGTATAAAACACAATTTACCTCCGAAAAAGGTCAAGGCCAACCAACCCAAACAAGGTCCGATAGGTGCGTTCAAGTATAAAATATAATTTAGAGTTTTATCTCCTCACACTCTGACCTTCTCCCTCTCCTCTCCCCAACAACGGCGCCCATCTGCCATATCCCCGAGCATGCCCCTCCCTCTCCCTCTCAGCTGCGAGCACGGACATGGGCGACACCTCCACCACCACCCCGGCGGCTTCTGGGGCCTAGATCCGACGATGGGCCCTCTCCCAGCGGCGGATTAGGTGGAGGATGGTTCCGACGAGTGGCGGCGCGCACGCACAAATCCTGCATCCGTCGATGGTCTCGATGAGCTTGTCTGTAGATTTATCTTTTTTTGTTTTTTATTTGATTTACCAGGTAGACATTTGAACTGATCGAAAAAGATTTATTTATCATAGCCTTTAGTCCAAGACGGTTGTGATGTCCGCCTCGATTAATCATTTCTGCCCTACTTAGTTAAATTTTTTATAGTAGTGATGGGATAGGTCAATCCTAGCTTCATATTTGGTAGGGTGGATGAAGAGGCACATAACAAATAGTGTTTGCTCCTAACCGTATTCTATAGTTAGTCTCCTTTGCGTTGTCATCTACTTCCAATTCGTGTGGCTATACTCATCAACAAAATTAGTATCTCATTAAGTCCGTGGCTCAATCGCATGTACTACCTGTCTAGAAAAAAAATTACAACTACTGGTCGTGTGTCATCGAAAGTAGTTCAAGTTTAATCAAATTTCTAGTAAATATCGTAACTCCAAATTAATTTAGTAATGAATTTCGTAATTAATGTAAGATATTTATTTTATATCATAAATCGTGATATTTTTAATCTATAATTGATCAAACTTAAGATATAAAATCATGACACTTTGCTAGAATTGCATTCTTTCCTGGATGAAAGGGGTAAGATGATGATGCGCTCGAGCCATACTAGCACGGACGGAGCCTAGTGGAGGCGAAACTGGGCTCCGCCCCCCCCCCCCCTCTTGGCCCAACCGAAACTTTCAAGGCCCAATGATATGTCATGGGCCATCTCTGACCTGTAGTGTAAAATTACATCCTCCAACAAAGGTCATTCAACGCATATATACAGCAGGTCACTCAACGCACGCGCACACATAGCAGGAGGCCAACGACTACCGCTGCCATTGGCTGGTTTCCTCTCTCTTTTTTTAACTCCAGTTAAATTTGGCCCCCCTGCAATTTGACTCACGCTCCGCCACTGCATACTAGCCCATCCTTACAGCAGCGAGGGGAGTAGTTGGCGGCGACGTCGGTGGCATATGGAGATCCAAGTAGTAGTAGAGCTAAAGGACACCTAAATAACGCAAATGGAGACGTCGGTGGCATATGGAGATCCAAGTAGTAGTAGAGCTAAAGGACACCTAAATAACGCAAATGGATAAGCAATGCGCAAAGGGCTGTTCGATGCATCTACATCCTATTTTTGGTTGGGAGGGGGGGGGGGTGTTGTTGGCGATTGATGAACACATGTGCCTTTGACTAGCATGTATTTTGTAAGAGTAAAATTACATTTAGTCACAATTATCAACGAATTTTTTTCATGGAAATTAAAGAAAATGTAGGGTTCTAACGCCAGAGTAACTTGATGTAGTTTGGCATTTGTGTTATCTTTGGCCATAGCGTTAAAATAGGACGAGATGATTAGTTTTATGGGAGTCAAAGTTGATAGCATTTCGATGCACACATGTGGTATAGTTTATGGTCTCAAAAACGGTAAATTAGATAATATCAAACTTAAAATTTGTTAAAAATATGCTCAATAATAATGTGCCCGGATGACTCCAAATAATCATTTACTAGCAGCATAACCTTATCTTGTATTATCTAGTTAAAGAAAAAGAGTGGTCTTCTTTTAGAAAAGCTCGCATGCAACTTACTTATGTGGACAGGCATGCGGCCCTATGTCCTTTCAAGCTTTCAGTTTCGTCTATCAATGATCATATGATGGAACAAGATCTAGATCAACAACAACCACATCCTAAAACTAGTTTTATTAGAGTTTTATGGATACTAAATGGCATTTGATCCTACGTAAACCAGACATCCCGTGCAAAATTGTAAACTAACGATCTGTATCATAGGATTATCATCCGATAACTGTGGAGAGAGGTGGTTTAATTTTACACTTTAACGCCCACATTTGCTAATCGTGGCTCTTTTCAAAAAAAACCCCTCCCTCCGTATCCCTCCGTCTCGACTCCGTCAGTTCGATCGCGCGACCCGTCTGTTCGATCGCGTTCGTCGCAACCGGACGGCCTCGCGACCGCCGCCGCCTCGTGACCGCCGCCGCCGGGACGGACAAGGCCGTCGATGCGTCGATCTCGGTCGGAGTCCGTGGTCTCGTCGCCCGCCGCTGCCGCCGGTCATGGATCCTGGTGGTGGTGGTGCTAGGAGATCGGTGGCCTGCGTGATCTCTTTCCCCTCCTGCCGGTCTCCTGGGGCTCGTGGATTCGCCATCGGTCTGCAGCGAGCTGATTCTAATCCACGGGCAGCGGCCAATGGCACACGGGATCCATTTCAGTTTACTGTAGAAGCTACTATTGCTTTGCTATGCAGCGATTCAGACAATGTAATGTACAAGTATGCAGCAGTACACTGCTTGCTAACATTTAATTTGTAAGCAAATTAGTACATTCAGTCAGCTAGCTGTACCCTGTATTAGTGCTTTGTTGTTGTATGAAATATTCAGAGTGCAATGAAATAGAGTACACAGTGCTAAGAAAATTCAGATGGCAATGCTAAAAAAATTGAGATGTTCAAAAATATTTAGTAACATCGACAGTAACAATAAGCTTCCATGTCTTTACAGAATGGAGAACTAAGAACTTGAAATAAAAGTAAGCATGTCTTAAAAGGTTACACGAACTTCAAATATCAACCAACAACATTGAGCGGGCAATAACGTGCGTCATGAGCCACTAATTGTTTGCATTTTCCACACATCCGTTTTCTAGGCGCCTTCTTCTCCTTGCCCTTCTTGATTCTTTTGCAGCGCCCTCTGCAGTTGATATCATTTGGTGGATGTATCTCAACTTCTTGTGAAATTTTGCCACCAAGGAATGATTCAAACTCATCTTGTTTATTGACTGTAACAGCAGGAACGATATTTTGGAGAGGTTCTACAAGGTTTGATAAATTAGAATATAAAAATTTCATTCCTTGTTCAGAGTTCTTGGCCATCTGGATTAGATCTTCAAACTTGTTACGTGAATCTGAAATTTTTCTCTCCATTGTCACCTTCACAGGATCTTTAGCCTTTTCATCCATAAGGTTACCTTCCTCATCGAAGAACATTTCTCTATGAAATAAAAATCCGATCAGAACTATTGCACATAGAAGACAATACGTCTATGTAAAACAAATCAGGCATGTAAACTCACCTTTTACACCTTATATCCCACCTCTTCATAAAATAAATTGGTGGTATCACATTTAGCTTCTCGCCTCTAAGCACTTGAATGATATGACGACACGGGATGCCAAAAGACTCATAAAATTTACAGGAGCACATACCAAACATGTTTAATTTGTTCATTTGAACCACTCGCTCTTTACCAGGTTGGCTGCTGGTGGTGACAATTTTCATATCTTCAGTCTCTGAAATCCCTTGAATAATGCAATGATCTCTTGCAACCATTAGTTGTTCCTAAAACTTGCTGAAAATTTCATGAGTATATACGACACTACACTGCTTCTCCATGGCCCAAGGTGTCATCAATTTACGGCTAGTGTGAAGACTTTTATTGTTGGCTATCAACTCCTCTTGGCGCTGGCACTCCAAACCTGTTTCAAACCTTAGCCAAAACTCAACAAAGGATAATTTTCGATGAATGAAGCGGTTAAAGAAAGAATTTGCACTCTTCGATCGTGATGTAGTCCTAAGGAGTCCTGCTAGAGGTATGTCCATAAAGTATGCTGGGATCCATGATTCTCGTATGCCGAACTTTGTGGAAAACCACTAATTTTCAGTGAGCACATACTTTATCATGATAGAATTCCATAGAGACTCAAACTCATCTGAATTCTCGGAGCCCCAAACACACTCATTTAATAATTTTTAGAAATCCTCATCATTTTTATGTCGGTCCCAACCTTCTCAGGTACCTTATCCATGATATGCCACATGCAAAATCTATGAGTTGTATTTGGTAGAACCTGAGCAATAGCGGCCTTCATACTCGCATTTTCATCTGTTATGATTAGATGAGGTGTTACTCCACCCGTAGCCTTAAGAAAGGTCTGAAACAACCATATAAATGAGTCGATCTTTTCATCAGCCAAAAACGCTGCCCCAAGGAAAACACTTTGCAAGTGATGATTGACCCCAGTGAATGACACAAACTTCATATCACATTGGTTAGTAGTATATGTAGAATCTACCGAAAGCACATCACCAAAAACAATACAATTTTTTCTACATGTGGCATCTGCCCAGAAGACACGCACAAGCCGTCCTTCTTTATCCACCATAAACTCATAAAAGAAGGCAGAATTTGCTTCCTTCTTTCGCTCAAGTTGATGCACAAACATTTGTGCATCGACATCCTTGATTTTGCACCTCAGGTCACGATAATAGTTCTTGAAATCCCTCAGCGTGCAACCAACATGCTTAAATCCACCGTCAGTGACTTGGAGAAGTCGAAATGCCTATAACGTGCCAATGCTAGCCTTATGACAGTTGAACAAAGTACTCTTTGCCCTCTCACTAACTTGACGGTTGGATCTTAGCAGGTGCCTCTTATCTGGCGACACGAAATCATGATTGTGCTCCTCAACAAATGACAATATTTGATACTTCTTCTCACTGTCAAGCTTGACAACAATACGTGCCTGACAACCACATCGGGTTTCCATCACATTTGGTGTCTTCCTTTTTTTCCCGGACTGATCACTAACTTCTTGTATGCTCTCCTTCCTATACCCTTCCCTTGAACACAAATACGCTGGTAAAATATTTCCTCATTGTCCTTCTTATGTGCAACAACACTAACAGAGAAAGCAACATCGTATGCATACGATTTGTAAAAATTCTCCGCATCCTTCAGTGTATCAAGAATCATTCCAACCATAGGTTTTTTATTTGCTTTGCACTTATCTGCTATATTAGGAGAAGGTGTTGTCCGTGGTGTGCTTGGTTCCTCAACGTGGGCTACAACTCCAGCATCGACGTCCATGATGCTCAGGACTGCATGTTAACGACGACATTAGCAATGATCGTAGTCAAGGTGAAAGTGAAGGTAAAAGTTTTGTACGAGAAACGAACCTGCATCAGGGTTGTGTGTTCCTGAGATCATGGGCACCATTGCGGCGGCGTTAGTGGTCAACGTCGGAGCCGATTTCGTGGCCAGCATTAGGGCGGAGTTCGTGGGCATCGTCACGGCGCCGGCCGTCGGACGGGGTTCCTTCGTCTTCACGGTGGACGCTGCCGGACGGGGCTCCATCATCACGGTGGACGCTGCTGACCGGGTCCCGTCGGCGGGCGAGGCGGTGGGCGAGTCCCGGTCACAGGTCCAGGCGGCGCGCAGGCGGCGGGCGAGGTGGCGAGCGAAGCGACGCGCGACTCTTCCACCGGGGCCGAGTCCCGCTTCGTTCGCGAGTCGAGGCGGCGGTGGAGGGATACGGAGCGATGACTTGACCTAACTCGCGAGAGACGATCGGTCGCGCGATCGAACTGACGGAGTCGAGACGGGGCAACGGAGGGATACAGAGGGAGGGGGGTTTTGGAAAAGAGCCACGATTAGCAATCGGATGACAATCTTAGGATCCAGATCGTTGGTTTGCAAGTTTGCACGAGATGCCTGATTTGCATAGGATCCGTTGCCATACTAAATATGCTGATACGATATAGTATTAATAAAATAAGATAAAAATTTTAGAGAGATTGATCGATAGTTTTTAAAACTAATAAAGTACCTATTGCTATTTTTTGATTAAAGAAAAATATTATATAATGATTGATAAATCGTACTAATAAATTTAAGCAAACATGGACCACAAGAGAATTTTGAAAACAATAAGACATGCTTACATAGCCGTTCAAGTAGCGGTTGGTGGTCACAGTAGGAGTAGGACTACCCGTTGTTATTGTTTTTCCGCCTAAAAAGAATAGCTCCGCGCACGGAGACCGGCCGTCGCCGCCGCGCTGGGCCTGACCTAACAGTCCGACCTGGAATCCACACATAGAACAGGATAAGACAGCTTCGAAATGCTTTTGCATGTAAAATTGTACTCCTAAAAAAAATCCTTCTCCGTTCCGACGCCGACGCGGATGGGGGTTGGGGTGGCCGGGTGGCTGACTCGACGCCGACGCGGACGCAGCTCCATGGTGACCGGTGCCGCCGCCCGCTCACAGCAGCCTTCACGCGCGCGCGGGTCGGGGCTCGTCGCTGGGCAACGCGACCCGCACCCGCCACCTCCAGCACGTGGTTCAACTGTCGCTGGTGGTCAGCCAGCCGTGGCCCCGGCTCCGCTCCTCGCCCGCCCGGTCAACACGTACGACGACGGATCCAGTCGCGGACCAGCCGGTTCCGAGTTGGCGTCTGGCAACGACCAGCTAGCTGACCGGCGCCAATCTGTGCGTTCGCTGGACGACGCGAATCCAGCCATCCGCATTGGGAGGGTCTTTTGACAGCATTGGTTCGGAGCATCTATTTAAAATAAACAAACTTGGTTTGGACTGCTTCTTTAAGCGTCGTGTACAGGTCAATTACCTGGATTACCTTCAGATTACATCGACGTCTTCTGTTCTATTCAGCGTCACAAAAGTTGGCTCGGCGCACCTGGCTGACAACACTAGGTAGGGTATAAAAATCCAGCAACACGCGATTTTGTCTTGGGGGTGAAAACGACGACAAAGGCAGACATTGAAACGATTACCGAAACGGTGAAAGTGGCATCGCATTGTAGTTACAGGCTACGGATGTGAAAGCCTTTGGATCGTGAATAGGACGGAGACGGAATGCAAAATCAGATAAAAAAAATCGTCGCAATGTTATCCAAGTATATACCAATCCGACAAGTTCGAATCGTATACTGCTGGCCTTATATAAAACTGTTTGAAGACGGACATTCGATAATTCCTGTTGTTGTCGAGAAAAGGTGAAGAACGCGGGGTGGTTGGATAGAGCTGAGGACGTGGTGAGGAGTCACTCCCCACTCGTCACAGCTGACGTCACACGGGCAAACGCGACGTGGCAGTTCCTGTACGCGACACGTTTTTTTCTCTCAGCCAGGCGGGCCCGCCTCTAGACTATGCCATTGCCGCGGAGAAGACGAGGGAGGAAAACATCCAAACCAACCCCCTAGGAACAGATAAAATTGGCAACAGTTCTTTAAAGCGGGCCCATTGCCCTTCGAACCACCAGCCCCCGTGGCTTGGACGATCACAGCTGTTGATCATGCCGGCGCGGCCCGAACTGCTCGTATCTGCACCGTCCAGTGAGCGGCCCCCACACGTGATGGTGGGGCGCGTGACGCCAGCTGGCATCGGAGGGGGCAAGCGCAACCTTATCCTCTTTTCCCGAGGCAACTCGTCCATAGGCGCGGTCCAAGGAGCGCTACCACACCGACAGACCAATGGGTCCATATGTCAGTGATGAGTGGTCCAGGAGAGGCCCCGCGCGCCGAGACCAACACACCCGTGGAATATACGGGCGCGTCCTTGCCTTCCCCCTCCCCGACCTCTCGCCTCGCCCCGGTCGCGTTTCCCATTCCGAATTCGCGAACCCACCACCTCCCTCTATCGCCGCCGCCATCAGATCAGATCAAAGCGGAACACCAACCCCTCCTCCTCCTAGGGTTTGGTGAAACCATCGGTCCCGCTGATCCGAAGGGCTAGGTTTGTTCACCTCTAGCGGCGAAGCTTTCTCTTTGCTCTGTCTCCTTTGCTCTGCTCTGTGTTTCAGCCATGATGTCGCGGTCGTATACCAACCTGCTCGACCTCGCGGAGGGCAACTTCGCGGCGCTGGGCCCGGCCGGCGGCAGCGGGCGGAGGCAGGGATCGTTCGGGATGAGGCGGATGTCGCGGGTGATGACGGTGCCGGGGACGCTGTCGGAGCTCGACGGCGAGGACGAGTCGGAGCCGGCGGCGACCAACAGCGTTGCCTCCGACGTGCCCTCGTCGGTGGCGGCGGACCGCATCATAGTGGTCTCGAACCAGTTGCCCATCGTCGCTCGTCGAAGGCCCGACGGCCGAGGATGGTCCTTCTCCTGGGACGACGACTCCCTTCTGCTCCAGCTCCGGGACGGCATTCCCGACGAGATGGAAGTGCTCTTCGTCGGTTCCCTCCGTGCCGATGTCCCCGTAGCCGAGCAGGACGAGGTGTCGCAGGCGCTGCTCGACCGATTCCGCTGCGCGCCGGTGTTCCTCCCGGACCAACTCAACGACCGGTTCTACCACGGCTTCTGCAAGCGCCAACTGTGGCCTCTGTTTCACTACATGCTCCCCTTCTCATCATCCGCGTCCGCCGCCACCACCTCTTCCTCCGTCGCCACTTCGTCACCAGGCAACGGTCGCTTCGACCGGAGCTCTTGGGAGGCGTACGTGCTCGCCAACAAGTTCTTCTTCGAGAAGGTCGTGGAGGTAATCAACCCGGAGGATGACTACGTTTGGGTTCACGACTACCATCTCATGGCGCTGCCAACCTTCCTCCGCCGCCGCTTCAACCGCCTCCGCATCGGATTCTTCCTCCACAGCCCCTTCCCCTCGTCTGAGATCTACCGCACCCTCCCTGTTCGCGAGGAGATATTGAAGGCGCTGCTCAATTGCGACCTCATTGGGTTCCATACTTTTGATTACGCCAGGCACTTCCTCTCGTGTTGCAGTAGGATGCTGGGAATTGAATACCAGTCCAAGCGTGGGTACATTGGATTGGATTACTTTGGCCGCACTGTTGGGATCAAGATCATGCCCGTGGGAATTCATATGGGTCAATTAGAGTCAGGTCTGCGCTTGCCTGATAGGGAATGGCGACTTTCTGAGCTTCAACAGCAGTTCCAGGGGAAAACTGTCTTTCTTGGTGTGGATGATATGGATATCTTCAAGGGGATCAATTTGAAGCTTCTTGCCTTTGAGAACATGCTGAGGACACATCCCAAGTGGCAAGGGCGAGCAGTGTTAGTGCAGATTGCTAACCCAGCCCGTGGAAGGGGTAAGGATCTAGAAACCATCCAGGCTGAGATTGAGGAGAGCTGCCAGAGGATCAATGGAGACTTTGGCCAGTCAGGGTATAGCCCTGTTGTTTTCATCGATCGTGATGTGTCAAGTGTTGAGAAGATAGCCTATTATACAATAGCTGAATGTGTGGTGGTGACTGCTGTGAGGGATGGGATGAACTTGACACCATATGAATACATTGTCTGTAGGCAGGGTGCACCGGGATCGGAGTCCATGTCAGAGGTGAGTGGGCCAAAGAAGAGCATGCTGGTTGTGTCGGAGTTTATTGGCTGCTCACCGTCACTGAGTGGTGCTATTAGAGTTAACCCATGGAATATAGAGGCAACCGCAGAGGCGATGAATGAGGCCATTTCAATGCCAGAACAGGAAAAACAGTTGAGGCATGAGAAGCACTACCGTTATGTCAGCAGCCATAATGTTGCTTTTTGGTCAAAGAGCTTCATCCAAGACTTGCAAAGGGCTTGTAAGGACCACTTTAGTAGGACTTGTTGGGGCATAGGGTTGGGTTTTGGTTTCAGGGTGGTGGCCTTGGACCCTCAATTCACAAAGCTTAACATGGATTTGATTGTTAATGCTTATGAGATGTCAGATAGCAGGGCTATATTGCTTGATTATGATGGAACTCTGGTTCCTCAAACTTCCATCAACAAGGAACCTAGTCCAGAGGTTTTGAGCATCATCAATATCCTTTGCTCAGATAGTAGAAATATCGTTTTTCTTGTCAGTGGGCGAGACAAAGATACGTTGGGAAAGTGGTTTTCCTCATGTCCAAAATTGGGGATTGCAGCTGAACATGGTTACTTCTTGAGGTACGGTTTTCCGTTTCTGCACAAATGATACTTTTTGTGAAGTAGTGGCAGCTGGATATGTTTTTTTCTATAATTATCAAGAACATTACAGCTGTCTTGTTTTTTTTCATAGTTATTGCTACTAAACATTGAACTTACTGTATAAGGTTTTAAGTGGCTTGGTTAGTTGTGCAACATGTCAAATTGCATTGATTACATTCTCTGTGAAACTGGGAAGAAGTATAATGCATCGGAAAAGAGATTTCAAATTGCAGCATTTCAAATTGCTAGTTAGTTAATGACACTAATTGGTTTAATCGGCTGGTATTGGATTGTCTTAGCTAGAAAGGTTCTGTGAAATAAGATTTCAAAATTTTGGTAGGTGGTCTAGAGAAGAAGAGTGGCAAACATGCACTCAGGCCTTGGACTTCGGATGGATGCAAATGGCGAAGCCAGTGATGAATTTGTATACAGAAGCAACTGATGGATCCTACATTGAGACCAAGGAAAGTGCCTTGGTGTGGCACCATCAGGATGCTGACCCAGGCTTTGGATCCTCTCAGGCAAAGGAGATGCTTGATCACCTGGAAAGTGTACTAGCAAATGAACCAGTCTCTGTCAAGAGTGGTCAGTTCATTGTTGAAGTCAAACCACAGGTTTTCATCTTTTAGCCTTTCAAATCCTTTTTTGAAGATTTGTGGTTTTCAACTTATAAGTTCATTATTTAAGCCTTAAAAAACATTTCATATTATATTTTCACGAGTCTAAAAGGTAGAGTTGAACTGTAGACCACTGAGTTCAGCTAGCACCTTTTGTTTTCTCACAGTTGATATGATAATTAGCTTCAAAAGTTTGAGAGGACCCAGTACAGTTCTTTTTATTGTTGCAAATATGTTGGCTTCATTTTTGTTCTGTATTTAGCTAGTAGCTCTGCTCAATTAAAGATCTCATTTGGGCCTGTTTTGGATTTTTATCTGGTTGTGGTGAAAGCACCTTTCTAAAAAGCAGCATGGTGATGCTTTTCTGCAGGTTTTAGAATTTTGGCTTAGCCTACTAGCCTTGTAGAAAAGCACTATTTTGTTTGCCTTATTGGGTACTAGGCTGTAGTTACTTTACCACCTTTCTTACCTTCTGCAAACATTTTCCTGCATGATTGACCTTCACTTAGTTTCTGGTATTTACTTATGTAAATTAGAATTGATTTATCTGTTGTGCACTAATCTGCAGGGAGTAAGCAAGGGAATAGTTGCCGATAGGATACTTGCATCAGTGAAGGAGAGAGGAAAGCAGGCTGATTTTGTATTGTGCATCGGCGATGATAGGTCCGATGAGGATATGTTTGAAAATATTGCTGATGTCATAAAGAGGAATATGGTTGATCCAAGAACATTACTGTTTGCGTGCACAGTGGGACAAAAACCAAGCAAAGCCAAATTCTACCTGGATGATACATCCGACGTGGTCACTATGCTGAGCGCACTTGCAGATGCCACAGGACCTGAACTGGAGACTGATTCGGCTGATGAATTGGCCGCATCTATCTCGTCGCTTGATATTGGTGGCGAACAATCAGATTCCAGTGATAGGCCAATTGGAGGGTCTTAGCCAGTTCTCTTGCATTTTTTCAGAATATGATGATTGTTTCAATAGTCAATTCTACACAATTTTCTGATGGATATGAAGTTCGACGACTGACAACTGGTTCTACGAATGCTCCAGAAGGAAGCTTCTCAATCTGGTGTACTTGAGTTTGTTCAGTTGGGCAAGATAGTACAGTCTGTTGCTGCAAGGCGTAGATAGCTGACTCGCCGACTTTCTTGGCATGTTCTTTCACTTAAATATTCCTGGTTGATTTAAAATGAAACCTCACAGAAGGCAAGGGAACTGTGTGGCTGAAGTAATTGGGGGAAGTTATAGGACTATAGGAGTGACAAATGTGAAAGAAACCCGTGCGTAGCTTGTGATATGATCCCTTATTAACACGACGTTACAAAGTGGTGTCACTTTTTGAACTATCAGTTGTAGCAATCTCAAGGGTGAGGTTTGAATTGATTAATTGCTTCAAAGCCGGATCATGGCTCCTTCTCTCTGATGGTTTTGCTCCTATACGTTTCCCCTCGTGTGTTTGGGTTTTTTTTTTGAGAGAATTGCAGGGCCGGTCCTCAAAGTATTTGGCTGTTCTTGTCTGGGTCCCCAAACTAACAGAATGCACTTATGGCTCCCTAATCTATTTAATTGGGCTCACCTGGGTCCAAATCAGACCAGGCCGCGTCCAGCAACCGACGTGGCAGCCCACGTCGGCTTTGGAGGCACCTGAGGCGCGAGTGCCCCTCCCTGACCGACGGAGTTTTCTCAGAAACCCCCTTGGACGAACTCACCTTCTCACTCTTGCTCCTTTCCTCTGCTCCGATGTCCCAGACGAAGGGGATTAGGTCGGAGGGTGGTGACACCGGCAACTGGGGCCGTTCGCAGAGACGGCAAGGTCGGAGAGCGACGACGACTCGACCACCGCGCCTAGGGGGCCCTGTAGGCGCGAGCGGTGAGGAAGATGGCCGCTGCATTGCGGCAGAAAGGAGAGGCGACGACGAAATATGGTCAGTAAAACCCTACTCTGTTCTCTGCCCTCTACTACCTTATTTCTGTCGATTTATCGAGAATGCGGTAGATTAAGGTCATTTTCTTGTACAATCCATTAATGTGTAGTTTGGAATGGCAGTGTTCTAGGGTTTTAGGTACGGTCATGCATAAGGGTGAATTCATTTTTGTAATTTGAATGAACTGTAGGTCCAGGATCTAACCAATTCAGTCTGGAGGTGCATCATGATGGGTTTTTCGTTGGGACTGGGTTGAACCGTGCTTATGTTGATGAAAAAATTGACTGATTTGATCATTGTGACGCTGATACTTGGTCACCTTTATGGATAGAAGATTTTGTGGTTCAGTTGGGATATGATAAGGCATCACCTTCACTAAAGGTTTATTGGTTACTGCCAGGGAAGACATTAGCAGATGGGTTGAGAATTATAACAAATGATAATGACACAATGGTGATGGTGTCTGTGATTCATCCTTCTGCAGATTCATCAGACAAACATAAACACTCCAAACTTAAACACCTCAAATACTAAGATTTAGAATGAACTCAGTGGCAAACAACACTTACATTGTGATCTGGGCAGGTGTAGAAGATCTCATCCTTGGACCACGGCTGCTTCGACCGGCACTCAACTACCTTATGAGCATGGCACTCCGGGCACATAATCAACTCCGGCTTGCCGTGAACCCTCCGGCAGGTTGCCGCCGATGCGCTTGATTCGGAGGCCATCTTCCTCACCGCTCGCGCCTAGAGGGCCCCCCTTGGCGCGGTCGTCGATTGTGCGCACAACCCTAGTCGTCGGTGTCGCCACCTCCGCCCTAATCCCCAGTCGCCGGTGTCACCTCCTCCGCCCTAATCCCCTTCGTCTAGGTCTGAGAGCAGAGAAGCAGAGGAAAGGAGCAAGAGTGAGAAGGTGAGTTCGTCCAAGGGGGTTTCTGAGAAAACTCCGTCGGTCAGGGAGGGGCACGCGCGCCTCACGTGCCTCCAAAGCCGACGTGGGCTGCCACGTCGGTTGCTGGACGCGGCCTGGTCTGATTTGGACCCAGGTGAGCCCAATTAAATAGATTAGGGAGCCATAAGTGCATTCTGTTAGTTTGGGGACCCAGACGAGAACAGCTAAATACTTTGAGGACCGGCCGTGCAATTCTCTCTTTTTTTTAATAAGTTTTCTGGGGTTGAGAAATGCCTTTTGGTGGAAGGTAACATATTTTTAGGCCTACTTGCCTGTCAATTTTGATTACCATTGCCAATCAACGTTGTATGCTTGGCGATTATGGGGCCCTTTGGGAGGGCTCCGAACGCGGCTTCAGCTCCGGCTTGCCGGAGCCCTGCCAAACGCCGAGTTGAATAAAAGCTTCGCTGGAGGAGCCTGTAGGGAGCCGGAGCCCTTTCTATGAAGGATTGACGGAGCCAAAATTTGTAGCTTCGTGTGGCTTCATCAAGGGGTCACGAGCACAAAGACTCAGATGCCCTCCTCTCCTCCAGGTGCTCTGCCTCAGCAGGCACGTGGCCCAGCAGCCGGCGTCGTGCGCCCCTGACGCCTTGGAGGAGCAGCAGCAGCCATGGTTGCACTGTGTGTCTCAAGGAAGAAGAAGGACATCTTGTAAAATAGACCCTAGCTACCAAATCTCATAACGTTTCTCTTATCTTTTTGTGTCATGCTATTCTATCAAATAACCCCTTCAATGCTTTAAGGCGTTGAATTCCAGTCCAAGCGTGTGTTCTAATAATTTCTTACTGGTGTATGATTATACTAAGGCGTGTCTTTGTTAATTTTGGTCAATTGTATGACAAAGTGATATCAAACATAAATCATATGTATCACTAAATTAAATAAACTAGGGGCATTTTAGACATTCAACATCTTTCATACATTCCAAAAAATTAGGAGGAGCCGTTTTGCCAAACGTTCTATATAATGGCTTCTGCTCCTTCAGAAGAGCCGCTCCTTCAGAGGAGTCAGAGCTGGAGCCGTTTTTAGAGGAGCAAGAGCCCTGCCAAACAGGCCCTATGTTGTGCGTTGTGTTGCAGGCTTGCAGCTTTGCTTGGAGTAGTAGCAAAGGTTTTCTGTGGACTGGTCGCGTTCTTACCCTTCCATTTCTTCGGGTAACGGACAACCATTTAAGCTGTCATGGATCTTGCAGTATAGGTTCCTTGCGAAGTGATGCGTCTCGTATCTATACTATTATATAATATATGTATATAATCAGAAAGTAAGTAAATCACCACGGAATTCAACTGACATGACCCTATTAGGGCATTGCCGATTTACTGGGCGTTTGGCCACCATGAAATGTTCAGTTGGACAGAACATGCAGAAATCATGGTAGAGTAGGCTGAAACCGGCCTAGGTACAGCAGATATGCATATACAGGCACTTATTTTGGACAGTACCATGCCTGGTGGCACCTTAGAGTGTGTTTGGTTGCCTGTCTTAGGATATAGCCAGACTTTCATAATGCAGTTTCAGGCTGTTTGGTTGCCTGGATAGCCTCTAAGCCAGGCTTGCGGAAGCCAAAATGGGGGAGCCAGACTGCATTGCTAGAAATGCTCAACTCCTGCGTTTTAGCTAAGCCAGACTTGTACAAGCCTCTGGCCCACCTGTCATGCCATCTCCCTCAACTCCGGCCACCACGTTTCGGTCATCTCCCTCAACTCCGGCCACCACGATGCGGCCATCTCCATTAACTTCGGTCAAGCAACTCCGCCACTGCGCCGCCATGGCCGTCCCACTGGGTCCCACCGGCCCATGTAAGCAGCCGCGTCGCGTTGATGGCCATCGTGCCTCCTGACCGCGCACGGATCTCCGACCACCACGCATCTCCCTTGGCTCCACTCGCGCGCATCTTCACCGGCTCCGGTCATGCACATACCTCCCTCCGCTCAGGCCAAGTGAGCGGTGGACAAGTGAGCCACCGCGCAGCCCAGACCGCGCCAGCCACGCACATGTCCGCCGCCACTGCCCGGATCCACCGCCGTTGCCTAGATCTCCGCCACCGTGGCCCGGATCTCGCGGAGCCGCGCACATCTCCGCTGCCCACGCCGCCACTGCGAGCCAAGAAGAGGAGGAGACCACCGCTCACCATGCCTGGGAAGAAGAAGCAGAGGAGGCTCACCGACATCCATGCTATACAAGCTTACTAGTCAGGCAACCAAACAAGTCAATACTTAAGCCAGGCTTAGCTAGCCAACGCAACCAAACGGCAACTGGTTGTATTGCTCAAGCCAGGCTTCACCTGGCCTGGCTACAAAAATAAGTCAGGCTTGATTAACCCACTCAACCAAACACACTCTTAAAAGCCATGGACCGGCCCAGGTATTTATAACAGCCGATATGCATATACAGGTGCTCCTGATGAGCATTGCACAACACCATTCGTGGTGACGCCTTAAAATGCATCTGCGAACTTGGGAAATGCAAATCTGCATCTCAACACGCTAACCACCTACCATCGTCATGTTCGCTTGATCGTTTCGGTGGTTGATTAGTCGGCTGATGATGTTTCTAACTATCTTGTGAGAGAAAAAACACTGTTTCGGTGGCTGATAAACCAAGTGAATGCAAACATCGTCTCGGTTTTCAGGTCTTGCAGAGCAGTTAGCTTGGAGACATCGCCCCCAACAATCAACCGTGCAGCAGCCTGCAGCCGTATGCCATGTGGGCTGAACACACACACGGACACTAGAGATTGTAGCCGGCGCATCGTAAGTACTGTACAGTACAGTATACGGTACTTTCTTGAGTATAGTGGACGCTGGAGCAGTGCCGTGCGTGATGCGTCAGCAAGTGCGAGATGCTGCCTGTGGGCCGAAAGGGCAATCTGAAGGCAGGGGAGGCATTGCCGCCCAAAGTCCCAATGCATCAGACCACGATGTTAGGTCAGGCATGAACAAGGACGACACAATCATCATATTCTAAACTTTTTAACGCAGCAGATCCATATGATTACGGACCCGGCAGAACCTTTGGGAAAACGGGACATAAGCCGCCCAGGTTATGCTGAAATTTGAATTACATTGAATGCTTATGTTAATTCGTTGTGAGACGAAAATAAAGATCTATTGTTCCACAAAGCTGAAAACAACCTAAAAGATTTAACATTCTGGCACTATGCCAATAGGAAATTCAAACTCTCCAACAAAAAAAATAATGCAATTCCAAGATAATCTAGTTTAAATTTTAACATATATATTCATGAAAATATATAAACCCTGACGTTTATGAAAGTACATTGAATTAATCGTGAAATATATTTTCATAATTATTTGGAGAATAATATTTTCTACTAATCTAGTTAGATGCAAAGAAACTTTTAGATTTAAATCTAGAATTGTATTCTTTGGATAGAGGGAGTATAATTAAGCAGGGCAAACAATATAAAATGAATAAATGAGACACGAAGAGGTACCACATTTTTGAAAATTCTGACAGAAGAGGTGTGCTATGAAAAAGGTGATGTTTCAAAAGTGAATTGGATCTTTAGTCTACATAGATACTACTTACCTCATCTCAAATTATAGACGTTTTAATATTTTCTAGATTTATATTTTTTATTATGTATCTAGATGCGTAGCAAAAGTTATCAATCTAGAAAAATCAAAATATCTTATAATTTAGAAAGAGAGTACTACTCAAGAACAAAGTGAATATTATCATCTACATAAATAACCACGTCAGACAAACCTGAGAAATCTTAGAAGCTGTGGACAACAGTATCCGGAAGTGTCTACTGAATGCAGCACTCATAAACATATCAACTAGTCTCTGCATCATTCTAAACACGGCCAAAGTACAAGGGGAAAAAGTATGACTACAAAGTCGATGTCAGTCAACATATCAGTTGCGGGTGGCGAAGATATGATACACTGCAAATTACATGTCAGAGGCACCAACGTCCTATGTGTTTCTGTACTAACTGTTTTTCAGCTACAAGAAATACAAACAGTCAGGTTTTCTCCACCGAGGTGAGATGCCCCAACTTTTCTGTCATCTGTTCAACATTCTTCTTTTCCCACCAAAAGTTTCCCCGATCTCCTATTCTCGTCTGATCACCTTTATTATCTCCATCCCGCCTTTCTGATTGGGCCTCCTGTTGTGCATCAGAACCAGGCTGCTCAGTGAGGAACTGCTGCCAAAAGCCATCGTTTACCCCAGTTGCTACATGAGGAGGCTCCTCGGCAGGTTGATCCCTTGACAGACCAGTTTCTGTAACAGCAGGCTCCATATTAACATCAATCTCAGACACCTTAGTTCGTGGATCTGTACAGGACTGCATTTGAGGGAGGGGAGGACTTTCTGCGCAGCTAGTTGAACCTGTTACATCACGAGAAGAGAGTGAATCACCAGCACCAGCCGAAGATGTATGCATCCTTGACACAGGTGATGGTACATGGGGATCACTTTCTCCAGATGAATGGAGCTCCGTGATAACAACAGCAGATGAAGGGCCAGGGAGACCATCATCATATGAAATATTAAATGATTCACTCGCTTCCCGAAGGAAATTCTCCAATGAGTTCAAGGAAGATTCCATTTTGTCAAATGATTCCGTGCAAGCTGGTGGGTTCGTTAAGCCCCCATGCACAATCTGATTGTCCTCGGTATTTGCATCTTGGTGGAGAGAAATAGGTATTGGTAGTCTCCTTTTCTTTCCATGATGATCCGGTTGCTGCACAAAGGTAGACAAAAATCCTGGGGCTTGTACAATATCCCTGACATATGCCATCAGATTTTTCTGCCGATCCTCTAAAAAGATCAACTTATCTTCTAGCTCCTGCATTCGTTTCTCTGTAACAAGTTTCTTTTGTGCATTGTTTTCAAGCTCTGAGGTCAGAGCTGCATTCTCACACTTAAGCTTTTCGATCTCCTCCTCATAATCCCTCTTTTCAGTATCTGCCAATGGTCCAGAACCAGTGAGCGATGAATGGCTGAATATAGGCTTGCGCCTGTGTATATTTTTCAGTCGGTGCCGTTGTCCCCTGATGAAATCATCATTTGCAAACTCCCATTGTTCAGGATCAATTTTCCTAAAGCCCTACACAAGAAGAAGCGGGAAGCTATTACACAACATCACAGAAATATGAGTCGTCAAGGCTCATAAATCAGAAGGAACCATCCTAATAAATCATTTTGGTTTCTTTTGATTTAATTTGGGTGTGGAGAAAGATGCCATTTCAACAGTGTTTACCGTTAACAGCACATCATTTGTCAAAAGGTACACTAATTGTTAACACTTAACAGCACATCATTTGTCAAAACGTACACTAATTCTGTTGGATTTAGAAAAGGAAAAACATCCCACCAAGATAATTGAGCATATACTATACTAGATATATAAGGCAAAAATGGACACACGGAATTAAAGCTATCGCCAAATTGCCAATACACTATGCTATATAACAAGAAAAAAATTCATTCTGCCTAAGACGATATCCCTAAACAATTGTTCTACTATAAGGGTAACAAGATTCACCCCCAAATGCCAAATTGTAGAGTTTTCGCACACCCACAGCTGACAGTAGCGCCCGCCAGGCTCCCCGATCGACCAAAACCGCAGGTCCGCAGGTGGACAGAGAGGAAGGGAGACGGGGCGAAGAAAATGAAGGATCGTGCTGTGCTGGCTTACGTAGGTGTTTAGCTGCCGCACGAAGCTGGAGAAGTTGTTGTGCTTGAAGTACTTGGGAGAAGATCCCTGCAGAACTCGGCCTGGTTGGCGACGATGAAGCTGGTCCCCGGCGGCGTCCACGCCACCACGGCGTCCGTGGCCGGGTCGTCCACCATCTCGTACGTCTTGCTCAGGAAGGGCGGCAGCGAGGACGCGCCCCCGCCGCCCGCCTCCATCCCCTCCAGACCACCGCCTCCTCCTCCTCCTCCTTCTCCTCCTCCTCAGGCCGCGGCGGCGGCGGCGGAGCGGCGCATGCCAGGTGTGAATTGTGATCCGAGGCGACGGCGGCTCAGGCGGCTTGCGGCTTGCTTGGTGGGTCTAGTTGGTTGGTGGCCGGGAGAAGGGAAAATTTCCAGCCGCTCGGAATCGGATTGGTGGACGGAAATTTCCAGAAGGCTACAGTAGATTGTAGCGTGGGCCTCGACCTCGAGCGCGGAGCCGGAGCAGGGCGGCGTCCGTCCGTCTGTGATCAGTGCGCTGTTTCTGGTTGGGTTGGATCGGGTCGTGTTAGGTAAGCAGTGACGCGTTCAGGGGCCGCGGCTTGCGGAGGCGATGGCACGGGGGAGCCGTGCGAGCTCGGGCCTCGGGGCGAGTGGTTGGATGGATGGATACCTCTCCCGGTTCTCCCCTTGACTTCGTCGGCGGGTTGACTTCCTCGACATTTCCAATTCTAGCAGATGTGATGTGCCCTCGCCCTGTGGCCTGTGCAACCAGCCAACCATTGGCGCCGGCGCCGGCGCCGCGTTTACCGTCAGATCATGGCACTGAAGTGCCTGGATCTTGTGCTCTGCGACAAGGATGAAAACGGATAGGGATACGAACGGATATCGCTGATATTGTATTTATTTCTATATTTTTGTTCGGATTTGGATTCGAATACGAATAGTATCAAAAATATCGGATATGATACGATTAGATATCGACATCATAAATATATTGATTTTAGTATTCGGATACGAATACGGTATCGGATGTTAATCTTCAGACTCGGATACGGACAGGTCTAAACTCTTCTAAACGAATTCGGTCGGACGGACGGTCAAATAAATATGCGTACCGTTTTCGTCCCTACTCTGCGACCGCGTGATCCGCTACCGTCATATCACGGCACTGAAGTAACCCAATAAGATGCAATTTGGCCTAGAACTATTTTCCTTCTGTCTTGTTTGCGCTTTCTAATAAATAACTTTTCATTAAATATGTATTAAAAATATTAGTATTTATATACATAATAAGTACCATTAGACAAATATTTAAACATAGTTTTTTAATAAATTTATTTAGAGATATAATATTTTCTATAAATGAAGTTAAATTTAAGAGACGCATACCAATGACGATAGTTATTTAAGAGTAGAGAGAGTAGGCTTCCAGTGTAGTACTGAGAATTATATTGTGTTGTGTTGTCAAAGTGTAGGTTCCTCCCATTTTTGAAAAAGAGTGTTTTGGGCAATGCAAGCTACCAAGTTAGGGTTAGGTGAAAGCTAGGAATAGAGAGAAGATTAGATTCGTGCAAGATCATTAGCTAGGAAATACGCCTGGATGTTATTCTCTGTATGTTATTTATGACCAACAAGAAAAGAATGTTAGACTATCTTCGGTCGTCAGGGAATGGTAACTAGGAACTAATCCTACTAGAAATGCTTTATAATTTATATAAACCCTCATCAAGAACTATTTCTACCAGGAACGACTCTAACCGAATGTAAAGAACTTTTGGTGGGAGCTGATAAACTTGATGGATAATATTTCCTCTCTGAAGAGGAAGACCAAATTATCTAAACTATACTTCACATGAGAAATACACTGTGCAATCTTTATATGATGTGATCACTTTTAGGGTGCAATCAACTAGAAACAAAGGCTTCATCGCCTCCTTTGATCATGTGGCACAACCTAGGGGATTCATTATCAGAGCCATCGCCATTGGCTACTCCGCTTTCGGCCTCCAGTGTTTGTGATTTTGGATCGGTGTGATCAGGATTTATCAGTAGACGATGTCATGTTAAACGAGTCTGAGAAGTTACCTTACGACTAAAGCCGTGGACATGAATAAATGCGATGGTTACACGGTTATGCGTTTTGTATTACATCCTTTTGTAAAAAAAAGGACATATAAAAAAGATCTAGGGAGAAGGAGCTTGTCGCTATTTGGCTAATGGTTTAGGCAGACGATAATGTAGTTTTTACTGTTTTGCTGTGAGAAAAAACACTGTATCATAACTGATAAGTTTAAGCGAATAGATCAAAATTAAATTCTAAATGTATTATAATTTAGAATAGAGAGTATTTAAAGTAGTTTATCCATTAAAAAACAAACCGATTTCTATAGTTACCCTAAGTCAAATAATTTTAAATTTAATTGAATATTTAAAAATACTAAAAATCTAGAACATCAAATTAATATCATTAGATACATCATAAAAAAATATTTTCATAAGCTACTCATCTGATGTCATGAATAATGTTATTCATTGCTATAAAATAGTCAAGCTGATAGTTTGACTCAAAATGATTCTAAAAAGTTATTTTATTTTGAGATGGAGAGACTTATGTGTGTGTAGCATGCTTTGTCCTACGAATTACTCCCTCCATGATCTTTTATAAGGCAATTTGCCTCTCTCAATACAACCATGATTGCGTTTTATCTTGAAAAATATTGCATAACAGCACAAAACATCGCCTGTATGTGATGTTTCCATGTTTATTCTCACGCATTCCAGCATTCAGTTACATTCCCAAGATTTTTACCCCAAGATATAGGTCACATGACTCATGAGGAAGCACATGCCTATTCTCCAAACACAGCAGAAAATACCACACCCCGCCACCCAAGAAAATTGGTTATGAAGACAGTGGATCAATTCCTTATATCCAGATGACACCTTCCAAATTTAAGTTGCAGGCCGAACAATGAAACAATCTACCACCTCATATCTGTCAGATAAAACTTCAACTGGAAAATAGAGATTTCGGGTTGATTTAAACCGTACCATATTACATGACTACTCACTGACAGAAATATGACTGAATTTCGTGCTTTGGTAAACATCCAAATTACAA
Source organism: Microstegium vimineum (assembly GCA_022036555.1). NCBI lineage: Eukaryota > Viridiplantae > Streptophyta > Magnoliopsida > Poales > Poaceae > Microstegium > Microstegium vimineum. The sequence goes on from CM039137.1 coordinate 8,033,660, forward strand.
AGAGGATCCGTAATCCCCCCTGGTCAGAGGTATGATTATGAAGATGGCACTCCAAACAAAGGGCAAAACCTTATGGGGAGGAATTCGTTACCACATCCTTTTCAATTCATGGGATTCTCTAGCCAGTTTTTTGTATTCTTTTATCCCTGATCGGGAGGGGGACAGGTTTTTGAGCCTCGTGTGGATGTTCTGCCCCTTTGTAAACCTTGAGGTGGGTAAATAATCTTCTTCCCAGCTGCAAATTGTCCAAAAATATTAGCAGAATAAATAGAATAAGTATACAGCACATGATGAAGCTAAGTTAAATTAAATTTGACATCAACATGAAGAATGGAATGGCTAGGGGTTGGGTGGGGGGCTGCTTCAGATGACAAGATATTTCCCTGGCAGAATGTGAGTTTCAGTAAATGCATCCATACTACTTAACAATTGAACTAAGAAACAATTTCTTTTGCAAGAAAAGGTCAAAAGGCAGCTTTTCTGGAGTTCATGCAACACACCTTTGCAAACTTTAAAAAAAATGAAAGAACAAGGTAATTAAGTAATTCAATCTGGACTTGTTAATTTTGTTTAATAACAGCATTCCCTTGAATTTAGTCCTGTGATTTATTCTGAAAGTCATGCTTTCACTGGGAGGCACATGCTCATGCATGAGCAACGCACTGACCCCAATGCACTTCACATTAACCATAATAGTTTTCAATCTCAAAGATATTTCCACAGCTGAATACCCAGTTGTAATTTTTGGGACCTTAATAAAGGTCACCCGGAAATTCGGTTGTCATTTCCATATTTGGCATACATTATAACGTGCGCACCAAAACGAGAAAGAGAACATCTATGCAATCAGCTAGTAGAATATGGTTTTCTTACCCTGCCCTTGGGGAGCATGCCACGAACCGCATGTTCAACGATTCTCTCTGGGATTCTTTTCTGAAGTTGGTCAAAAGTTTCTTCTTTCATCCCTCCAGGCCGTCCAGAGTGCCTCCTATAGAGCTTTTGCGACCGCTTTTTACCAGAAACAGCAACCTTCTCTGCATTGACCTATGTGAACATAAAAAGTTACGATTTTCAGCATAGTAGCACAATAATGCATAGCATCTATGTGGTAATGAGCCTTCAGAGATACACCAGTCACAATATGCTAACATAAACACACAACCACAGTTTGAAGATTATTTGAGGAAGCTTATTCGCCTCAGTATTAAATAACCTGAGGGAAGTAGAATACCACAGCGTGTATACTAACACTATATGTATTGAGAGGATGCTTACCACAATAACAAAAGCTCCCATGTCCACACTGGGAGTGTAAGTGGGTTCATTCTTTCCCCTGATATGTACTGCAATGGTGGATGCTAGTCTGCCTAGAATCTTGTCTGATGCATCAACAACATACCATGTCTTCTCGGTGGTTACATGATCTGCAGACTTAGGATACCAGGTTGTATTCCATATGTCCTGCAAAATAAATTACTCAATCAGATTTCAGTATGACACAGTACTTGTGGACTAATAATTCATAAGAAGAAGAAAGAACAAGGCATGGTACCAACGAACCGTTCACATTATGCCCTTACTAACTGACCCTAAACAGTAACAATTATGAACAGGCTGGTGGCAACCATCGCACATGTAGTACAGAAATGTAATTTAGCATACGACATCAATTTACTTTGACTTCCATCTCATATTAAGCTCATTTCTACTGAATTCTCTCTCACCATAAACAGCCCATGGCTAATTTTGGATGTGATGGCTCATGGCAGATAACATACAATGTAGGCAGTAACATTGTAACTTAATACTCATCATCATGCACAAAAAGGCTAATCTGAGGTCGATTAAACATGAACAATTTAGGATGGAACCCTGTCGTTCCAGAGCTACGATTCTGTAAACGAGCTGTGAAACTGCCCACATTGTTACAAGAGAGGAAAGAGAGGGCGTCGTACGGGGCCGCAGAGCTCGTCTCCCTCGAACATGAAGCGCTGCTCGCGGGGCACGAGCGCGGAGAGCGGCTGCCTCTTCTGCTTGTCGCTCTTCTCGCACCGCACGGCCAGTCCCACCGGGGCGGCCCGGCGCGGTCCCGCGAGCCGGGTAAGGCGGCGGTGGTGGCGCGGGGCGAAGGCGGAGGAGAGGAACGTAGAGGAGGCGACGGCCGTAGCCATTGCGGCACGGCGAGCGAGTAGCAGCAGGAGGATGTGGTGGTGTCTCAGACGGTTGGTTCAGTGGGACGCGGCCATTTTTAGGCGAGGTGGGAGCGTCTAGCGGATAAGGGGATAGAAGACTCGGAGCCTGAGAACAGGAAGGTTAACAAGAACACATGGGCTTCATGGGCCTAAAATGAAATGAAGATTTGGCCCATTAGACCCGTTATTATCAGCTCATCTGAGGATTAAACGCTTGTTTCAAACTCTTTCCAAACTCAAAATGTATTGCTCAAAGAATAAAACCGCATTGTCAAGGGGTTCACAGCGCAATGGCAAAGGCCATTGGTTGGGGGCTCCCATCCAGGGTTCAAATCCTGGGTGCGACACTTTATTCTGGATTTATTCCAGGATTTTCCGGCGCTACGCATTAAGTGGTAGGCGACGTTCCCCTCGACAGCGAGGCGCCCGTGGTGACTTCAAGTTTCCGGCGCTACGCATTAAGTGGTAAACGACGTTCCCCTCGACAGCGAGGCTGTCTGCGTTGTACTGTGTACTCTAAAAAAAAACCGCATTAGAAGATAATGGCCAACAGGTGCCTTAGGCGCTGGAGGAGGAAACAGAACCTCGCATCAAAATCTTCGCTTCCTCTAGGCTCCAGAGAGGAGCATATTTTGTTCAAAAATGATTCCTCAGTTCAAGTACCACATTAAAAACATCGTAATTCAGAGGCATTCTCGACTCCAAATAAAATGATGGGAACAGAAATCTCCATTGCTGCTATAGTTTCCGCGACAGCATTCAGCAGCTGAAGCTAAATTAATTGATAACGTACACCACCTCCACATGTTTAACACGTCAGGAAAGAAAAAGAGGGCAGAACAGTGTTCATTATCTTCTAATCAAAGAAAACGATATCTTTTACATATATAGTGGCAACATCGTGTGATTGTGTTGCAGTAAAGCAACGGCTTAACGTGTTTCAGGTTCAGATCCGTGATTCCTTTACAGGAAGAATGCAAACATAATAATATACAACAACAAAATTGTGAACCAGAGATGTCGACGATCAGAACCATATGTAAAGCAATGGTTAGTTAACTACTAGCAAATGAATTGGGGGAGGTTACGAAGTAGAAGACTCTGGATTTGTCAGTGTAAGAGGTTTTACTTTCCTTGTGTGACCTAAACTATTCACAAGGTCCCTGCGAGTGCATACAGGAAACATGCTCATTCCATACATGTTTAGTCGCCACAAAACATATGGGAAACTGAGCTGATCACGAGATGTGAAGCGAACCACTTCATTAAACCAAGCACACATGAAATGGTTCGGTGCTGGGGTGAGTTCCCTCACAATAACAGAAGCTTCAGCAAGAGCTGAAAATCAAATGGGTAAATTCACCATATCAGGCATGCTTCATAGTCCACAGAGCATATACAGAAATATTCAACAGGAGCGAAAGAATAATTAATTGAGAAAGATTAACAAACTGACCTTTAAGTCCATGTAATCTTTTTGTGTCCGGCATCCCATCTTGACGATAATGAGTCAATTGTACCTCTACCTCTTCAGGAGTAGCCTTGTGCTTTTGAACAATAGCTTTCCCCTCATCATATATGTTACTCCGTGCTCCATGTTCAGAGATAGCAAATGTAGAGTTTGTCCTCCAAAGAAGAGCTTCAAGCACTCCTATAGGATCCCTTCGAAATTGGTATTTAGAGTCAACCCATATGGAGTACCTTGCTTCTGGGAAAAGGCGATGAGTCAACATCTGCAAAAGTCATGTCAAGTGATTTGGTATCAGAACACAGGCTGTTGCCCAATCCTAAAAATAAAATTTCAGGCTTAGGAAAGTGAGGATGATAATATCAGCAAATTTCTTTACCATGTCTCTATCATGACAAATTGGTATAGAGGATAGATTATGGCATCTTAAGGTTTCTACCTTTGGTATCTTCCCATTTAATCGTTGATCTACAAAAGGGAGGCTCCTGACAACAATGATCCGCCACCTTCCTATCATGCCATCATCACCGATTACCTTTCCTTCGGCTTCCTGAGTTGATAGTGTCACTTCATCCCAGAAAGCCACATAGCAAACCTGATTTACAACAAGACCATGCAAACTCGTATAACCATCAAATGTGAAAGTTTACTCTGACGTTCAATTCTGAAAATCTTGGAGGATGCAATACCCTGCCAATAGAAGAATTGACCATTCCAATAGGTTGATATAGATCATCCCCACCACCAAATGCACAGGTAGACACAACAACTTTACAGGCTCTCATGTATCTCCTGTCCTCCTCAGAAATTTTGAAGCCACCATTGTCGCTGTAGAAACCACAGTGCACACTAACAGTCTCATTCACCTGCAGAAGTATCGAAACACATTAAACACGTCAGGGAGGTGCAGCTTTGTGACAGCAAAAAACATTATACAGAAGTAAGCCTTAGAACCTTGAAGCTATCTTCTCTTTCAGCAAGTGCCTGAAATCCTGTAAACAAATTAAACCTTGTTGCTTCCGCATGTTGCAGTAAATATGTAGAGTTTGCTTCGGAGTTGTACGTGTCGTAGTCATTGTCATCAGATTTGTACGTGATTCTGTTCACCACAGAATCGGGTCTTGTGCCCTCCGGGAACACCAAATTTGCCAAACTTTTGGGGCTAAGGAGCTTCAAGCAAGCTGTCAATATCAATGATACGAAAACTAATCAATCCACTCTTAACATTCAGTTGTAAGTGAAGTCAAACTACTAAAGAGGCTAAAGAGGCTAACGACTCTAGACTCTAGTATCCAAGCCAGAAAAAGCTTACTGATCTGTGATCTGTCAGAAACATCACACGAAAAACGATCTTTAACTGATAAGTTGGAAACGGGCACAGCGTTCAGTTGTAAGTGAACACCAAATTTGCCAAACTTTTGGGGCTAAGGAGCTTCAAGCAAGCTGTCAATATCAAGGACGCAAAAACTAATCATGCCACAACATTCAGTTGTAAGTGAAGTCAAATCAAACTAATAAAGAGGATAAAGACTCTAGTATCCAAGCCAGGAGAAGTTTACTGATCTGTGATCTGTCAGAAACATCACAAGAAAAAAACGATCTCTGACTAATACTAAAATTAGAAACGGGCACACAAGCATTTTCATACTCGTATTCTTCCTGATGTATCACTACTTTGTCAGCGTGCAAGATCTATAATGTTCAGATCAATCGTCCATAAATATCTAGTTAGTTGTGCAAAAACAGCAATCAGCACCGACAAAAGTACGGCATATCGTCGTGCAATGCAGCGCAGGCGTTACCAATTAGCCGCACCAATTTTCTTGTTAAATTTAGTCAATTCGGTACCAAACCTCCTGTACAATCGCCAGGGGCACGTGGGAGTAGGAACAGTTTATGCGTAGATAGAACTAGAGTAGGTGGGGGGAACTCACGCTCGCGCACGCCATGGACGAGGTGTGTGGTCGGGTCGAGCCGTCCGAGGCTAGAGACGGGTTGGTTGGGCGCCGGGGATGAGGCGCGGAGCTGCGAGGCCTCGAAGAGGAGGAGCGCGACGGCCGGGAGGAGCAGGAGAACAGGCCACCACCGCGCCACCAGACGCACCGCCCGCTGATCCAAGGTGCGCGCTGCCGCCTTCCTCCTTCCAGCGCGCGGTCGCCGTGTCGGTGCCGCCGCAGCACCGTCGTCGTCGGAGACGGTTATGGAGATGCTTCGGATCGTCGACGACGGCATCGGGAAGGGAGGAAGCGGTGGCGAAATGGTGGCCCGTGGTGGGTTTGCCATTTAGCGGATGGGTGGGCTCGTGGCCTGGGAAGAGAGAGCCCAACCAAGGCGGGGGCCCATCTACAACGCTTCGGACACTTTGACGGGCCACGGCCCACGGCCACTCAAAAATCTCGCACAGCAGCCGGACAGCACTGCCCAGTGCCCGCAGTCGGCGACATTTGTCGTCACAGCTGTTTCAGCCATCTGCCACCTCGGTCACATGCCGTCAGCCACGTCGAGACCACGAGCTCGATACGTGATACGTGTCACGCCCCAGCCATCCCCGAGGATCTCCGCTCTCGTCTTTTAAAGAACGCCATCTGATGTCGTAACACAAGGCTGAGAGCTAGCAAAACGAGATAGTTTCAAAAAAAAAAAACACTAGCTCTAGATCTATATCGATCCGATCCGATGGCGACGTCCAGGTCCAGCGACGGGAAACCACTGCCAACCCCGGCCTCTGCGGGCGGCGGCGGCGGAGCGCCCCCGGGCAACCGTCTACGGTGGCGTCCAAGGTGCTGGACATGGGCGCGGCGGCGATGCAGTCGTTGCGGCCCGTGAAGCAGGTGAAGCAGCACGTGTGCACGTTCGCGCTGTACGCGCACGACCCGAAGCGGCAGGTGGAGACGCACCACAACGTGTCCCGTCTCAACCAGGACTTCCTCCAGTGCGCCGTCTACGACTCCGACCGAGCCGACGCGCGGCTCATCGGCGTGGAGTACGTCGCGTCGAGGAAGCTCTTCGAGTCGCTGCCGGCGGAGGAGCAGCGGCTGTGGCACTCGCACGCGCGCGAGATCAGGTCCGGCCTGTGGACGTGTCCGCACGTGCCGGGCCTGCTGGAGAAGGCGGAGCTGGACCACCTGGCCACCACGTTCGGCAAGTTCTGGTGCACCTGGCAGGTGGACCGCGGCTACCGCCTGCCGCTGGGCGCCCCCGCGCTGATGGTGTCCCCGCAGGCCGACCCCGCCGCCGCCGTGCGCCCCGACCTGGTCTGGAAGCGGGGCGACAGGTACGGATTCTCCACGGAGGAGCTCCGCGCTGCTAGGGCCGACGTCGAGGTGCCAGTCGAGGAGCACCCGGGCCAGGCCGACTACTGGCTCCGCCACCGCAAGGGGTTCGCGGTGGACGTCGTGCCGCACGAGATGAAGCGTCACGCGCCGTTCCCGTGAGACGTTACGTTTACGTACGTGTGCAACGAGAGCAGTGTTTCACAGTGGCGCATGTAAGAAAACCAAACAAGCATCCAGCGAGCAGTCTCTGAACTCATGAATGTTGTTTCACAGTGCTCATGAATTTTCTTTCATTCTGAATTTCGAATTGCTAATCATATATGTTGCTCAAAGAGCAATATATAACGAAGCTCGCAGGGTCAAACATGGTTCAGCTAGCAAAGAGAATCTGACAGTGAAACTACGTACTGACGGTAGTACACGATGGATCAGGATCACTACACTTCTTGCTGTTGCTGCTGCTGCTGCTGCTCCTCGGCGTCGGCGGTACTGGGCGCCTTTTCCTGAGGCTTGTACTTGTACCAACTTGCCCAGAATAGATAGTTGAAAAGGTTGAGGGTGCTAAGCACGGCGAGTAGCCAGTAGAAGAGGTCGACGTGGTTGCGGTTGATGTTGTTCCCGGCGAGCCATCCGCCGCTGGTCGTGGACCCCCTGGTGGCGGCGTTGACGGCCTTGACGATGATGGTGCTCATGTAGTATCCCAGCGAGAGGGAGCACCAGAGGAAGGAGGAGGACATGGACTTGAGCGCCTGAGGCGCCTGCGAGTAGAAGAACTCCATGAGGCCGACGTAGGTGAACATGTCGGCGATGCCGAACACGGCGAACTGCGGCGCCAGCCAGAAGCAGGACATGGGCAGGTGCGTGCCGGGAATCATGTCCAGCATGCCGTTCCTCGTGGCCACCTTCTTGCGCTTCACCTCCACGACGGCGGCGATGACCATGGAGACGATGGAGAGCACGAGGCCGACGCCCACGCGCTGCAGGTACGGGATGCCGGTGGGGATGCCCGTCAGGCGGCGCGCGAACGGCACGAACAGCTGCTCGTAGATGGGGACGGCGAAGATGAGGAAGACCAGCGGGATGATGGGTATGGACGCCACCGGCATGTTGAAGCGCGGCCCCAGCGCCGTGTCCATCGTGTTGCCCTGCACCATGGAGAAGGTCTGCAGCTGCGCCAGGCAGGTGCCCATGATGATGGCGCTGCAGAAGATGGGCACCATGGCTAGCACCGTCTTGGCTTGCTCCACCTGCGTCACCCGGCACTGACGCCACGGGTTCGCCGCCGTCTCCTTGGCTGTCTGAACTATGGCCGCCTTGTCCAGGAATCTGCATGATGCATGTATGAGCACGCAATCAAAATGAAACAAACAGTACTGTATAACCGTCAGTCCCTGCCAGAGGGCCCTGATTGAACAGTTTATATGAGTATAAGTATGTGGTGAGCGTCGACCTGAACGGCCTATCCCTGTGGGCCACGAACTCTGTTTCAGGCGAGGCTTTGTTCCTGCTGATCTCGTACAGCTCGTCGGGGTCCTCAGGGAGCTGCTGTTTCCTGTTCCTGACTGCAGCGACGTACACCTGAACACAACAACGGCACCTCGATGAGGAATTGAGGACTACTGTAACTGTATTTGTACTGTATGCATATAACATATAGACAGAGAGAAAGGGAGGCGTTTCTTGACCTGGAAGATCTCCTTGAGCGCACTGCTTCCCTGCACGGTGGCGATGCGGTACCTCGGCAGGCCAGCGACGAAGACGATGACGGCGAGGGCCATGACGCCCGTGGCGGCGGCGAACCCCTTCGGATACCCCTTTTGTACCTGGATCCACACGAACACCGTGACGCTGAAGGCGCCGCCGGTGCAGAGGCTAAGCAGCAGGTAGTTGAAGCTGCTGGACATCTGCAGCTTCTCCTTGGGATGCTTGGCGTCGAACTGGTCGGCGCAGTGCGCCGGCAGCGCCGCCTTGATGCCTCCCGAGCCGAGCGCGATGAGGTACAGCGCCAGGTAGAGGTGCACCTCGTTGCCGCCGTGCACCCGCACGCACGTGCTCGGCTTATAGGGGTCGCACCACGGAGGCCTCAGCCGGTCGGAGCCCGCCTGCAGCATCAGCAGCAGGAGCCCCTGCGATACGCAAGAAACGTGACCGATCTCAATACAAATCTAACGGTGGACGTGTTGGGAGCATGTGCCCTTGAGAGAAACGAACCAATTGAAACCATCCATAAGCTATCAAGACAAACGATTCGTACGTACCACGAGCTCAACTAGTGATGATAGGATCACAGTCATGTATCGGCCGATGAAGACGTCCGCGAAGACGGAGATGAGCACGGCGATCATGTAGCTGGTGCCCATGTAGTTGGTCAGCAAGTTTGAGGAGTCCTCAAGGTTCATGTGCATGATGCCCAGGAAGTACATTATGAGGTTCACGGCCAGAGACAAGCTAGCCATGTTCTCGAGTCCGAAGTTGACTGCAAAATCAACACCACAGCTCAAATATGACCTTCAATTCTCCTTGTTTCTTGGCTTGGCCACTTACGGCAAATCTGGTAACTAGTGGCGCATAATTAACCACTACTAAAATAATTGTAGACTTCTTCTAATATTTTTAAGTAGTAGTACAACACGACTACTAGTCATAACATCTTAGAATCCTTACTAGGAGACATTTAGTAGAAAAATTAAGTTACACTAAATTTTGAATACCAAAACAATAGGTGAACTTCACTTCACTAGGAGAGTTTACAAATTTTGGTTATGAACACGGGGTGCTGCTCATATATTTCTTGCAATCATGTTGGTAATATTAATATCATTAATTAGACGCTCCATGTTAATCTTCACGAGACGTGCTAGAGAAAAAAAAAGATAAATCATATAAATTCACATAATAATCAGAATAATCTTATTGTTGATTTGGCTGACTAATCAACATCGCTAATAATAACTTTGGATTTATTTTGTTTTCCAATAGATTACTCTCTAGCATTACAGTCAATAAATAAAGTAACCTTCTAATTTGCATACAAATTACCCACCTCTATCATCATAAAAGATAAATTAAAATGACCCTCTAATTTACATCTAAATTACAAACGTCTATCACTATTCAGCATATGATTCGATTTCATGCGGCTATCATCTAGGAACACACACTGTTAGAAAATTGAATGAATTAGCTTGATAAACTGAATGTATGGGCTCAAAAGAATTAGTTTCGCAAGTGCATTCACTTGAGTACTTAAGAAATAAATTCTTCTGAATGCAAATTCAGTCCAGAAACCATAAAGTTTTAATTACACCTTTTCTTTCTAAGAGAGAATATAAACAGTTAGGAATAGGAGGTACCAAGAATGAAGAAACAATTGCCCAAACCGCCATGGCGTCCTCGCAATGCAGGTCTTCCCCGCCAATCAACCTTCCCTTCAATGACTTCATACGTATTTCCTCCAACAACACGTGTCTCCACCTAGCGCGCAGATAATATATGTGAATAACCAAGCCACGCTTTGTCACCCTTTTGGCTTAGGATCAAGTTTGAAAATATGTCTTTGCAGACATGGATAGGTAAGCATGAAATGGACAGATAAACTTAATCTAGAGTGATCTACTTTGCTCTTGGATTCGGATACTTTACTTTAATCCTTATAAATTGTAAGGATCGAAGGAGAAGTGAGCTAGAGATATTGAATCGGGGAAGTGCAATAAATTATAAGGATCGAAATCATCGTATAGGGTGACTTGTTGTTGACAAACACATCGTCTAACACTAAGAGAATAACATAATTAAATCTTAGAATGAGACCATAAAAATAAGTACATACACGTGTCAAGTCGAGAGTTTGAATCCAAATGGACATATTCTACTAACCAGCTTAGCTACGCATAGTTCACTATGATGAGAAGATTGGACACTCCATATCACTAGGCTCAGCTAAGGCGCACATCGTTTGATGAGTAAACCAAAGCTTCTTCATAAATGAGTGTCAGCTATTGTTTCATGGCAGGGGCGGATCTAGCGGTGGGGCGGCCGGTAGCCCCCTACGGCCGCCGGACCTATAGATCCCCCCTAAAACTCTGCCATAGATGCATCTTAAGGAGAGGTTGAAGCCATATAGAGGTTGAAGAAGCCCCCTCTATATATTTTTCTAAATCATGAGTATCTATAATGTTCGGATGCAATAAGCCAATGGCTCTGTTCACTTAGCTTATTTCAACTTGTTTACTTTTACAGAACACTATTTAATTAGTTTATTCTCCCTCACATAACACTATTCAATTAACTTGTTCCCTCTGTTTTTTTTTGTTCTTGCCAAGTCATCAATAACAGCACCCATGGATGCGGGCACGTGATTGTTTGGTTTCATATTTTTTTTAGAAATAAGTTCAGAGTGTAGAATCCAATCCATAAAAGAAAAGGAGACAGTCATGTTGACAGTTATCCATGCACACACAATTTTCATATAAGGTAATAGCAACTATATGTCTTCTGCTATATATGAAATACTCCAAATAAGCAAGCACCAGCTGTATCAGAAGGAAAATGGGAACCAAGGACCAAGGCACATACCATGGAGATGGAGTCTGCCTTGCCGTTGGCTTCAGATGCTTTGCTCATCTCCTCGTGCTCCTATTTGGATTCAAGAAAATCATACAGATGAGAACTTTGGCATCATGAGAAGTTGGAAATGACAGAGCGAAAGCAAAGCTACCATTTTGGCCCAGAACTATCTAAGGAGGATAGGCAGAGAAGGTGCAGCTGCAAGGACATATAAAAGCATGCTGCACGAACGACTCATCCTAGGATATCGACATTCTCTTGATTTGTTTATTCTTGCTACAGGCATTAACTGTGGAGTTGTTCGAATTCTTTTGTACAGCTTCGTGGATATATACAATCACAACTGCCAGACATTGCTTTAGAACTTAGCAAACTCAGTGCACACAAAGATTAATCAGCTTTGTCCGGCTCTTCTGTCAGTATGCATAATGCGCAGTAGGCTCTCCATGGAAATATCCATAGATATGTTCTTCAAGGACCTTCGTGTCCATATCACACGTCCATATCACAGTAGGCTCTTCGGTACTTTAACAATGCTGAAAACGACACCATGTGTCTCCTACTCTCGTTCCTCACTGACGCCGATCAAATCGAAGTAAGAAAAGGGTTTAGAATCATTGAAATAGTGCTCGAGAGTGCGACATTTCAATTGGAGCATTGCTTGCCACTTGCTGCCAGGGCCGGCGTTGGTATATGATGGATTTTGCTAGACAGCACTTCCACGGATACGTCGAGAATGTCCCTGCGGAAACACCAAGTCAGAAGGCACAAAGACGCGGGAGGAATCTTTGGTTAAGAATTCTCCCAGCCTGCACTCTGCATATTTCTGTTCCTAAACTAAAAGAGTTGCCCTTTGACCAATTTTATCTATTTTGCATTAGGCGATCCATGTGCAATTTTAAAAGATGAGCACCAGAGCACAACTTGCATTGTGAAAATAAAATAGTATAATCGGAAGAAAATTTCGTTAGAGTCAATTCAGCTTTCGTTTCTGTACAGGTCGAGGATAGTGGATTTGCAAATTGCAGGGAAAGGGGAAGGATGTCAACTTCAAGCTTCTCCTGACAATCTGAGATCCATCAGATGAGACTCCAAAAGATGAACTCATCAACAGTAGCAAGAAGAGCACCTGCCCTTCTATTTACAGTTACAGAGACTGGTTGCAGAATGTAGTGCCCTGCCTTTCAGTGAGAACGGCTCGCTGTGTCCAGTATAACATTTTGCTTGATTATTACTCTACCGGTCAGTTAATCATTCAGAGCAAACATACTGCCTGCGAGGGTCAGGTGAATACTTCCCATTAATTGAGTCGTTTTAGCGTTCAAAATTAGGTAGCATACATGTCCTACACTCTAGTAAACAACTGTACTATGCTTCCACTATACATTGACACGTATCAATGACGGAACATGTGATCAACATGTCTCTTGCAGGAGTGGTAGGGTATAAACGGTCATTTCTTCATTCTTGATATCCACGACAAATCCTAGAACAAATTTAATATTAGGACGGTGGGAGTACTATTTTTTTTACTCCTATAAGCAACATGAACGCCGCTGAAATTTAGGTACCCATTTGTGGCCTCTATTCCAAACTATAAGATATTTTGACTTTCTATATGAGACTTTTTCTATACATTTTTTTAATGAAAAACAGGAGGGGTTTAATCCTCTACTGTGCCTTTATTGAATACTGTGCCTTTTTCTATACATTTAGCATGCATAATTTCTAAATACATAGTAACAACAATGTATCTAGAAAACCAAAACATTTTATAGTTTAGAATGGAAGGACATTTTTTGTGTGCAAAATTGGAGTATACAAACATGTAATGAATATTCGTTCATACAAGGGATAAGGATAACCATTGCCAGGACGAAGGTTGGGCAAAGTTGGTGTGAAGGGACACTAGAGTATCTAAAGGTAATTGGATTGATTGCTCTTCATTGTCTTCCCATCTAGAGTACCACTTGTTTGGTTCCGCATATACGGGCGATACGACCGACAAAAGTGAAAGAATCCCGCCAAATGGCTCACGTTGAACCTGCGTTTGTCAGCCACCCATAATGCGGTATACGGGAAAATGAACCGCACGGGTCAAAATCGCTAACGTAGCTTTCGCGCCGTGTTAGAATTATTGCAGTATCCTGCGGAACCAAACAGGGACATAGCCTCACAGTGAGCTATTCCACTCACTAAGCTTATTCACTCAATGCTAACGGCCGTGCCTTTTTTGCGAACGAGTGCATGTACATGTATTTCGTTAAGACAAAATACATTGTTTTATAAGTCAACGAACTACAACTATTGCATGCCCATTGGCAAGATGCTAGCGTGCATAACTAGTTAGGATTTATCAATCTCAGCTAGAGCAAAAGCCTAGTAGGTACAATACAAACAAAGAACTATACGGCCATGGATACAACAAGAAAAAAATATTGGGGCCGCTTATCCTACTCGACGTCTGTCACCTCGCTTGGGAAATTCGACATTCATCGACGCCAACCTCTCCCTAGAAAGAGGGCCTCCATGGCTTCCCGCCTAACTTCCAGGGGCAGTGGCGTGGTGAATGTCTGCTGAAACTACTTAAAAGATGCCTCATTAGGCTTTGACGTCTCCACTTCAAGCCTGAGTTTTTTCAAGAGCTCTAAACTTGGTCTTAGTAGCTAAACGAGCGTTACACTTGGAAACGATATTGTCATCATCAATAGCCTTTGGGTCCTTGGTGATGCGCAACCTAGGCGGTGACATAATAAGTGGCTACTGAAGCGGTAGCTTGATGGTGTTGATGAAACTCTATGCATCACTGCGGTCAGAGGAGTCCCCCGAATGATCCGAAGCCAATCCACAGCTACGCACAGGCGAAGGTGGCGGCTTGGGGCCTCGTCTTCCTTGGGTGCAACAAGCATGGGAAACAAAGGCCCCATTGTGTGGGCACTGTATGACATGGAGCAAGGTGAGCTCCCCCATCATCAGATCCTCCACCACATCTCGACCGACATGCCCCGCGCACAAACACAATGGACCCATAGCTATGTGTAGGCGAAGATGGCAGAATAGGGGCTTTGGGTGCGTTTGGTTGGGCTGTGGCTTTTGGAAAAAGGTGTTGTGGGTTGTGAGCTGTGAGAAAGCTGCTATGAGTTGTGAGCTGTAGAAAAGTTGAAAGCTGTTTAGTTAATTAAGTATCGAATATACCTTGTATCTTTATCTCTCTTTAAATAATTATGAAATAGTTTTTTACACCACTCATTTTCAAAAGTCAAAAGTCAAAATCCAAAAGTCAAAGGTAGGGTCAAACCATCTTTCAAAATATACTATGGAAAAGCAGCTGCTTCCAAAAACAGGTCCTTTGGTTAGGTTTTTGGCTTTTGAGCCAAAAGTCAAAGTCAAAAGCCTAACCAAACATTCACATGAGCAGCAAGCACAATAGCCGATGCTCTAACTGCCTGGAGGACAGGGAGTGAGGCGGTGAGCTCAACCATCATCAGGACATATGCTACGTCCCGACCGGCATGCCCTGCTTCCAGGTGCAACGACAACACATCAACGGCGGGAGCCCGGAAAGGAAATCACTAGTCATCGTGGCTCCAACAATCTTGACCGAGCCATCGGCTACTGGCGGACCCTTTTTTTTTGTTCGTGCTCCATGGAAAGCTTACGCTTATGTGCTCGCAGCTCGCTTCCCTCTCTGCTGATGTCTTCGATGCTTATGATGATGACCACAGGTTGGAGCATCTGACACGGAACCATCAAAGTCATGGGTCATAGGCGGAGCTGCATCCATAATGCCACCTACTGCGATGCTGGAGGTGGCTTGCTCGAAGCCGCAATGCGCGACCGGAGAAGCGGGGCTGGTTTCCACCGTCAGTGGTAGTCAAGCTACTCGGAGCCAACGAGCGCGGACGCTTGCATCCACGGCTCCACGCGCAAGGTGTCAAAATCGTCGGTAACACAAGCATACGGTGGCAGCTTGTAGGTTGCCACCCGGTGCGATGATGACTGATGAGGGGTAGTTGAAGCACTTGTCGCGCAGCGCAAGAGGGATGTGCCTAGGTGACCCCCTACACTGGACGCATTGGAGCAACCCCCACCTCTAGCGCTGCCAACCAAAGGCTCACGTGCCAGCACCTTCTGACAACCCTCGACATCAGGAGGCTTTTATTTGTATACCCTTACAAAAATTGTCGACTCTCACGTACCCTTGAAAAGTTTGTTGTCACCTATATAGGCTTACGCAACATAATTGTTGTCCACATGCCCTTCCGTCGGTATTCTGTTAAGTTTTGGTCCTTAAGTGTGGGACCAGGGTGAGAAAATAACATTTTTGTCCTCCAAGTCAATGAAACTTCTAAAATTCATAGTAATTCATAGAAAAATCAGAAAATAGAAAATGAAGATGTTTTGGAATCCTTGTGAGTATATCTATGCAGCAGGTATGTAATATTGTACGTTTATATAAAAAATTACTGCGGTAAAAATACATCGTGCTGCGAAACTTGATGTATTTTTACCGCAGAAATTTTCAATATAAACATACAATATTTCATACCTGCTGCATAGATATACTCACAAGGATTCCAAAACATCTTCATTTTCTATTTTATGATTTTTCTATGAATTACTATGAATTTTAGAGGTTTCATTGACTTGGAGGGCAAAAAGGTCATTTTCTCACCCTCGGTCCCGCACTTAACGGCCAAAACTTAACAGAATACCGATGGAAGGGCATGTGGGCAACGATTATGTTGTGTAAGCCCATACAGGTGACAACGAACTTTTCAAGGGTACGTGGGAGTCAACATTCTTTTTTAAGGGTATACAGGTAAAAGCCTCTGACATCGAAGAAGTGATGATGAGGACTCCCACTCTTTTTTAAGGGTATACAGGTAAAAGCCTCTGACATCGAAGAAGTGATGATGAGAGTCGACGGTTGCTCGTGGCCCAAGCCTCTGATAGACCGGCAAGCATGACGTAGCCCGACCACCACTACTACAGATCAGCAGCCCATTGATAATCCGCAGTCGTGGCCTACGAAGTTTGGTCCGCATGCCCGTTGCGCCGCCCCCGGATCGACTAACCCAATTACAAAACCACGGGCGCCAATAGAGTCTCCGACTAGGATGGAGCGCAGACGTGGCTATATGGGCAGTGGTGGCGCGGGGCGGGGATATCGACAGACGACATCAAGGTATGAGGGATTTTCCACACCAGGCTTGTCCCCATCGAAAGATTCCTTGGCCCATTGTCGACACTCGGAATGACTTTTTGAGAGCATAGAAGATGCCTCCAGCTCCGGCCCCTCGCTGGCAGCCACAAATCCACGGTCGATAATGCACAACTTGAGCTAGCTTCTAGCCACACTGGTGGCCAAACCACCAACAGGGATGGCTGCCTCCGCGACAACCTCCGGAGAGGATAGAGGAGCTCCTAGGGCCTCTACACTGCGCTGCCAAGAATCTTTTACCACCTCTGTGGGGGGGCGTCGTGGAGCGGAGGCTCGACAAGCGCATCCATCTTCATCGCCATCGATGGCTCCGACAATTAGGGGCAACATTGATGGGGGCTTCATATGCTTCCATGGAAAAACCTGAACCACTGACCCCACGGAGAGATGGCACCCGCTGGCGTGCTAGGAGTCCCTATGTTGTTGCACTGCCGCCAAGTGTTCACATTCCTCCTTCGCCTTGAGCAGCGCCTTTAGGCGATTCAGCAGTGTGGATGTATCATCAAGGATGCGTAAGGTGTTGTCGACAGCATGAGCCATGGAAATGGATCGAAACCAGAGCAAGCTTATACCAGATGTCATGAACCTTAGTTCATACGAGGGATATGGATAACCACTGCTTGGAGGAAGGCTGGACAAAGTCGAATGGAGGGACTAGAGTATTTAGGGTAATTGGATTGGTTGTTCTTCGTTGCCTTCCAATCTAAAGATGCCAATCGGTTTACATAACCTGAGGGCTAGCTATTTCACGATCACCGACTAAGCTCCTTCACTCACGGCTAGCCTTTCGTTGTTAACACTGCTAACCATTCATTAACTAAACCTCTGGCTAGACTCAACCACCATGCACTCCTCATGTTGAGGACAACAAGCTGGACTCAGTCACTAACGGTGGACGCATACGCCTACGAAAGACAACCATGACATCTCTCCTCCTTTCGGAGCAGCTCGCCCATGAACTATCATAGACCTACATGACGCGACTTAAGATTAAGACTTTATATCTGGAATTAAGGCTTACCTTTTACAACCCTGTTTGTTGCGCTGAAATTTAGCTTATGCTGAATATTTATATTGATTTGTTGTAAGAGAAAAACATTATTTGTTTGCTGAAAAGTAGGGCTAAAGTAGTGCAGGCGAACGGGGTCTACATCTACGGCAGCCCCACATGACAACAAATGTTGATCAGAGGAGCGGTAGGAGACTGCAGTTGTTTTCAAATTCCAAGAGTAGAGTAATAGACACAAATAGCAACTTCCAAACAAATGGGAAACACGTCCACATAGCCCAACAATTATATGATCTACGAGCTGAGTTTATGCTGACGCTAG
This sequence comes from Microstegium vimineum, assembly GCA_022036555.1. Lineage (NCBI taxonomy): Eukaryota > Viridiplantae > Streptophyta > Magnoliopsida > Poales > Poaceae > Microstegium > Microstegium vimineum. The sequence goes on from CM039137.1 coordinate 8,051,716, forward strand.
CTCAAAAGGATACATGAATTTTAGCATAGCAACGATCTCGTATTACGCAAGACAATTTTCCATCTTGACCCAGTCAAAACAATTCTACTGTTCTCGTCTGTTACCCTGTCGACCTCAAGCAAAGCTATAAGAACTAAGAAACATATGCAAGAGCAATTCATGTACTTCCGTCAACAGTGACTCAATTGTTACCACTACTTTTGTTCTCTTGTTGACGCATTCATGTAACAGAAAGCTACACCATAGTTACTTCTAGAACAATAACAAACTCGACAACGAAATGTTTGTGAACACCAAGTTAGCTAACCCTAGCACAAAAGGATACATGAATCTCAGGAAACATTTTATGGGCATATTATTTCGAAGAAGTGTTGCATCCCTTCACCTACACTACACCGGCAGTATGGTCGCTCACAGCAACCGTCTGGTAGAGTAACCAAGCAAAAGCTATGACAAAATGTACTTTGAAGAACTCTATACTCAATATCAGATATTGAACCCGAGAACTATGCCAGAAATAACCATGCAATGCCATCCTGGAAAGGATGATCTGTGCCAGAACATCAATCATGCAATCAAAAAGTGATTCACCCGATGTACAGCATGAATGCAATTTGATGAAAATCACTGAAACTGTTAGCACTTAGTAACCAGAGTGAATATACTAATTATAATTATGTTCCACTCATGGATTTTGGAGGGCAAAAGAGAAGCGCCAAAACTTAGGAACACATCATTTTCAATGTCTCGATCAGATGGCTGTGAAGAGATGACTGAGGCCAGATCAAACACTTTTGAACTGAGCATAAACATCTTCATGCTACTTCACTCATGGCATCGACAAGAAGCATGGATCCACATCAAGTTACAAGGGGGACGGAAAGCCATACATGAAAAACAAAAGAACAAATGCTACCTTAAAACACAGTGCTCAATATCAGAGTGAGTGAATGAATGCTTTCAACATTTGGTTAATAATTCAATAAGGAGTACTTTGCACGCACAACAATCCTGCCTTTCTCGACACCCAACTTAGCACCTGTGATCAGCCAGTGGCCAGGCGCATCTTGTGGGCCCTTCAATGTTTCTGTCATGTCAACGATCTTCAGAAGCTTAGCATTATCACTTGAGGATGATGAAGATTCATCTGTTTTATGAATCGAAGAACTTGGGCTGTGGTCCCACACTGATCTTCTAATTGTGCACCCAGGAACCCTGGAGAACAAAAGTTTAAGGTGGAGAACACTCTTTGCACCAAAATCCCACACTCCCAACTGTGCTCCTGTAACAATATAAACACCAGATAGGTCCGTAATATTTGTTTCAGTGTACTCTATAGGTGCTGTGCTAACATGAGCAAAGTTCTTCCATTTGATTGGCTCAAACCATCTACTGTCCTGTTCTTCAGGGCCTTGCCATTTTGGAGGTCCAATGGTAATATGGGAGTCCCAATGAGGTAGGAATATCTTTGGTAATGATCCAAGGTGCTGCAAATGAATAGCCAGACGATTCTGTTTGGCTCCTTCCAAAAGCAGTTTGAGGCCAACAACTGGTCGACGCCCAACAGAGATCTGCATGTGTCTCATTCAGAGTTAGCATGCTCACAAAAATTGATTGTCTTAAAAATATATCTTTTTATGGGTAAAATGCATCATAGGTATAAAACTTGTGCCTCAGGTGCAATGTACACATATTTGTTCTTCTGCATTCCCTGATTTTTTAGAATTATATTATTATTCAGCCCAGTAGAAAAATGTTTATGATGATAACTGTGCTTCACAGACTCAGCTAATAGAAAATAGCATTTCGTGAGAACAATTAAAATAGCCTTTCTAGTGTAAAAGTAGAAGAAGTAATCACTGTACTCATATGTTCAGATTCAAGGGGTAGCCTTTACCTGTTCTGCGCTAATGAAGAGCTTTGGGCCCATTAAGCTAAACTGAAGTGATGGGCAGACAGGTTCCTTCCTATGGTGACCAGCAATACCTGGTGGAGCTGGAGCCCAAAATAGTTGGACTTGAAAATCTAAGAAGTACTGCAATTCTTCAATTGGAGGTTTGTCTGTAAAACAGAACTTATCAAAACAGTATAACTGAAGAGATATCACATTATATGTTAGTTTTAAGCTCAAGGTATTATAAATGTACTATATTCAATGTGGTGAACGAGTTGCATAACTGCATAGAATAAAATAAGTAATCAAAAGCAGGTCTTACAGGTCAAGTATAGCTCAACTGCACGAGCAAGGTGCTTCTTTCCTGGTATATCATCAACAAGAGAGACAATTGAGAGAAAGGTCATGCCTATGACATCTGGTGCTGAGGCAACAGTTCCTTTCCAATCACTAAAACTTTGAACAAGATCACAACCACCCCTCCTCCTGAATATTACTGTCATATCCTGCAAAGGAGAAAGCAATAGTTAATCAATGTTTACATATTAATGCTAGAACCATGGGCAGTTCAGGTGCCAAGAGAGTGCATGCTCCATCTACAGGTGACTCTACAATGCCTCTCATTACTTGTACATGCACGCATTAAAACATCAGTTACAAAGACATATATGATTTAATTTTTATGTTCCTCTGTCCTTACTGTCGTTACTGATGAGTAGATTAACACGTGCTAGGGAGTTCATGGTGGTACTAGTTGGAGAGGCAGGTTATGGCTGGGAGTAGGTTCTGCAGGTGATTAAGGGCCCATTTGGTAGTGCTTCGGCTCCAACTCCACCCGCTCTAGCTTCCGCTCCTCTCCGATTGTTGTGTTAACCATCTGGTATAGCTTCACAAGTAGATTTCAGGCAATGACAGTCTTCTGGCTCCGTCTTCAAAGAAGCAAACCTGCCTTAGTCCGGAGAAGACCACACTCTTTTGCAAGCAGTGCAACACATGCTGGATCTGCGGTTGCCAACTTGGCCTCAGTGGTGGCAGGCAATCCTGCTTGACCTTGCCCTGAGTGCCCTTGAGTAGCAGCTGGGGGAGCAGCGGACATCAAAAAGGGATGGTGTCAGCAGCAGCGAGGGTTGGTGGGTAACAGAGATGGGTGCAGCAGCCAGAGAAGAAGCACAAGTGGAGAGGGATCGGCCAACACATGAATGCAGAGTGAATAAAGGAGAGTAGGTATTTTGCTCCATGAGTCCAGTCTCAAAACGGTGTTTCGATTCGTGCAATTCATGAGTGGAGGTTGAGCAGGTGGCAGTGTTTGGTAGTGCTCCTCAAATTCTAGTGGGAATGCTGGCTCAGAAGCGCTACCAAATGACCAATAATGTGCTTACTTGCATACGTATACTACTACCTCATCCCAAATTATAAGACATCCCAAGAATCTTGGAGTCAAAGTATCTCAAGTTTGACCAAACTAATATGACAATATAATAACATTTGTGATGTCAACTAAGTATTATTAGATTCTTTATCAATTATATTTTTATAGTATGTCTATTTGATGTCATAAATCTTTATAATTTTCTCTATAATTATTGGTCAAACTTGAGATGTTTTGACTCTCCAAGATTATTGGAATGTCTTCTAATTTGGGATGGAGGGAGTAGTATATCTCCTTACAGCAACTCCAATGCAGTCTGAAAGCATGGGGGGGGGGCAGCACAGTTTGATTTTGTACGCTTGAGAATCAAACTGTGGAAAGTGAGCCATGTTTTAGGTTCAAATAGAGGGCACTAAACAAATGGATCCAGGTGGCCACAACACAGGAAAACAGACCCTCAGAAGTTGAGCATAGAGCAGTTTTCTCCATTTTTATATGGCATGGTCCCACTAACCGGTTTTTGTAGTTTAGAACTACTGAACCAAGCTCCTGTTCGCTTTTCATCAGCTTATTGTTTCTAACCAACACTAGGCATGCAGCATGCTCTTAGCAAGGTATCTATAGTTCGTATAAGCTCCTGTTCACTTTTCATGCAGCACGCTAAGCTGTATGAAACTCCAGCATGAGTTCAACAAAGTCTGTTTTTCCCACTGAATGCACACATACAAACAATCTGCTCTCACACCGGACCTAGCCTCCCTCTTCACGCTACCACTATCTCAGCAAGCTTACGACGAGTTGCAGAATTACAAAGGCAGCTGCTTATGGTGCCCTTTGATACACAGGCCATCGACCAATGGTCTTCATATGGGGAAATCAGATTTACACCTCCAGCAAACTTTATAATTTACCCTTTGTGAATGTCCATGTCCCTGATACTCACAGATGGATCTGGAAATCAAAATATGTTCCAAGAATTAAATTATTTGCCTCACTTATGTTTGTGGACAGACTAAATACAAGGACTATGCTCAGGAGAAGCAACAGTACATCCATGGAGGAAGATATTGACCATCTCTTCTTTGCCTGTCCTTTGGCTAGGCGGTGCTGGAATACTCTCAATATACAGTGGGATTTACACTTTAACTTGCATGGGAGG
>CM039137.1:8056237-8092828 GCA_022036555.1 Microstegium vimineum
TGTTGTCATGCTGTGTACTGTATGTTTGAAAGGTGACTTGTTCTCTCTTGATGGAATGCATGGTTTTGAATAGCAGGTTGACTTCTTTGTTCTGGAATCTGGTGGAAAAGCTCACACGATTGTAAAATTTTCAAACAGAGACTAATAATAAAATAAAAAGGAAAAATATATGTGGCACTAGCCAGGTAATTTAGGGTTTATTCTAAAATCTTTTGGAAAACAGGCACTGTAGCACTTCGTTTGTATGTGATAACTATTGTCCAACTATGGAGTAACTAGGCTCAAAAGATTCGTCTAGTAAATTACATATAAATTGTACAATTAGTTATATTTTTTATTTATATTTAATAATACATACATGCGGTTAAAGATTCGATGTGATGAAGAATCTTGTAAAGTTTTATAATTTTGAAGGTAACTAAATCTATAAAATAAATTTAAATAAGAAATTCACTACATGGAGTTGCGGGGATACGTCCCTGGAGTTGCTCTCACTCAGGACGAAATTTAGGAACCAACAAATTTGGAGGCCAAGTAAGGACCTGTTTTCTAGAGTCATGCTCAGATGTACTCTCTGATTCTCGGGAAAGTGATTCTGAGGCTGAAAATGATTATATTTGATTTTTAGCATAAACTCTTAAAATCATTATGGGAAATCACTTCACGAAATCAACAGAAAATCACTTCAATCTAAAAAAAATCGTTTGACACGTGATTCTCTTCGAGAATTCGCTCTACAGAGGGCTCCCAAAGACCCAAACGCACTATAAGCCTGTTGGAGGTGTTTTTGTTGGCCACTATCTAAAAGGTAGGAAATTGGTAGCCAATGTTACTCGAGATGCTCTTAATTAGCTAGAAATGCCTCCAGATTTAGATAGGCATCCAAACCTCCCCTCGGTCCTCATTCCTATGGGCTCTAAGCAAGCCCCAAAACGACGGTTTCAGTTTATATTGTGCACGCCTTCTTCTCCAGCTCGCCCAATCAATGACTGCCCCGTAGGGGTGCCATCTTCTCGCCAACTTCGATGTGGCGCGACTCCACTAGTGACTTCCCCGATGGCTCCCTCGCAACTCCAAATAGCGCGACTCCCCGACCGTGCCCCTAGCGACTACCGACGACTCCTCCAGTGATTGCCTGCGACTCCCTACCGCGACGCCCACCGTGACACGCAGGCTCCTTGACTTCCCCACGAGCGTGCGTATTCTCCCGCTCACCCACCGACTTCATGACGGCATGACTCCCCCGGTGACTCCCTAGTGACATCGCATGACTCCTTGCATCACAACTCTTCGCTACCTAGTGACTCCCCCCAAATGTGCCTCGGACGACTACCGATGAAACACCCCCCGTCCCCCCCCCCCCCCCGGTCCTTGAAATTGCCAAATGATGACCCACTAGCGATGTGACCCCTAATTCTGAGCGTTTTGGCTAAGGCCTAGGTGGACCGTGGTCTCCAACCATGCGGTGCGGTAGACCAATGGCGATAAAGGGGACGCAATATGTAAAATTAGGTTCACAGTTCATTCTCGTGGTCGTTGAATGGGGGCGATGGTAAAAGTCGAGCATATCGTGCTACTTTTGGCGGGATTATGATATTTATTTAACCCCAACACAAGAAATGTGGTCCCAAACGGGGCCTGAGTAAGCCTGTGACAAGTGGGTCCCGATTGTCATACTCCATTGGAATGATTTGAGGGCTATTGCTGGAGTCAATCCAGATTACAAAGCCCTCAAAAGTTGAAGGAGCTCTCAAATCTGAAGTAGGAGATTTGATTTAGGAGTCATTACTGGAGTTGCTCTGACCATTCTTGTTGGGCCAATAAGTACCTATCTATTTTTTGATTCAGTGGTTTCTCACATGTGCGCTCAAATCCCGCACACATGCTGTTCGAATGGTTCCAGTAGTCGTCCTCCCTTCCATCTGCTGCTACTAGCTCCTTCGTCGCTAGCAGATGTCCCCTCGGTCAATTCCACAGGCTTTCCGCTTTCGTCGACTCCCAGTCTGCCTTCTAGAGCCTCAATAACACCTCTCCCACTCTCCCGATGGCTCGGCACGAGTAGACCTTCGGCGGGGCGCCCCTCTATGACAGCTCTCGACTCAGGAAACCCTCCCGACATGAGGCCTCTTTCATGGCAACGGACCTCCCTAAGCGTGAGCCCTTGTGAGATGGTCATATTCCTCATGGCGATGAGGATAGTACCCTATCCCTAAAAGAATGCAATTGTAAAAACCATGTCGGTCAAGGCAACTTATTGTTGACCAACTTTATATTAAATAGTATTAACATTTATGTTTTTAAATAATTATTATAAAAATATATTCTATAACTAATCTAATGATACTTATTTCATATCATGAATGTTAGTACTTTTTTTATACAAATTTAGTCAAAGTTCAAAGTGTTTGACTTCTCGAAGAGCGAGAATTGCATTCTTTTGAAGATGGAGGTAGTAATTAAGATGATGGCATATGTGTCTCGCATGTCATTCTCTACCGGAATGAATTTAAGGGCCCTATTTTACTCACGACTCTTTTTTAACTATTGTTCTCAGTTTTTGATAAGTCAAATGAACTCAATTTTAACCAAATATATACAAGAAAATATTAATATTTATGGCACATAATAAATATCATTAGATAGATCATTGAATTTGTTTTCATAATAAACTTATGTGGAGATATAAATGTTGCTAGTATTTTCTATAAACTTAGTTAAATTTAAGAGAGCTACACAAGCACAAATATCATAGTGATACTTAAAAGGAAATAGAGGGAGTAAGTAGTATTGTTAGAGACAAGAGCAGAAAACAACCCTCTAAAAATAGGTTACAGCCTAGACAGAAAAATAGAGAGCCTATTTTTCGTAGCATGGGTGGAGATGCTCTAAACAATTATTGATTCCTCTTCTTTTATATCTCTAAAGGTAAGAAAATAGAATATTGTAGATCCAAGGTCTTCCGACAGAATGGTCAGCATAAAAATAAGTTAGGTTAGTCAACTGGTCTGTAATTTGCCAACTAACTAGCATGACTTACCAGTGTCGAGTCGTGGTTTGAACCGATATTGATAGATTATTTTGAAAAAAAACTCCATACAAAATCAGATCAATATAAACTTTATATTAAAATTACAGAGCTTAAAGAGACCTAAAACTTTGTAGTTGATATTTTTTTTAATTTAAGATCTTGGCTATTGTTATGATAGGACCTGATCTATCCAGATATCATCCCAGAACAGAACAGTCAATCCATCTCCAATAGTGCATCATGCAACTACTCTGAACAAAATAGTGATTCTGAGAGTGTCTTTCCACCAAAAAGAGTCAACTTCTCTAACAGCATGTGGCACTTTGTTCTGGTAATATTTCCACCAAATGAGTTAGACCCAAGGGATATCTCTCCTATTATAGAATTTATCCAAATTCTTGAGTAGAAGTGCATCATTCTACAAACGCAAGTTAATTACTCCTAGTCCACCTTTATCTTTGGGTTGCATCACTACAGACCATGCTACTAAGTTTCCTCCCTTTTGTTGAGTTGAGTTGCCTCTCCAAAGGCATTGCTTTCTGGCGCGGTCTATGTTGTCAATGACTCCCTTGGGCAGCTTGATGACACAGGAGGCATAAGTGGTGATCGGAGTGATAGGAGTCTTGATCATCTCTAGCCTTCCTGAGTAAGAAAGCAGCGAGGAGCATGCTGATAGACGACGTTCCACTTTGTCCATCATTGGGATGAGATCTTGAAACTTTGGTTTTGTAGTGCCCACAGGGAGGCCCAGATAGGTAAAAGGAAGACTACCCACCTAACAACCGAAAGTATTGGCTAGAATTTCCATCTTCTCAGTTGTTATATTAATTGGGATGATTTGTGATTTATGATAATTGACTTTAAGACCTGTCGATTCAGAAAAAGAGTGCAGAACTCCTTTTAAGAAGAAAAGTTGTGAAGCATCCGCTTCCATAATCAAGAGTGTATCATCTACATATTGCACAATTGGAAAATTCTCAGGGATGGGCCGTCTCAAGAGACCCATAGAGGATGCCTTGTTTATGTTTACCTGCAGTAACTTAACTGCCAATACAAATAAAAGTGGAGATAAAGGATCTCCTTGACGTACCTCTTATGTTGCCCAGATACGGATACGAGTATCGAATATGATACGTATTGGATACGTGGATACGCAATTTGCTAAAAAACAGTGACACGGGATATGGTTGGTATATATTTAAAAACCAACAATTCATATATAAATAACTCAATAATTATCATGTATGTACGCCTACTCGTACTAATAAGGATTATTAGACAAGAAAAAAATAGATCAGAGAACATATGTAAATATATAAAAACAAAACTATTATACTATACGCATGGAAATAAATTTGAGACTTGAAGGGAAGAGAGAGACTCGAGCGTCTTGCCTGACAGCCTGAGCAGAGCGCCGAGTGCGGCTGCAAGCATCAAGGCGTCATCAAATACGATGGGGAGGAACCGAGGAAGTGCTGGCTACTACGTACGTCAGGCACGATGTTGGGCCTTCACAGGCCGTATCTAATTTGGTCCATAGGTGTCGGATACACTGCCGATATACGTATCCAAGTGAATACGTATCCAACATGTCCAATACGGCCTCGATACCTATCTGAGGCGTATCCGAGACGTATCCATATCCGAGACGTATCGGATACGGGATACGGACCCCTCCTGAAGTATCCGCGCATCATAGCGTACCCCCCTCCTGCAATGAAATTTCTTGCCCGGTACTCCATTAAATAAAACAACAGACGTGCCTGTACAAAGGATCATCTTAATCCATTGGATCCAAATATTAGGGAAACCCATATGTTACATTAGTGACAGAATAGGACTATGTTCCACAGTGTCAAATGCCTTTTCAAAATCTAACCTGAGGATTACTACTTCCTTCCTTGACTGATGGCAATGATGACCCTCTCAACTCTTGGTCGGCGCCGTTTTAGTCTTTCACTTGAAAATTGCAATGCCACAAAAGTTTTTACCCCACAAAGGTTTTTAAGAAAATTCTGTGAACAATCTCTCCTGTTGATTTCTAATAATAAGCAATAAAATCTACACCTTTCTCTGAAAGTAAGATCCGACACTTTCATTCGATCACCCTCTAAATTAACCCCCTTCTTGATTTTACTTTTCTTCTTTCTTTGAACTTGACTTTTTTTCTTTCTAGGACAACTTGCAGATTACCAAATCAACAATATCGTGCCATCACTCAAATTAATCCTCGCCTACTCCGTCGCACAAATGGTTAAGAGCGCTCTAATATCAAGTTCATCACAATTCTTTTCTGTATTATCTGAAAATAAATGTCACTTGTAAACATTTCCTACCTTAGTTTGGTGATACCCGAAGCCTAGCAGCTTCAGCGCTAGATATGTAAATCCAGAGTTTTTCGTCATTATTGCTGAGGATCTGCAAGACCTCCATAAACTTGGGGGAGACGGTGCTGTAGATCCACTGCACGACGTACAACATGACTCCGTCCATGCAGAGACGTCGAGGTGGGCGGTATTATTGGGCAACAGATATGATGATCGGTGTGTGTGTGTGTGTGTGTGTGTGTGTGTGTGTGTGTGTGTGTGTGAGAGAGAGAGAGAGAGAGAGAGAGAGAGAGAGAGAGATCTCCATTTGAGGGTGAACTGTGAGCAGGCGGATAAGATCGTCACGTACGCCGGACACTTGTAGCTGTAGTTGGACGAGAGGAGATCAAGTACGACAGGCACAGGGGCCGGCCTTGACGTTGTGAAACCGGAAGCCCCTGGACGTCGGTGACGGCCGGCACAGCAGCCTCGCTCGTGGGCTCGTGGCCATAGTCATTATTTCCTGCCAGCGGCTTCAATTCGTGTGCATGGTCGTACGTGCCGTGCCCGTGCATAACGTCGCCGTCTTAGCTCCCCTGTTGGTGGCACGTTAGCAGCAGCGAATCTCGCCCTCGCGTCTGAGGACGACGGCAGCGGCGGCGGCGCCACTCGCTCTTGGGCATCAGCGGCATGGAGCACATGTTGCTGGCTGTGTCGGCCGCCGGCCGTCGTCTATCGCCGGAAGACTGTCGCGCGCAGCGCTCACGCAGCCACTGCACGCTCAAGGGCAGTGGCGCCTGGCACACTGCCGCTCGATCTCAAGGGCTATGCCACGTTTGGTTTTGGAGGGTAGGTTCGGGGCCATCGAGGATACCGCCGTGTATGGAGATGAACAGCGGCAACTAGATCGAGTTGGGAGTATAGCGAAAGTGATGGGCCACAGCCTCACGTACAGCCGTACACAGGGTGTGAAATCTCGTGACACGGGGGAAAAACCATGCTAATTAATCAGTATCTTTTGTTGATCATAGAATAGCAGTAGTTACAAATATATAGTAGTATACAGATGAAACGGATGCAAACTACAAGACCCGATCGAAGAGTCTGGTGTGAACGCACTGCGCGCGGAAGACCTAGCCCCCGGTAAGCACGCATACGCATAGTTGCAGAATGATCTACAAAGACCAGAAGAGCCTGCTGACGGAAGGTGAAAGCGGCGGCATGCAAGGAGTTTGCTCATCAGTATCGTCCATCTTGTAACAGACATTAGGGGTGCATATTTGATATTAAGTACATGCACATTATTTTGTAACAATTACTATATATATTTATATACTCCGTGGGACGACGATCATGCAATAATAGTTGTAGTAGTCTGTAATCCCTTTACGAACTTTCGGGCCTGAACCTTCTCCCCCCAGATCCTGCTTCCCTTTGACAGTTGAAATATGTGGCAGCCACAATGTCCAGGTGGTATTGACGTGCAAAGTTCTTGCAGTTGAAGTTATGTCGCATGTCCGGTGCAAAAACTGTGCCCCTACCAAGTTGCCGGAACAGCACAAATACCATGCGGTGTATACCAGATCTCGGTTCTGGCCTTTCGTAAAACATGAGCTCCTGACCTGCAAGAGGGGCTCTAGTATATTTATATGCATGTATAAATTATGAACTCAACTTGTGTTCACAATGCTAAAAAAATAGCCTATTTGGTATATGATATATTGTTCTGCTCCCTCCATTTCAAATTGTAAGTTGTTTTAATTTTATCATGCGTATGTCAACCCTATCTAATTTTTACTAATTTAATAAAAAAATATATTAATGTCTAGAACACCAAAAAAATACACTATCAATATATATAATTTATGTTGTACTTAATGGATCTTGTTTGATGTTTGTATATAAATTTGGTTAAATCCAAGAAAATTTTGATTTTAGGACAAACCCAAAATAACTTATAATTTGACATGGACATAGCATCATCCCAACTACTAGGAAAATCAAAGACACCACCTAACACAAGGTCTGGTATTCGTATGGCTTATATATAAGCTGCTTAAGGCCGACATAAGCTAGATAAACTGGAAGCCAAACAACACAGTTTTTGTAGCTTTTTTTCTCAACACACTTCTCCCAATAGTTTTCATTGCCTAATAAAGGTCGGAGCTGCAAGGATCATACTAGCTTATTTTGGCCTTGTTTTTTTATGTATTTATACAACTTCTCAAGGAATCTTTTTTCCTAGTTAGAGCCATTGTAATTGCTAAAATATGATACATCTGTTTTGTTGATTATGAGTCAGTTAACTCAACTGATGATTTTTTGTGATCATAGATCATGCTAAAAGGGGAAGAATATAGAATAAGATGATTTCATGGGATCATACCAAAGTTGGCTCCAGTTGTTCCTGGAATATCTATCACCATCCTACATGCAACACAAACTATGTATATTAAAATGAGGACATAAGAAGAAGAAATATCTAAAAGGTAGAAAAAAAAAGTGGTCCTATAATGTGTGTCATATATACCAGGACGACACTCAAGCTATTTAGTTCGCTGAGAAAGCTAAAAACATCGCAAATCTGCCATTTGACTAATAATGAACTTACCAGTGTAAGTACTCCCTCAGTGATGGATTGCTTGGGCTTGGGGCATCTGGATCAACTAATACCTTATTGAATTATTGAATGAAGAACCAATAAGTTAGAACACAAGAGATTGAGTTGTTTAAAGTTTTTGTTGTTGTAGTCATGTTGGCAATGTACAAAAGGTTTATTAGTGGATGTTGTCATGGTTCCACATGACATAAACACATCATATTTGCTTGCTTACCAGTGTATAGAACACCCTAAGGTCGGTGCCCCCAACATCAACTCTTGGCTTATTCACAACTACGGATGGCTTCAGCTCAACACCTGCTAGAAGTAGCCTATTGTTGTAGGTTATTCTAAGGGGGATAGTTGGTGTAAATGAATCCAACACATCTCGTATCACATGAGCCAGAACCAATGGTTCCACATCAGTCATTTGTTGGAGAACAATGACAACTTGTTGCTAGTCTTGTTTGTCGGCTTTTGCCTCGCTCAATGTCGACTTGCAGAAACTAGGTCCAAGCATGAAGTACTTATAAGTGTGTATGTGTGGTGGTTGTCATAGTCACACATTTTGAAAAGACAAGATACTAGCATCATTTCATGTTGCATAGAATGGAGTTTGTTTCAAGTTATGCATAATGTTTAGTGTAAATATTTCTCCTTTTTTTTACATTTGCAAGGAGTTTTACATGTTTTACACATAAAGCACTGTGAATTATATGTGTGTTTTGGTTTATCGGAGAAAATAATATCCAACGTCTAATAATGCATTCAATTGAATACTTGTTCTCTTTGGTTGCATGATTCTTTTCTGCCTAGGAAACATGGATAAAACTAATATTGATGCTTAAAACTTCACTTTTCTTGTGCCTTTGATGCATAGATGTATAAGATGTATGATTTCATTAGGTTTTGTCTTCACATTGTTGTTTTTGTTGTTGCCTTATATCATCACATTGTGATACGCTAGCCAATTAATTGTTAGTTGTCAACTTGGAAAGCTAGTTGATAGTATGCTTTTTATTAGCTAGGTTATCAACAGAGTCTCGTTTGGATCTCAATCTAGCCGATAGTTTGTTGTATTTAGGCCCTACATGGTAGTGCTTCTTCGCAACATGCTCCATCACTCCCAAAGTAAATAACTTTCTAAGGTTTATTTTTTTTCTAAAAAAATTCTACACAAGTATGGAATATTGCCTTCTAATACGGAAGCTAATCATGGGTGAATGCAAATGATAACTACCAAATTCAAGAGATGCCTTTCGGAAAAGGAATAAGAAGAGGGCACATGTGTATTTTGCTAGAGTCCTTAATATGTTGGAAGATTTTTTTGAAACTTATTTATTATGAGATGGAGGGAGTGTTATTCAAGAAGTCAGAGAGGTCACATTTAGACAGATCCATCCTGTAGTACAAAAAATGGCTTCTCTCCTCTAGAACTTTTCTCGCCGTTTCTTGAGTTAGTGTTTGATAGGGCTTCACCCAAGAAGTTAAATGAATGCCTTGTATGATTTTATGCAATTATAAGCATGTCACAGGTAGTAAGCTTATTGTATGCTTAGGTGAGGTTAGGTGGATCATGTAGAGAACTTTCTTTTTCTACTATTCCTCGTTATATTTGCATTATTGAGAAGAAAACCATTATATATATATATATAGTTCCATATCGGTGTTTGTTTCTACTATATATTTTACACCTTTCCCAAAACAGCTTATGGATCTCAACCGCCACACAATGAGCTTGCTTCATATGGCAGCTTATCTAGCCACAGGCGGCCATCGGTGCACAGGTCTTTCTATACTGTCATGCATATGCTAGATTTTGGAATGTGAAAGTGAAGTTGTTCTAGCCTTCTGGTATTCCAAAGTCGACAAATACTTTCATTCTTTTCATGATAAGGATATCGATATTCTATTTTCTTTCCGATGCTAAAGTAGAATCGACCAGCTCTTTTTTCACATGGAGGGTAAAATATGCATATATACCTTATTAAAGTTGCATTGGGAGTGGAAAACAGACCAGATATAAAGATGATATTGAAAAAATGTATGCATGTCCATATATATTTTATTAGAATGCATGCATTAGCTTAATGAAAAAGGTCGTAGTAAACATTAATTGGATTTCTCTGTTACATTGGGGGACAAGATTAGGTTTATTTACGAGTAAATGCTACAAAGATCGACATGTAGACTCTGTATACCAACTTCTTATCTCAGATTTTATGCTGGTGAACTAGATATTATTTTCCTGTATCCAACGTAGGCCTTTGCATAAAAGTTCTGACATTGGTTCTCTTATGATTCCATCTTTTCAATGCACTTCGATGTGGTTGTGGTTGAATGATTGAGCACAATATCTGATATCTTCATAGACACATATGAGGAGCTTTTCAAAGCCAAAAAGTGGAAGCATCTCTTTTCTCTCTCGAAGATAACAATGTTCTACAAAATTTTCCAGTAAAAGGAATCAATATTCTGTAAAAGGTGTAAAAGGCTAAAGAAGTTAACAGCAATCTGAACATTCATTTCTCTCTTTTTGTCATCCTTATTGAGTGGACAATATTAAGCTTCCGATGAAGATGTTGATATAGTCATAGTACTGATATGCCTAATATAAGTGTGCATTTTTGTACGTATTTTTATTATATTTTTAGGCAGCAAAATAGTAGTAAGTGACTGTCATACTTATATACTATCCAACAAGGAAATAGGGCATTAACTGCTTCTACCAATGTGTATCTCTGACGTTTAATTATTGATGAGAAAGTGGTTTGGCATGGTATCTCTGACAGTTCTCTTTGGATCTATCTGATGTACTGCAAAGAGTATCTTATTCATATATAGCATATAATCAGTAGAAGCCCTTTTAACAAGAAGCGAGAAAGAAAAGCGCAGAACAGTCGCTCATTCTGTGCACCTTCCCAGCTGGCCAAGGAAATAAAGCCGCTGCTCTCTGTGCTAATGGCATGTTTCGAATTATCTATAAAAAGCCCTCTGTTGGCGAGGAAAATCAAAAGAACCTGTTTTTGTTTTCAGATGAAAAGTAACGCTAAATTCTGTGCACATTTACCATAATCGTGTGAACTGTGAACACGTATGTTCGTGTTTCTCTGTATGAGGCCTGCTAGTACTCCGTAAAACATTTTCATCCACCAAACTTAGCACTGAACACCGGCTGATTACGTGCCTACTGAACATTATTTTCTCTTTTCTTAACAATGAAAGAAGTTCCGGCTTCAATCCCTTCGTAGAAGGTATTAATCCAATGTTATTAATTACAAACCATAGCCGATGCTACAGTTTTCACAAGCACACGAGACAAAAAAAAGAAAAAAAAAGGAAAAAACACCGAACCCTATAATCCATAGTTCAGAGAAAATGTTCAATCCTAAGGACAAAAAGGCCATCCTAATTAAGTACACTTTTCAATCTTCAACTTATATTGAAGTTTGATTTTTAACTTTCAACTATGAAACCGGGTAAAAAACGCTCTTCAACTGTTAAAATCGGACAAATTTGGCTCTCGACTGGTTTAAAACGGTTTTCTATTTTCAAGAGCTAAAATTTTATATTATGAACTACAAAATTGTAGATTTTCTTGCCGGGTACAACTACGGTATAAAAAATATTTTTATTTGACTCCATACAAAAGATTTTTTTTTAATATGGCAAGTGCTAGAACACGATTATTTCAGTACTAAAATTTTATATTATTTTTTCAAGTGTCTTATAATATACTTAAATGAAAAATATGAAAACTATAAAGTTGTATATATTTTCGAGACCTACAATTTTTATATAAAAATTATATTTATACGATATCTTACTCAAGAGTTATAATTTTTTGAATGTTGAGTTTTGTCACGTCTCCTATTATTTTATCGCGTGATAAGACTCCACTTTTGAAAAATCATAACTCTTCAATACAACTTCGGATGAGGATAATTTTATATGAAAATTATAGATCTCTTTGATATTTACAACTTTATAATTTTAATCATTTGAGAACCCTAAGATGCTCAAAGAAATAATATAAAATTTTAGCACAGTAATAATCGTGATTTAGCGCTTGTCGTATTAGAAAAATAAAATATTTTTGTATGAAGTCAAATAAAAATATTTTTTATATCAAAGTGGTAGCTCTCAATAAGATATATAACTTTGTAGTTTTGATTTTTTTCATTTGAGAATATTAAGATGCTCAAAAAATAATATAAAATTTTAGCATCTCCTAAAACTAGAAAACCGCTTTTAAAACTAGCCGAGGGTCAAATTTGTCGTTGGAGGGTGTCTATTACCAGGATTCATAGTTGAAAATTAAAAATTGAACTTCAATACGAGTTGAAAGTTGAAAAGTATATTTTACCCTAAACTATTGTTTTTTATATGATCTTTGTGCTTTCTTTTGTCTTGTACCTAGCAATGCCAGGGAACGATGAGTTTGTGCTTAAGAGCGAGCCGCAGGGTTACATGGACCAGATACTAGCATTACGCATGAAACTTTTGCCAAATAGTTGTACACACGCTTAATTCTCAAATGAAAAATCAGAGAAAAATCAATTTAACGGTTTGTTCCAAACTTTCAATATGTTCGTTTAACTTATTAGTCCAACTTATCAGCTTGACACCCACGTCCATGCTACAAGCAATAGATAATTTTTTAATAAGATAAAAATAAATAATAAAATTGCACGCATAGAAACTTTCATGGGTATTTGTAAGGATAGTGCATGTTTTGACTTAGTGTCTATGCAAGTATGTCATTTGTTTCTAGGTAAGTCGTGGATTTATAATAATGTGGCGCACAATATGTTTGCTAAAGAATTTTGTCAAATACAATAGTAGTAAAATTAGACCCTGTTTGGTAGAGCTCCTGTCGACTCTAGCTTCTCTGATACGTTCACTGTTCATGCATGGTTCATAGGAACCGTTTTTCTCTCCCCCCTCTCCTCCTCTCACAAAGCTGAAGCTAAAAAAACTAGCTACAACTGCTCCCACTTGCTATGTGAGAGAACGAGAGAGGAGAGAGAAAAAAAAAGAAATCATATGAACAACGTTAGAGAAGCTTGAGTTGGTGAGAGCTCTACCAAACGAGATCTTACTCTTAAACCTATGACTACTGCTGGATTTTAGAAGCTAATCTCATAAGAGTAAAGAGAGAATGATCGAGCCTTCTTAAAAAATAGACTATTTGAAATGTTACAATACTTCCATCTAAATTTGAATTGTTACAAAACGGAAATGTTGCTATGTCTCTCGATCAAACTAATATTTTGTAGCATGTACAAAAAAAAGGGCATTAGCGGCCTCATAAATGGTCTCTTGTATTGCCATATAATTTAATACGACTTAATAGACTGTGTGTACAATGGTTGTTCTTTCAAGTTGTCTCATAGTAACTCGCAATTCCTTAATTTATATATAGAGTAAAAATAGGATTGTGAGTTGCATTACAACGACAACTTATACAATGGTATAATAGTTATCTCATACTCCTAATTTTTAGTTTATGAGACGGTTATTTCACGAAGCAACGATCTTATTTTCTCTCCCCTTTCTCTTTCAACAATATTATAAAAAATCCTACATAGCACTACATGAGACAAAGTATAAAATTGCTTGCCCTTACAGAACTTCTAACTGAGCATCAATATGTGAACTCCGCCCTTCGAAGATGAGATCCATCATTACAAAGTTCTTTATTCTAGACTTTATTTTTAGGACAACGGTGCCATACCTTTCCATCCCCTCGCCTGTGGACTTATTCTAGTTTTCTAGTTGTGAGAGGCAAAATCTCACTCATGTAAATAGAATCTGTTATATAGTCAGGCTTACATTTGATGATAAGCCTGGCCCAGATTGAAAACCTCACCGAGGCCTACCAAGCCTTGTCAGCTCTCTACGTGGGCTAAAGTTTTATTTTTAAAGCCCATAATATAAAAATTGGGCAATGAAACCCAAAAGAACCAGCCCAGCCCAAAGAAAATGTTCTAGGTTGTCTCGGTCCATGGGATTTTTTGCAACCGGGCTTTTAAGAGCCTAGTCCGGCATTTAAACAGGATGCCCTGTGGTTATTATAACAATAGTATATGGTGTATGGCATCACCAAAGGGCGCCACTAGCGCCCGGACGTCCGGCGCAGCATGCGCGTCCGGACGCCCCCACTGTCCCACCCGCACTTCCAGCGAGCCACTCGCCCCTCGCCCCTGCAACAACCCGTCCACAACCTCCTTCGCATGGTCTCACGCACCGCGACGCGAGCACGCCCCAACGCCCCTGTGACCGTAGCACCCCTGCCCCCAACGCCTCCATCCAATAGGCCCCCCGTCGGCCCTCGGCTCCCCCCCCCCCCCAAACGACGGATAACGCTCGAAAAAATTCTTGCAACAACATGGGACAACTGATAAAACATAAGAACGAAGCGGCTCAAACATTTGGAACATTTTATTGCAACATTTGACTAAATCATGCAAAACATCCAGATCAGACCGATTACAAACATGCATTTAGAAACAGGGGAACACTTCGAACAAATTCTTGCAACATGTATTTGAAACACTTGCACATATGCAACATGTGTAAACATTTTCAGATCTACTTTTGCAACATCCGAATGATTCAACTACAACATACCTGTGAAGCTTCTGAAACAATTGAAAAATACAAATGCAACATAGGAGAGGAGGGAGAGAGAGCGCCTCACGGGAAGCGCTATTGCTGCCAGATCTGAGACTATTGGGAGCTCCCTATGGGGGAGGACGCCGGACGCCCCACCCGGCCTTGAGATCTGGCGCGTAGATGGTGGCTCATAGCGACGTCGACGCGGTCTTGTCGTCCTCCACCGTGGCGGCATAGACCTTGATGAATCGGCACACGACACGGTGCCTGAGCTCGCGCGCATCGGCCTTGGCAGCCGCGACCATCCGCGCTGCTGTGAAGAGGCAGTTGCCATTGGCGTCGACCTCCTCGCCGTGGTCGAGGCGGAAGACCACGGGCGTCGGCGCGGCCTCGCCGGAGCCCGACGTGACGCCGCGCTCCCAGATCTGGTGGAGACGGCGACGCTCCTGGTCCTCGAGCGCCCAGACTGTGTCCCAGCTTGCGGGGGAGGTAGAGGGATCGGGGGAGGGGGGCGGGGCCGGGGCCGGGGCGGACCAGGCGAGGAGCCGCGGCGGAATGGGGGCTGGGGACGCTGGCAGGGCTTGGGCAACTGCGTGAGACTTTTTTATGTTTTTGGACGAGTGGTGGAGGTGTGTCCGACGATGGGTCAGACGGGTGGATGGGTACCACGTCCGGAAAACGACAGACGTCTAAGTCAAAGCATTACCGATCACCAAATCGTCTTACACGCAGTGATCATGCAACAGTGCCTGGTGAATTGCTCCTTCCTAGTTTCTACTTCAATTCTCCTTCAATTCATCGTGTCCCTGGGGTCAATTTAGAATGAAGCAGGCAGAGCTGGAGCCTGGGACTGGGATGGCGGACCGCGGAATTTTACACATGGTCTTACATGCTTCGAGGCGGCACTGCAGCAGCAGCAAGCAAGGCACATCTTGCATGTGGGCTGTGGTGCCGTGCTCGTGGGCGCTGCTGATTCAGTGGCTAGTACGCGCTTTCCGTTACGTGCTAGGCTGTGTTGGATCTCATGTTTGTGCACCTTCGAAACCGTATTATACTGTACGACCCAAGAGAAGTCAACAACCAATATAGTATTCCGTACTAGCACAACATGCATGTTGTAGCGATGAGAAAGAAGTTGCAGCTCGAAAATGCTTCGCTTGACTAGATCAGCAGTCGGCAATGGGCGGCCTTTCAGCCCTGGAGAGGGTATCGCTAATACGTGGTCTCTCCAATTTCAAGAGGTGCCATGGCGGATATGGCTCTATCTTTGGCCAGTTGTTGTATTCGAGTGAAACTTGACATTATTTAGTTACTATGTATTGTTATCTAGTATAGTTTTGTTAATAGCCAAATATCTAAAATTTGATCACATTTATTAGAAAGAGTATCAATTTATAACAGCAAATATATATACATACTATGAAAATATAATAAAGTCAGTTTAGCTCGGTTGATTATATACTTTTATATAACTAAAATAAAAGTCTGAACCTAACCATATGAGCTCAAGCTGATATGAGTTCATGTCTTCGATTTTAAGTTTATCCAGAATTCAAGGACGTTGGCAGCAAAACATCCGCGTCGTCAATTTTAAGATGTGATGTGTAAAGGAAAATAATTTTTTTATAGGAAGACTGTATATAAATTTATTCCAACCTAAAATGGTTTGATTTAGTATTATGTTAAAGTTGTGTCATTTTTAGATTGACGAGGAAGAGGAGCCGACGATTTGGACGAGCATGTCTAGAAGCGTCCGCTTCATTATTTCTGCAGCCGACCACAGCTGAACTCAAGATCGTGTCGCTTTCGATTCAAGACATTGAGGATCTAGGCCCCATTCTAGATACCCACAACACGTCAGCTCCGCTGCGACGCCCGCCGCCACGATTTGTTCCGCGCGCGTCGCAGTGACGTCTCGCAGTGCTTATCTTTCCCATCTCAACGTCCAAGTACGTCCACCACCAACTGCCACACCCCTACAATGAAAGCTCTTTATGTACGTATTTGCGTTACACGTGACAGCATCCTGCAGTTGCAATGCTTTTGGTCGGGATTCGAGAACCGCTGTTATCTGGAGACATAACCAACGTATCCCTTTTCTATTAGCACCAGTACTCAACTTTGCCTTGGCCCTTCCGCCCTTGCTACGTAAATCCGAGATTTTTGCTGTGTGACCTCTAGTGATTTGCAAGGGACACTCCAACTGCTGAAGTCGTCATCCTAATGTGTTAGTCAATTTGGATGACCCGTAATGGGCAGATTTTTATAGAACATTCTCGAGGGACAAAGGAGGGGGACCGCATAAGAAGATTCGAAGACAACTTTGTAACCTTGTTGTTTAGCGCAAAGAAGAAATATTTGTCCATGCATCCTTCATGAGCGGTAGTAGCCAAGCCAAGGCTCCTCCTGTTTTTTTTTTTTTTAAGCTGCTGAAGTTTGGCTTGAAAAAATAATAACAAAACAAAAGGCTGCTGGTCGATCACCTACCATGCCATCACTTCATCCTTGAACACAGAATATTGTCACTAATATAGTAGCAATTATACTAATACCTAAATTTTTTGAACTGGATGCGATTTTTTCCCCCCTGAATAACGCGATTTCTTACTGCTTCAATCTACACACGGGTCTGGGGTCTACGTGTACCACTCTACAAAAATATCTAGATAGATAGAGGTCTTAAATAGTGTACCCAACTACAGGGTGTCACGGATCACGACTTGGGCTACATATATACTCCGTACTCCCGTAGAACAGGCACAGAGGCCCACGTCGGTCGGAACTCCGGTTGCCGCGAGTCTCACCTGCCACAGCACTCATCGTCCGCGGCCGCGCGATACCCGTGGCCGTTGTTTCCATCTGGGTTCATACCGGTCTGCCAGCTCAGCAGCCAAACCAACCACCATGCCATGACCCACCGTCCCACGCCATCAAAAGTCCGACCGACTGTTATTCCAAATTCCACTCCCAAAACCCCCTCGATCCGTCCATCCCTCGCACGCGCTGGCCCTGGCCGCCCTCCCGGTCTCCGCTTCTCCTCGCCGCTCTCCTGAATCCTTTGCTCCCGAAAGGCTCCGATCCGATCCCCGACCCCAGCCAGAACCCTAGCGCTGCCCGCCAGCCCGCCCGCCTCCATGGAGCCGAAGCCTCACGCGCCGGGGTCCGGGCCGGCGACGCCGCGGTTCAGGCTGGGGAAGCAGTCGTCGCTGGCGCCCGAGCGCGGCGGCGGCGGCCAGGGCGGTGCGGGCTCGGCGGACGGTTCGGCCGAGGCGAACGGCGTCATGAGCTTCCAGCTCATGTACCTGGCCCACGAGGGCAACGCGGAGGGGATCCGCAACCTCCTCGACGGCGGCGCCGACCCCAATTTCCGCGACTCCGACGGCCGCACGGCGCTGCACATCGCCGCCTGCGAGGGCCACGCCGACGTCGTCGAGCTGCTCCTCCAGAGAGGCGCGGATGCCGCCGTCGAGGACCGGTGGGGCAGCACGGTGCGGCCTACGCTTAAGTTTTTAGTGTTTGTTTCTTTGCAACTCCATTTGCTTGTGTTGGACGGGGTCCTTAAAATCCTTTTTCTTAAAAAAGAGAATCCTGACAGTAAATTGGAATTTTGTATACACTAAGTTAAGAGGATTTAGTACGCGACAAACAGACAATGACACAATTTTATAGGCTATATGCTAGCACGTGGAACATAATACTAGGATAACATCCTTTGTGCATATATGTCTTGTTGTGACTTGCTGCATTAGTTGAGCGTTGCTACTATCTGGCAGCCTTTGGCGGATGCAATGCATTATCAGAATCATGACGTGATCAAGATCTTTGAGAAGCATGGCTCCAAGCATAAGGTACTACGATGAGTGTCGCCTCTGCCTGATGTTTTGTTTTGTTCAGGTGTTCTGAATATTCGCTTCTTTCTTGAAGATTGCTCCAATGCATGTGAACAATGTTCGTGAAGTACCTGAGTATGAGATTGACCCGTCCGAGCTTGATTTCAGTAATGGCAATGATCTATCCAAGGTTTGTACATATATTTCCCTTTCTTTCACATGGGCCTTTTCAAATGAGTTTTCTCTAGTACTAATAATTAAGCTTACAGTTGG
Source organism: Microstegium vimineum (assembly GCA_022036555.1). NCBI lineage: Eukaryota > Viridiplantae > Streptophyta > Magnoliopsida > Poales > Poaceae > Microstegium > Microstegium vimineum. The sequence goes on from CM039137.1 coordinate 8,074,892, forward strand.
TTAACCGATCATATGCTGTTGAGTTATTGATTTTATATTGTACTTTCTTTATCTAAAGTTTTAAAGCTATACTTCCACTATTAGATATCGGTGGCAATACATTTCTTAGATAGCTATTGTTTCAATCTGCTTTGCAGGGCACATTTAGAAAAGTAACATGGAGGGGCATTCCGGTTGCTGTTAAGAAGCTGGATGATGATCTAATTGCGGACGAGAGCAAAGTGTGGGTAGTTTCCATTGAATTATTCCATTTTCTTATGGTCTATCTTGGCTTTATTTTACTGGATTTTACCTTTAAGCTATGTTATCCTGATAGTTTGGATATATTACAGGCAGGCGTTCAGAGACGAGCTTGATGTGCTGCAACTTATACGCCATCCAAATGTCGTGCAATTTTTGGGTGCTGTGACACAAAGTAATCCAATGATGATTGTCATGGAATTTATGCGCAAGGTTTGTCTTAAGGGCAATGTGCTGTTTAGAATCTGCATTGTTTTCTAAATGTTATTTGATTAAGTGACAGCAATATATGAGGCTATGTTTTTAGCAAAACTTTTAGGTGCGGATCCACGGCTTCATATTATTCTAGTTGTCTACATGTGTAAAGTAGAAAAATGTTTTTTGCCAATATCTGATAATTATTTACCTTAATAAGTTTCATAATGCGTTATGTCTTATGTTTGGCCTACTGACAATGTGAAATCAGATTTTACTTCGTAATAGCATCTTCTTTCGTTTTGGCAATGTTTGACGAACACTAAATCAGTGCAAATTTCACTGTCTACCTCTTGCGACTTTGTGATGTTAGCATATATGTTTCATATTGACTTTGTCGTAACTTTTTATTCCGCAACAGGATATCCAGATTTTATCAGTATCAAAAAGTGACAAAATGACAAATATTGTGTTCATGACTTCTTTTTAACTACCAGCAATATGATTTCAACACTGCACAACATCTAGATTTATTAACTCCGTGTCATAATTTATGCAACACGATGAGTTCATGTGTATCAAAGTGCAACTTCAGGTTATGTCATGGGCTGTTGAGAATTACCAAAATGTTTATTTTCAGGGTGACTTGCGCACTCACTTGAATAAGAAAGGAGCTCTGCCACCATCATATGCAGTGAAGTTAGCTCTTGATATTGCAAGGTTTACCAGACATAACCTGGATACTATGAGATAAACTATAATGGCTACTATGTTTTGTTGTCATGAAGTAAGTTAATCTAACTTGTGTTCCCTTTGTGAATTGTAACAGAGGAATGAATTACTTGCATCAGCATAAACCTCAAGCTATCATCCATCGTGACCTTGAGCCTTCGTGAGTACTTTGTGGTTACATTTTTTCCAATGAAAATTGCTTGACATCTTCTTCTGTACACCCCATGCAGTGCTTTAAATACCTGTTTTGTTAAAAGACTTTTTGTACCCATTGTGTAAGATAACAGTAACATATTGAGGGATGACACTGGACATCTGAAGGTGGCAGATTTTGATTTATGTAAGATGCTAAAATGGAGAATAAAAGTTAGAGAAGATAAAGCGGTGACTTCTCCAGGCAATGCTTGTAAGTGGACTTTATTCTTTGTCATGCTAAATCTGTGCTATATTAGTGGTGACCTTTGCCCTTCTTAACTTATTTTGCCTTCCGCTCCAACTGATGATTTTTAAAATGTCTCAGGCAGATATGTGGCTCCAGAAGTCCTGCGAAATGAAGAGTATGATACTAAAGTGGATGTCTTCTCATTCGCTTTGATACTTCAAGAGGTAAAGTTGTGATATATTATAACTTTGTGCATCTCTGTCTCCACACAGTAGGTTGTATGGTGCATTTCTGTGTTCTCTAAATATTTCTGCCAACATATCTATATGGTATTGAGCACTGTTACACAGTTTACTGCTGGTATCTTTATTCAATTGACACTGTTGTTTCTTTAAACATAAGAACGACATTCATTTCAGCACCAATTACTCCCTGCAAAATCACTCATATGACCATTTATGTGCTCGATATGTTCCCAAATCCCAACTATTGCAGATGATTGAAGGATGCCGTCCTTATGATGACAAGAAAAATGATGAAATTGAGAAGGTACACAATTCTAAAGAAAGGCCGCCTTTTCGAGCTCCTCCAAAGCATTATGCTCATGGGTTAAGAGAGTAAGCAGTCATTCTTTCCGCTTGCTTATATAGTGGCAATTAAGAATTCAATTAGAGCACTCGTGTGTTTTGCTATGCATTTCAAACTTTTAGCAAACAAGTTTCTGCTAATCATGCTCAATTTAACTACTTGTATGTATGAAATTTAACTTGTTCTATTTTCTTCACATATCATTACTGTTGGTGATTTTCCCTTAGTAAATTTCGCCGTGGCCTTTTTTCCTGTCCACTTGACACTGATGCAGGTTGATTGAGCAGTGCTGGAGTGAAAATCCTGCAGACAGGCCTGATTTTAGAGTAATTATCAACCGGTTGTCTGCTATCCAAAATGAGATAGCTCACAGAAACCGTTGGAAGGTAGCCATTAGTTTTTTTTTTCATTGTACTTTTGAGTATTCTATAATGGGCTATGGCAGGAGATAATGTTTCTAAGTTCACTGTGCTGTATTTGAACAGGTGAGACCTCTCAAGTGTTTCCTGAGCATTGAAGGAATGTGGAAGAAAGATCGCAATGAGGGCAGCACCACTCGTTCATCACGCTCATCACGGTCCTTATTTTAACCACCAGCCCAAGCTATTGATTTCAATCGCAAGATCATATTGGTGATTGCTAGAAAATATACTCAAATGTATATCATGTTTTGTTTTCTAAAATTATGAAAAAGGGTGGTTTTGCAACTGGGTGATTCTCGGTTGATCATAGGTATGTTGTATATCAAGCATGTCTCACGGTCACGGCTAGGCCCTACTCATGGCCGCAACCTCATGTACAGATTGTTGCAGTAAGTTTATTGTTGCCTTGGCATCCCCTGGGTTGGGCAGTATAATTACTTGCGAAGCTCCTTCCCGATCAGCTTCAACTTTTCGTTAAGATCAAATAGGTTGCAAGATTCATCCATGAGCTAGAGTTGCAGGTAGGACGACGGAGTACCAATGCTATTTTTTTCTATATAATCGCCCCGTTGGGCAGAGCTTAGGTATTTCCAACTCAAGAAATCTAGGATGTAGAGATGGAGATACAGTTAATAAGAGCATTTGGATGATTTGTAATTTTTATATTGTTTGAACTTTCAAGCTGGAGCTATGCTAAATCGCCCATAGTGTGTCCAGTTCTGGACATGAATCCTTGCGCAGTAATAATATTTGCGGGTGATTTGCGGGTGGTGAATGTCTACTTTTTTCAGTTTTCACGACTCTTATCATGTAACCTGTACCTTGCTGCACCGTATGAACATGTTGTGCGGGTGATTTGCGGGTGGTGAATGGAGACTAGAGAGACCTGTACACAATGCATGGGGGAAGGGAGCCAGAAACCGAAATCCCTCATCTTTTTTCTTAAATCTGCTTCACATTTTAGTGAACAGTGATCAGAGATTAGTAAAACGGGAAGAAACCCTGTATATATCATGTTTATATATATAGTTCAGATGGAGAGGCCCTTACATCCCTTTGCGAGTGGTACATAATACAATAATCACGAGAAGAGACGCTTTTAAGCTTTGCTCGTCTTCACGTGACCGACATCGACATCCATACAATGCAACTAGAGCTGGGCGAGCGTGCGCAGGTCCACGGGGTAGACGTCGGACGGCAGCGCCGCGCTGTACGCCCTCCGACCGACGAGGACGTTGGCCGCCTCCGTTGGGTGGAAGGCGTCCCAGAAGAGGTACTCGTTCCTGTTGGCGCACGGCGTCTGAAACGGCAGGCACGTCACCTGGCCGTTGTTCCGCCCGACGCCGCAGCACCCTCGGTTCGTCACCGTCAGACCGTGCGATCCTGGGGATCTCAGGATGTCCTCGAAGATCCCGTACGCGTTGATGTAGGTGAAGTGCGCGCCGGGCAACGCGTTGAACTGGTCGACGAGCGCGACGAGCCTGCGGTTGAAGATGTCGATGGCGGCGTTGATCTCGGGCACGCAGGTGGTGCCGTCGGCGCTGCGCTGCGCCAGCTCGCTGGGGCTGCACCCGACCTGCCCCACGCCCATCAGCGCCACCTTCCTGGCCCCGTAGCTGTACAGCGTCCGGAGCTGCTGCGCGTACTGGTCGATGAGCACGTCGGCGTACCGCGCCGGCGTGTACTGCTGGCTGGTGGGGTACACCGTCGGCATGAAGTAGTTGTTGAGGTAGTCGTTGCTGCCCATGCCCACCGTGAAGATGCACTGGCTCAGGTGGTTCGCCGCCGAGTCCTCGTCGCCCAGGATGCTCACCAGCTGCTGCACCGCCGCCTGGTAGTTCTGAAGCTGCCCGCCGAAGCTGATCCGTTGCCCCTGCAGCCAGGTCGTCCGGACGTGTGCCTCGATCAGCAGGCTTACTCGATCTTACTCGTCTTTCAAGAGCTACTAGCTAGTAATGCGTACCAGCTGCTGGCCGGTCTCGTCACGGATCCCGGCTGCGGCGGAGGCGAAGTTGACGCCGGTGAGGAGCTGATCGGCGCTCGCGCCGGCATACGCGGGGATGTAATCGTCGAAACCCAGAAGCCGTGCTGAAAAACGACGCACGACGCGAATGCATGATGAGCAATTGTAAAATTACATATTAATTTGGTCGAAAATTTACGAGCATAATTAAGCTCCGGCCGGAGGAGAGCAAGCAACTGTCTACTCTCTCCGTTCCCAGTACGAAATTATAAGTACTAGCAAGAAACCCAGGGCGGGCCTCAAGGGACGACGTGTGTCGCCATCATGGAACTAATATTGGCATGACAACGATATCTGAATGGACGTATTACTTCATTCAAAGGGGAAACGAGATTACATACAGTAGTACGCAGTGAGCTTACATATAGCGTCGACGGTGGTGAGGCCGTTGCTGAAGCGCCCAGTCGGGCCGCCGGCGAAGTCGATGCCGTAGGGCGGGTAGTTGGCCCGCGCCAGCGACGCGATGTCGTTGTTGTTCCCGTTGTCCACGAGCGAGTCCCCGAACACGAAGTAGCACGGCACCTGGGGCTCGGCCCGCACCACCACCACGGCGACGGTGGCCAGCCGCGCGGCCACGACGAGGAGGAGCAGCGCCGGCTGCTGCAGGCACCGCATTATTGTCGCACGCCCCATGTATTCCTATGGCCAGCTAGCTACCTTTTTTTTTCCTGCGCTAGCTGCTCTGGTTAGCTCGCTAGCTCTAGTTTGGTATGGTGACTGAGGCTTGATCAGCCGGGCCGCGACGGATATATAATGGTGAATTGGTGATGCCCGGACGGCCGACACATTCGAGCCTTAGATATGGCAGGTTGGTTGCTGTACTTGCTAGAAGCACCTAGGTAGCTAGCTAGATCAGCATGTGGTGGTGTAGGCCCTCTGCAGGACGGAGGAGTGCGTGAAGGAGCGAACAGTTATTACCGTGCCCATCGCGTCCATATTGGCGACCTCTGCATGTGGGCCGGCGTGCATGGTTGGAGCAGTCACGGTTGGGTTGGGGTTGTGCTGATATTGATGGCTATAGTTGACTACCACGCGGAGACGCGGACGCGGCGAGGCCCGTGTGACAGAGAATGACGCAGAAGATGGAGCAAGATCGAGCTGCCGGCCGGCCTGCGACGACAGTGAGTCTACTGGGGTTGGTTTACCATCTGGAGGTCAGAATGTCGATCATCGGCGTGTACCTCCACTCGTCCGGTTCCAGTGAATGGCAGAGGTGATAATACAGAGCCATATATACCACGAGTCCAAGTGTAGAAGCATGTACTACATGATAGCTAAAATGGCCGGCGGCCTTTTGTACACGTACGGGACATCCGTACCGTTACTGCTGCCTTGCGATCCAGTACGTACTCTCCTGCAGTAGATGACAATAATGGTGAACAGAATGTCCAATGAGGAACAGCAGGATCGACGTGTTGCTCCAATGGATGCGAGCGATCGAGGTATTGAATCTAGCTAGACATCAGCCCCGCCCCGGAGGAGAGACACCACATGCAAGCATTGGAAACATCTTGTCACCGACTGCTCGCCGCCGGGGCCTGTGTGACTGTGCACCAACCTTGGTACGCGGATTTGACTCGCTCCTTTGTTCTACTTACGAGATTTATTGCACCGTCTTGGTAGAGATCATATCACTTGACGTTTTCGTCGGCCGGCACTGCACGCATGCAATGCAATGCAGCTCGGCGAGCGGCGAGCGGCGAGCGGCCCCGCACGCGGCACGTCCGCACCGGCAAGAAGCGTTAGTGAGCGAGGGCAGCTCCGGTCCTAACTGGCAAAAGTTCCGTAAGAAGAAGTTTGGTTCCAGTGCTCCCGTGCTTGATTTGATTGCTGCACGAAGAAAACAATAAAAATATATATTCTCTCTCTACTACTCGTTTTCTGACTTACCCGTGAAGCTTTGAGCCTTAATTAGGGTTTGTTTGATACATCTCACATAGTTTGCTGTTTTTTTTGGTCAAACACCTCTTTTTAAAACAGTTTTACTTCTTCCATTCTCACAAAGATATGAAGTGGTGTGAAGCTGAAAATAGTAGCTTATCACAACTTTCTTTCTTATTTCTCTCTCATATCCATGCACAAAGTTGTTGGTGAAGCTATTTTATTAAACATTTTTTTCAAACATAGCTCAGCTTTACCTAAAGAGTTGTTCATGAAGCTATTTTCTAAAAAAACACCTTAATAGTAAAATAGAGCTGTACCAAACAGGCCACAGTCCCTAGTTGGTCGATCCGGCGGTGACAGTTGTTTAATCGTGTCTCGGTTCGGCTACGACTGTCCATAATACGATTTGAGTTCTAACACACATGGACACATGGTATGTGCAAAAGTTCGCTATTCCCTGTCCACGGTTCGATTTCTCGATACACTGGACGTGCTGTGATGCGTACATTTCACATGGCATGCAGGTGGCCACTTTCTACGTCACCTCTCTCTTGCAGCTTCGGTTTGCCCATTGATGTGCCGGGAGGCGTTGACGGTTTGATGGTGCGAGGAGCGTAGTAATTGCGTACGTAAATTAATAGTACTATTGCTCAGCATCAGCCCAGCGCCTTCTTCAGTTCAGGGCGCGCGGCGCGCGCGCATGGAAAGCCCACGCGCGATCCACATGCATGCAACCGATCAGAGCGGCGCGCTACTGGTGAGAGCGTTGTGGCATTCAATGCGGTGGTGTCGTGGACGGACACGATCAGCGAACCGGCGGCGTTGGTTGGCTCCCATTGGCTGGCTCGCAACGAAGACGTACTTCGAGCCGATCCGTCCGGCCCGTATACGTAGGGCGCAAACGATGTGAATGAATAATTATGGGGAGGTGGCGCGCGGTAAAAGCTTCGATTTGCCTCGTGTGCGTGCGTGGTAGGGGAATCGGATCGTTTCTGGCTCCCGTTGGCATGCAGTCGACGCCTCGACGGGCAGGGGGGAAAAATGCACGGTGATCGGCTACACGTGTACAGTATACATACTAGTACCGCAAACTCCGTATCCACATCTACCGCGCGCTCGGACAGGTGCAAGCGCCTATCCTTCGCTGCCGCGCGCCGCCCATGCCTCGTGCATGGTTGATGGATCCCCGCGTGAGTGCGTGTGACGCCGTGGCCCACAGACCACACCTGGTGATAGCCCTGGGGCCCTGGCCGCCGCGGCGAGTGCCACACGCCCATACCTCCACCACCTCGGACTCCATCCATCCTCCGAGTGCGGTGTGACCGTGAGACCCTACATCGTGCGGCGAGATGGCATGAGAGCATGGTTAATGGTTGAGCCAAATACTTGACTATAAGAGCGTCTCCAACAATGACTAGCGGTTCAAATCATCGGTATAGAGTAAATAAAAAATGAAACAAAACTCATTGCATGCGAGATGGGCCAGGTATTTCCACGGGGAATCGTGTGTGCTAGCGCCGAACTCGTCACCATCGACGATATTTCTTTTGTTCTCTCACCTTGTGATTGGATCGGCCGGTCCTCCTAGCTAGCACCCTGTCAGCCACTGGGGACGCCCTAAGTCAAGTAACAAGAGTCAAGCTATACAATAATTAGACTTTTACTTGGCTATAATTTTTTTTTATTATTATATGTTTCTATTCTCTCTCCTATCTCTTCTCACAATCATATATATTGAGACCCACTAATGCCTATGTATACATGTCTAGCTTGGTGCCAAAACAAGAGCTAAGCTCTCTTCTCTCTCATTTCTTTTCTCCTTCACATCATCAAAAATACTGACTAATTTAACTATAAGCCTATTACTGTACCTGCCCTGACACTAGCAATGGCAGTGGCAGTCGATGCTGCCAATGAGGCCTCGCGGACGCTGCACCGCGATTGCCAATGAATGAATGAGGCAGGCTCGGCTGCGTCCTCCATGAATTCTGTGCTTTCTGTGGCTGTCGACCTTTTTGATGGAGCTGCAGGCTCGTGGCCTCGCCCTCGTGGGCCACAAGGAAGAAGGAAGCGCAGAAGGGGTCTGCGCCCAGGGAACTGGAGATTCTATAGTGTGGCGTCGTGACCATGGACCGAAGATGTGTGATGACCAGCGAGACGGCGAGCCCACTAGTTCTCGTGGCCCGTGTAAGAATACTTGAGTTCCTTATGAAAGCCCACGAATAACCCAGGCCACCATGAATCCATGACGATTTCAACGGTTTGGCAAGTTATGTGTTGTTGAGATTCCTACATCTTGATGAAGGGTGGTATTTATATCTGCATGTGAGTTGTTGAGATAGGACTTCAGTTAAGTTCAAAGTCCTCGCAATGTAACAATAGTGCGTTTGAAAAGAACATGGATATTTTTGACACTACTCACAATGTCTAGCTAAAATTAAACGCTGACAAATTTTGACAGGCTAAAGTTTGAAATTTTAGCTAGCTAAGCTTTAGTTTGATGGATCCAAACAGGGTCTCAGACTAGTCCATCATTAAAACTACTACTGTTTGTTATTAGAAAGTTTAGAGTAGGGCTAGCATATCTGGTTTTGTGAATCGATGAAGAAAATCGGAGGATGGTAAAGTTGAGGGAGATAAAATAGTTTTTTTTTTTTGCGAGACAAAAGATGGCGTCCCTCAGTTTCCCTAAAATCTTGTTAGTCTATTGGCATGTGCAGCTCGAATCTCATTACTACCCAAAATTGCCCGCAGAAAACGAAAGCTTCCTCGAATTTGCTATCAGATTAGACGTCCCACATGGAGCTGAGCAAGACGATGTGTCATCTGAAAAGGTTCAGGACCACTAACAGGTCATGAGACGGAACGACGATGACTTCGCCGATATCCTCCTTGACGTACGTCAAGCAGGCAACCATGCCGGCGCCGCTTGGCTGTCATTTAGGCAATCTATTCCCAGTGAAGAGCCCGTAAAGTATCCTCGCATCACATGAGTTGCTATCTCGCCAAGATTCCAAAATCCGGACCGGAGGAAAGAAAGAGTGCTCCCTACGTCACTTCGGGGCACAAGCAAATGGCGCATCCCGGGGCGACGCGGAGCACGCCCGCGGGCTGGACGAATATAAAACGTACACAGGCAATCAGGCAGCCCCGCCTCGTCCGCCGTGGCCACAGCTCACAGCCCACACAGCTCAGGAAATGGACGCCATGGACGAGTTCCAAGAAGCGGACATTCTGTGGCCCGATACCGAGGACGAGCTGGCGCCTTTCGCGCCCATGGACATGGAGGAGCTGTACGGGGCCGCCGGCTCGGTGTCCAGCGTCGCGGTCGCGCCGGTGTTCGGGCGCCGTCTCGAGGGGTTCTTCTTCCTCTCCGGCGCTGGCCCATCGTCGTTATTGGCTGGGGCGAGCCACGACGCGGACGACGAGGAGGAGTGGCAGGAGGCGGACGTGCTGTGGCCGGACACGGCGGACGAGCCGCGAGGGAGCGGGGTTTTGATGTGGCCATTTTCTGGCTCTTCCGGCGGCGGCGGCAGGGCAGGCCGGCGCGTGAAGCCTGCTGCCGCGAGGCGCGACGGGTGGAGGACGGGGCCGGCCGCGTCGTCTCCCATCAACATACCGGCTAACGTTGCGCCGCGTTGTCGGTTTACGACGGCGATGAGCTGCTGTTCGTAGAGATTTGTGGTTCTTGCGACCTCGGTCCTGTGGTGCCATTGAAAACCCCAGTACTGGGAGGCGAGCTTTGAAGAAATGTTTTCGAAAATTCAGTGGTGTTTCACTGGAGCTGCTGAACTGAGGACATTTCGGATTTTGGACCTGACGATGGTACTCCGATTTAGATATGTGGATGGACGTTCTCTTTTTCGCTTTGTTGAGATGTAACTTCATGTGATGTACTAAGAAGATTGCTTTTCAGAAAAACAAAAAGTACTTTTTGTTTTTCTGAAAAGCAATCTTCTGTGCAGATTTCGTGCACAAACTAGAATCAAGTGTGGATTTCGTGCAGATTTCCCGGCCAGAGAAGTCTGCAACTGTGCTTCAAGTTAGCACCTCATCTATTTCTTTTCAGCCGAAACGACAACTTCCTCCACGGCTCCACCCCTGCTTGGCCGGGGCCGCTATGCAGTGTAGTATTAGTAGTGAACTGATCGGTTCAGTCCGTTAGAGTGCTCGGTTAATTACAGATCTAAACGGATCAGATCTACTGACCGATGAACACGGAAGCATAGCCACTATAGAAGAAGATACGCAAATAAGAACGACACCGAGGCACTTTTTTTTTATTGAGGTTCGGCGATATGCATAATACTCAGAGCAATGACTACGGACCCTCCTCCTCATAAACAGTAGCTACACCGACATCCGGGCAATCCCACGGCCTCACCAACACCCTAGCCAGCTAAGTCATCTCATGGTTACAACAGGGATTGCCTCATATTTATGGCTCCCTAAGACACAGAGTTCGATTTCAACTCTATCCTATCTCCTAATATTACTCAAGTCCAACGTAACAAAAATTATACACATATTCGACAATGTATCCAGCGGAGTCGGGTCAGCCAGTCGTTTGTGTCGTGCACATAGAATGTGTGCCGACCTTCTCGCAAGACCGTTAAGAGTCTCCGACCCTGAATGAAACGCATACCTGCCGACCGATCGAGCTGTGTGGCGTGTGACGCCTTTCGCCCATGCGGCCATTCCAGTATTAGCGTGACTCTTGGGGTTTTCCTCGCTAGCGTGATTCGCAGTGCTACGCTACGCTCAGTATACGTACTGCAGCGGCGAGCCGCCGCCCCGGCAACAACTGCACGCCAAGCACAGTCCCTTCCGTCTCCGTCAAGAGTTACCGATTCTCGATCCACGAGTATTAGTTAAATCTGCCCCCCGTGGCACGGCAGCGATGCGATCCATGATTGCGCCATCATTGCCAGGGCGCTGCTAACGAAGATGTTACCGATGATGAGACGTACTACTGCGTGTTCATCCGTTCCGTTATGAACAGTGACAAAAGAGAAGGTGCTGCTAGTGTACATATGGACAACGGCGGGCGGGCGACGTCAGGCTGCGCGACACACCAGTTCCAGATGGTTCGATCCATCCATCACTCCCCAAGCGTACGTGCTGCGTGCACCGTCACGAACACCGTACGTGATCGAGCGAGCCAGCGCCGCGCGCCCGCCGCCCGATGCTTACAGTCCACTCCCCGCCGCATCCGGCCGCATGACGCCATGCGCGGCTGGCACCGCACCTTCCCACTTTCCTCCGCTAGCGGCTAGGAGGCGCTTATACAGTATAAATCCAGCAACGGACGCGAACCAACGCCGCAGGCAGTGGCGGTGTGCATCATCTGATCTACTTAGCGATGGAAGAGTTCCAGGAAGCCGACGTGCTGTGGCCGGACGTTGCCCATGCCCACCACCACCACCACTGCCACCGCCCGGCCGACTCCTCCCACGGCCGCCACCGCCAGCACCAGCAACCACGCGCCGCGGCAAGCGGCACGGTCGTCCACCCACCACCACTACAGTCCCCGCCCGTGCGCATCCCCTCGATGCCGCCGCCGGCCGTGGGCGGGGCGGCGCGCCCGACGAGCCGGGACTCGTGGACGCGCAGCTACTACGGCGACGACGATGGCGCGGAAGAAGTGGGGTTCGTGCCGCCGCACGTGCTGGCGGCGAGGCGGTGCGCGGAGGACCAGCGGAGCGTGGCCTCGTCGGTGTGCGTGGGCCACGGGCGCACGCTCAAGGGCCGCGACCTCCGCGCCGTCCGCAGCGCCGTGCTCCACATGACCGGATTCCTCAGCGGCTCCGACAAGTACTGACGGACGGCTACTACAGTAGATTGAGCAGCGCGCGATTAGAATCGTTGTATTTCAGCAATCTGAAGTCAGGAATGGCAGCCGGATAGCCGTGAATATATATATATATTTTTTTGGCATCCAATTATTATTTTTGTTGTTCGAACTTTGAACCAGGCACAGGCAGCCAGTGCCGTGGATGATAAATCAGCATGCAGGGTGTAATTTCTGAACCACTTGCTAGACGGTACAGTACATCCATTTAGCAATATCTAATACTCCAATCTAATGCACTGAACTGGGAAGGTAGTTTCGTGCATACAACGTAATTTTATTTATCGATGAATGATAGTGTTATTATGGAACTATGTCAATGTAGTTTTCGCTCAAAATTACAAGTTTCTTTGATTTTTTTATTCATGTTTGGCTATGTATCTAAACATATTACTATATCTAAATGCATAGTAAAATAGATATATTAAAAAAAATAAAACTACTTGTAATCTGGATTTAATACATAACTAGCTTATAAAAGTTCTTCTCTTGTAATCATGTCAGCGGTTTTCCAAAAGGAAAAAAGAAAACATTGTTACAGTGGCGACTGCTAGATACAAATCGGAACGGACTGCTGCTTCCATGACATGTGAGCCCATACAGACTGTTTTGCACACTCTGGGCCGTAATTTGTCCACGCCATGCCAACATGACTTGTTCGCCGGGCCTGTTTTGCCAATGCCAAATCGGCCCATACTCCGGCCTTTCAGCTCATCGGAGAAGCGACCTGTTGGTCGTTCTCGTCTGTCCCCATTCGAGGCTTGGAGATCTCATGGTATACCCGATTCCCACTCCCCGCTGCAGAGAAACAAGCAGCCGGCGAAGCAGATGAGCGGGACGAGTGCTGCCTCGCATCGGCCGAACAAGCGATCGCCACCGTCCCACGCCCCGGGGACGGTTAGCTCTGAGTCCCTCGTGTCGCCGCTGCTGCTGTTACTCGCCGCCTCCGCCGCCGCTGTGTTCCTCTACTCCCTGACCGCCGCCCGCTCGGACGAGTCCCGCGGAGAGGTTCCGCTTCCGCCCCTCTCCTCCCCGACGGTGGAGACCATCGATAGCGCGCGCGCCATCTGGGAGCTACCCGCCCCGGCGCCGGCCAGGGCGGTCCTCTTCGTCGCCCACGGTTGCCGCTGCCGACCGGAGAACTTCTGGCCGCCGTCCCCGCGCTGCCCGGGGTGCGTCGGCCTGCCGGAGGACGTGGTCATCACGGACCGCGCGCTGCGGAGGCGGTTCGCGGTGCTGGCCGTTGCGAGCGCCAGGGAGTGCTGGTCGCTGAGGAAGGAGGTAACCGCCACCAAGCGGGTGATTCGGTCCTGGGCAGCCAAGAATGGACTTGAAGGCCTGCCGGTAGTCGCCCTCGGCGCTTCCTCCGGCGGGTACTTCGTGTCCAGGCTGGCGGGCAAGATGAGCCTCGCCGCCGTCGTGATGATGATCGCCGAAGGCGCGTTCGGCGGCTCAGCTGGCGCGCTGCCGACGGTTTACCCACCCGCGATGTTCATCCACATGCCGAAAGATAAGCGGAGGGCAGCGCTGGTGGATAAGAATTCGAAGATGCTGATGAAGAATGGCGTTGAGGTGAAGGAGCTCCAGAGCCTTGAGCTCCCTTTGACGCCTACCCTGCTTTCCGAGAGGATACCTGGGCTGGACCGCGGGCTGTCAGAAAGGATCTGGACAGCGTTCAGGGAAGAAGGTTTCGTTGATGAGAAAGGATACATGAAGGAGGATGGCCGGGAAACGCCATGGAAGGATGCATTGGTCAAGAGGGGCTTCTGGGAAGAGGTGTCTGCGTTGGCTGATCACATCCAGGAAGAGCTGAATCTTGCTTATGGGTACCACGAGATGACGAGCTTACAAGCTGATGAGATGTTTGATTGGGTTGACAAGCATTTGACATGAGGAGGCTATGGTTGGGTATGAGAAATTAAACTTGTTGGAGGATTGCAGGGGAATGCAAATGCAGCTCAATGAGTTCTTGGGTCATGAACTGGTGACCACGGAAGACACGCACAACATATTTGTTCTTTAGTTTGTGAGGATGAACTGACTTTATGTGAAATGTGTACACTACTTTCAGCTCGCTGTTGCGCTTGTGCAATGGATTTGTGAAAATACTGAGATAGTTCAGTTAGATCTTCCTCTGATATGCAATGTCCTCTATGTTAATCAAGATGAGATTTTGCATAAATATGTCCTTGTTTGTAACTGAATAATCGCACTCGGGATCATCTTTTTTGTATGTTAAGAACCTGCATTTATGCTAGCTAGAAATAACCTTTTGATCTGTTGAATTGTTTTCCTTTCTGTACTTAATGTTATTTTCACTCTTTCAGTCAGACACTTGCGTACTATTGCCTCCATTCTCCAATGGTCCAAATAAACCTGCAGTGGCCATTTCATTTCGTTGTAACACTGAAATATATATGTACGCCTACCAAATCCGGATACAGTCCAAGCTTATTAGTCCACAGTTGATAATTTTTGTTCATTTCAGGGACTCCTCTGGTTTCCGACAGACCAACGTGATGAAACTTTTGTTCAGTACTACTATTAACGCCCTGTTCGGCTTATCGTTTCTGCGGCTGATAAGCCGGTTGGTGCTGTGTTTTAACTGTTTTGTTGTAAGAAAAAAACATTGTACCATGGCTGATAAGTCGGGCTGATAAGTGAAGCCGGTCTGATAAGTTTGGCTTGCAGCATGCTATGGTCTCTGCTGAGTAGTATTAAGTAGCCTACTAAATGCATGGAACAATCTCTCTATTTTCTATTGATGAGGGAGTTTTTTTTTTCTCATTAGTCGTATGAGTTTACTCTAACTGAGCTGAAACAATTCTATATTTTGGCTCTTGATTCTGTAGTGAACTAGTGATGTCAAAGTTGCAGGATACTGGACATCTTCAGATCTTGAGCTTTTCTTTTGGTCAGCAGCTCAGTCAGCCATTGTTCTACAGTAGCTTCCCATATTTACATAAACATGTTTACCATGGCAGCTTTAAGATATGCTGTGACCTCCAGTGTTATAGCACAACGCATAAGTATATGAATTTGGTCACCCTCTTATTGCAAAAACCAATTATGCTTATTCTGCCAATTTTACAAACTTGGAGGCAAATCTGACAGCCATAGACTCCTATCCAATATCCCTTCAGGCGTTTAAATTTGGGGTTTTTTTGGTCGCAGCTGCAATGTACGACTCACTTGCCACACTTGTGTTTCAAACTGTTTTTTTTTTTTCGCGAAACAAACTGAAGAGATAAAAATATGGCAGTTGTGACAGGAGAACTAAACTATCAAATGTTCATGGGAAACACGGTTGGTCAACGTATGTCATTATATCACTAGATCACTAGATTAGATATAGACATAGAGATTAATGACGTATACATAGTAGCAATATCTTGGCGGCTGCGTTCGGAGTGTACGAGAAGCCAAAGGAATCCTACTATTTTAGCGTCCTCAAGTTGGTCAACGTGTACTTTCCCTAACAGATGATGGATATAAATTTTGACTTTAGCTTGAACTGAAGATGAACGAGAAATTTCTGTCTCTGCCGCTCACCACTTCATTGTTAGTTTCCCTAGTCAGATGTTTCGCGCATGTTGACTCGCTTGAAATATGATCCTGCAGTGACATATGGCATTTTCTTAGCAAATAAACAACACATTTCAAGTTTTCAATGCTACCACAAGCAAATAAAGCATTAACGTACAATCGTACATGTATATATGGTTTGCTTCGAGATATACACCCTAGGACGTGCATTAATTCCGCACATAAGAAAATCGACCCGATAGAGATAGAGATATAGAAGTGGAGATACTGTATATAGAGATGGTATACAAACGAGACTGTCTTCCTCGGGTGCACACCGGGTCTGCAGGTGCCGGCCGCTGCCGCAGGCGTGCGTGACATCGATCCTCGAAGACCCAAGGAAGAAGATGGATATATATCTCGATCCACCCAGCCCGCAAAGCGGTGCACTCTCGCTGGTTCGTGCAGACTGCAGAGTCATCGGCATGCATCTCTCTGGGGCCTCCACCTGTGCCTGCTGCCGAGGTCAGCAACCGTATCACTCGCCGCGCGCCGGCCGTGCGCCCGTGCGCCTATATAAACCACACCAGGTCCCTTTGCAGCCGTACATATCATCTCTCGATCGATCGATCGGCGCCCACCTCCTCTGGACGTCGTATAGTAGCCGCCCCACGGACGGTGATATGGGGGCTTCTCAGGTGTGGGCGGCGTCGGTGGTGCCGGCCTGGCTCGTGGTCGTCGTCGGCTTGGCGGCCGTGGTTTCCTCGTCGGAGGCTTACGTCTTCTACCCCGGTGGCCGCGACGGCTGGGTCCTCGACCCCGCCGAGAGCTACAACCACTGGGCCGGCCGCAACCGGTTCCAGGTGAACGACACCATCGGTAACTGCGCCACCTCTCCCTCTCCTCATTTTTTTTTTTTTGCCGGCCGCACACCACCCCCGATGAATTGGTTGAGCTCGAATCATGAGTCGTGACTTCCTCCTGGCTCTCGCAGTGTTCACGCACGAGGAGGGCGTCGACTCGGTGCTGCTGGTGACGGAGCAGGACTTCGACACGTGCAACACGCGCAGCCCGGTCCAGCGGCTCCAAGCCGCCGTCGGCAGCAGCAGCAGCGGCGGCAGTTCGGTGCTCAGGCTCGACCGGTCCGGCCCGTTCTTCTTCATCAGCAGCGACGAGGACCGGTGCCAAAAGGGCCAGAAGCTGTACATAATCGTGATGGCGGCTCGTGGGTCGTCGTCGACGCCGCCGGCACCGACACCGGCCGTGGCGCCGGCACCCGGCTCGGCGCTCCCGCCAGCACCGGCAGTGGCGCCGACGCCCGACTCGGCGTTCCCGCCGGCGCCCGAGAACGCGCATGCTCCACCGCCGACGGCCGGTGCGTCGCGTCTGGCCATCGACGACGCGATCGTCGGCTCTGTGGTTGGGGTCATAGGGGCTTTGGTGCTCTATGCCGTGTACTAGACCAGAAACCAGGTGGGAGTTTGCGCCTGTGTAGTTTTTGCCATCTCGGAACAGGTAGTTGCGCGAGAGACCGCGGTCAAAGTTAGTCATAGCTATGCTTAGATCCGGAAGCAGACAGAATAAAACATACTATTCTCTTAGTCGTGCAAGGATGACGTTTAGGACAGCCGAATTGCACTGTATGCAGGCTGGCTAAGCCGCCTTAAACATCATGATAACTGACTAATGGAGCATAGACTGCAAAAGAATGTTTATGTGGAAACAAATGATAGATGATGATCAATCTTTTACACATGCTAGAGCATGTCGAAGGAGAGAAACATAAAAATCTAGACAGGAGAGAAACAGTCATGCAGGTCATGCAGAGGAGGGATGGAGGAGCGGGCTTTTCCTCCTTGACAGAACTCTCTCATCTATTGTCTATACCAAGGGAAGGGCTGATAACAAGAAAATTTACTACCAACGGGGCTATGTGCAACATTGCCATAGTTATAGCCTTGTCTGACAGTGGTGTTATTAGGATTTATAGCTAGTGTTGTCTAATGTTACATTGTTACACACTTTTTTAACCTTTATACTAGTTATTACCAACTGCTAGCTATGCCTCTTGGCTTTTATTCAGGGCTTAATGTTT
>CM039137.1:8099629-8249675 GCA_022036555.1 Microstegium vimineum
GGCGCCCCTTGTGCGCCTACACCTGCAGCTCCATCGACACAACAACCTGACCACAACTACGTCGACCTCGGCAATACTCAGCACGACTACTCCAACCACGGCTATTGCGCCCTCACGCTCGGCTACCTCGACATCGGCACAAAGGGTTACCGCCTTGCATGAGGACTCATTGACTTCTTCTCCCGCCACAGCATACGCGACACATCGACTGTTATGACTGCGGGGGATGTTAACTTGTCAGCTTCTTCTCCAGTCCACCGTCTCACCGTCTGTAACGCTCCGCTGTGACTGCGGGGGGATGTTAGAGTAATAGGAATAGTACTATCCACAAGAGATGTTAGTCCTATGTACCCTATATAATCAGTCCATGAGACCCAATGCAATATATCCAATATTTCACCAATTATATTCTTCATCCATGCCCTAGGTGGGGAGGTGCGGGCAGGAGGAGCGGGCGCGCGCGGGGGCAGGATGATCAGGCGCGCGGGGCCAGAGCATGGCTCGTCTGGATGCGTGGGCATGAAGTTGGTTAAAATGATGTGTCCAAGTATGGGTTAAAATAATGTGTCTAACTATATATGTCAAAAAGGGGTAAATTCACAATGCATTAAGATAAGAGGGGCAATATCGTATGGGAAAACTTGTCCTTACTCGGCCCATTTGACACCGTTACCTGCTGTTTACGGAGTAGGGGTAAACTTAGGCTTCATTTTCAAAAAATAGGGGTAAAATCACAATGATGACAAAAGCAAGGGTAAAATCACAATTAGACATCAAAGTAGGGGTAAGAACGCAATAGCTCCTTTCTGTAACGTAATAGACTTCAAGTGTGTCCTCTTGTCATGTACTGTGTTGATGGTATAAATGTGCAGTTTGGAAAAAATAAGACCCGAGAAGGAGCTTGAACGAGCCAAGGCAGAAATCCTCCAATGCAAGTTAAGAATCCGGGAAGCTTTTCGAAATATGGACTCTCTTTTATCCATGGGCAAGCTTGAAGAATCTTTGTTTGATTCCGCAGGAGAAATTTCAAGCGATGATGTAGGCAGTCTCATTTTATTGTTGATATCTCACATTCTTATTTAAGCCTGGTTGTCAAGTTAGTGCAGAGATAATTTGTTTCATCTTTCAGATATTTTGTGCCGTATGTGGTTCAAAGGATGTTACTTTACAAAATGACATCATTCTTTGTGATGGAGCTTGTGACAGAGGATTCCACCAGAACTGTTTGAACCCTCCTTTGCTAACTGAAGATAGTAATATCCACTACATCCTTTGGTTTCCCTATGTTCTCAAATCACCATTGCATCTGTTGCTCATTTATAATTGTTTTTATTTCTAGTACCTCCGGGGGATGAAGGATGGCTTTGCCCTGCATGTGTGTGCAAAGCCAACTCTTTAGATGCACTAAATGAACTTCACGGAAGCAAGCTCTCTATTCATGACTCATGGGAGGTAAAAAACTACAAAGTACCTATAGAACGGAGATAAATGAGGCTAAATTATATTCCAACATGATGGTGCTTTTAATCTCTGCAGAAAGTTTTCCTGAGGCAGCTTCAATTGCCAATGGTTCTAAACAAGTTGATGCTTCTAATCTACTGCCGGATCATGTAAAGGACAGTGACAACCTTGCATTGACTGAAGGGCACATGGTGAATGCAGTCAGGTTTTCTGCAGAGGATGACAGCAAAGGTCAGATTCTGGTGTTTAGATTTTATCATCTGTTTTGAGCATTCCAAACCTTTTAAAAACAGAAGTTCTGTTCCTTCCAATCAAGGTTGTTAGGATTAGGATCGTTTTTTGCATTACATCGTAGAATCAGATTGTAGTATGGAATCCTATTAGACTTTACAACATTTATATTTTTAATGAAATATTTGTGATATGAGCCTGATTGGCATGACTTAAACTTTTATATAAGCAAGCTTTTGATAGCTTACTACAACTACTTTTTTTTGGGACGAAAAAAATTCATATTATATAATAGTTGGGTACATCAACACATTACAAGCACTATAGATTACACAACATATATCTGTTTTTCATCTAAATTATACCCACACTGTGAATAGCTCCAAATCTCAAAACCGAACTTTTTTTACGCTTCTTCATATGGATAACCGCAAACATCAATGCCCAACGAACGACGGCCAACATCCCTGTAGGCGGAATTGAGAAACTTTTTTTTTGTCTTCCTTTTTCTTTATGCCACCGAAGAATAAGGAAGACTGATCTGAAACTTATTTTCCATAGTCCTTCATTGTGGTCAGATCTGTAGGAGAATATAATTGATGAATATTAGATATATTGCATTAGGCCTCATGGGCTGATTATATAGGGTACATAGGACTAACACCTCTTGTGGCTAGACAATGTGGTACTATTCCTATTTACTCTAACACCCCCCCGCAGTCGTAGCGGTAGCAACACGGACGAATAGACTGGAGAACAATAGAGACATCCCCCCACAGTCGGAACGTCGATGCGAATGCTTCGATTGGAGTAGCTCATGCAAATGATAGCCCCTTAGTGCCGAAGTAGCCGTGGTTGAGGTGGACGTGGTTGAAGCTGGGAGGACGTGTGGATCCGAGGCGTCAATGGAGGCACACGAGTGCACAAAATCAGCAGCTTTTTGCTGGCATGTTCAGCAGGACGATGAGCTGACTAGATGGCGAAGGTAGATGGTGCAGCTTGGATGTGTCAACAAACGCACAGGCATCTTCCTTCAGCAACACTAGTGGCGGTGTCCGTGAGCTTGCGGCACTGGGCGCAGACTAGGATCGAGAGCAAGCATGATGAGGACCGACAGCATGGGTGGCGCCACCGCCTGAAAAGGGCGGCGACACCGGCGGTGATGGCATGACCACGAGCGTCGGCACTGCAACCTGGGAGGGCGTAGCGACAACCTCATCCTCACGAGTGTTGACGACGATGCAGCAACGAACGACAGGGCGACGCAACCCGATCTCTAATCGGGAAAAGAAAAATCCATGCGACGAAGATAGGGAAGGTGTCGACGACGACGGCCTAACGACGAACCCGGGAACGAGGCCCGACGATGAGTCCGGGGACGAGGCGACGGCCAGCCCGACGACGAGTCTCGGGACGAAGCGACGACAGCCCGACGACGAGTCCGGGGACGAGGCGGTGATGACGACGGGAGATCCGATCTGCTGCGCGACAACGATGATGGCAGCCGGATCAATAGGATCGGGCGCCTAAGCAAGGGCGCAACAAAACGGAGAAGAGACCGGAGAAAATTATTGCATAACGAAGACATCATCTCCTCCTTGATGTCACCATCCGGAAATAGAAGTTTCCATTCGTTATGCCGATGAAGTTGCTGACGCCGTAGATGTCGCCCTTATCTTCAATAAATTCGCTATGGAGAAGACGATTCCACCTTGCCCCCTCGTCGTCGTCGGAGAGGAGCAGCCCAAGAAACTTGACATGGAGAAACCCTAACCCTAAGAACTCAAATCTAATAGAAAACCTATTAAAAAACGATGGATCCCTGCTCCCTCTAGTTTCCGACAAGATGCCGGAGGGGGAAGGGAGGGGTACCAACAGTGGAGAGATGAAGAGACGAGGGCGGCATATTAGAAAGTTGCTAAATGCAAAGGAGAAGCTGTTCGTTTTGGCAGGCCTTTTCTCATATGGGGCCCACATGTCATGGAGAGGGAGAAATATCTCCCTTGTCGTCGTGCCAAACAAGGTCGCAATCAGGCAATCAACCTTGTCGGATCTTAGCTCGGTGAGAGGGAGCTTGGTCCAGTGGATCTTAGCTGAGGGAATCTCTGACGAGTGGGTTTCGGAGGAGGGGAGCTTGCAGTCGGTGGCGCTGGAGGCAAGCTGACAACAAAGAACCTAGGCGTGGGAGAAGGCAAGCTCAGGCCTCGGAATAAGCCCATCCCTCATCTTTGTTTTTGGCCATTGAGCCGAAGGAGAAAAAACTGGGGGTGCTGGAATCACCATGCCTCCAAAATTGCCGCACATGGTGAGTTGGAGATAGGGGTGGCTTGGATGGAGGGAATGGCACAGATGTGGAAAGTTGTAGGTAGACTGGTGGAAGAGTTGTGTGCAGGAGGAAAAAGCTGGTCTGCTGCTGCCCAGAAAAGCTGGCATCTAGTTCATTCTTCAGACTGACAAGTTGTACTAGGCACGAATACTAGTTTGAGAGCTTGGTTGATGTGGGGGGGAGGGGGGGGGGGGGGGGTTTAGTGTGGTTTTGAAACGGTTGCTACCCCTTTTTTCTTCGTAATCTAATGATACACAACTCTCCTGCACGTTCGAGAAAAAAATGTTCATTCTTCATAAGTTCTAGTACTTCTTAAGGCGCTTGGTAAGCTGCACGTTTGGCACCTTGTGGCTTAAAAAAAGTAAAAGCTGAAAAGCTTGTGCGCCGAACAGGACCTATGGGTCTGATTGGTTGCCTGCGTAACCCCTTCTCCAGGTTCTGATAATGCAAAATAGACTTGATTGGTTACCTGTACAGAACCTTATGCAGCATAGCACTATCCTCAAAGCAGGGCTGTTCTGCACCCCACTATTCACCCGAATTCGGGCATATCCACTCTGCAAAGCTTGCACAGCACCTGCTGTCTAGCTGCATTGCACAGACACTGCAGGATTGTAATACAACACAACCAAACAGAGGCATAACCAATACACCATAGAAGTGCAGCCCCAAACAACACCATATTGCATTCACCTATGCAGGCATAGCCTATGCTGCAAAACCCTTAATGCAGCTCAAGTGGTGTGCAAGTAACCAATCAGACCCTATGTTATCAAAGATTGAATCCTATAGTATTGATTAGTTTACTTGACTTTTTGTAAATTTATGTGAATTTGTTGACATTTATTTTCAATCTACCTTAACTTTTAATAATATTTTACCACAAACGAATAATCACGTCATGTAAAAATTCATTTACATCAATTATTATATAGGATCTTAGGATCATGATCCTATGTAAGATCCTACCAAACTTATAGGATCGGTGGGTACTATGAAATTCAAGAGCCATAGTGGGATGGGACGGGCTCTTTTCAGCTTGGTCGAATCCTCATAAGATTCTAGGATGAACTGGGATACTAACAACCTTGCTTCCAATAATGCAAGTACAGAGGATGACCTTGGCTTGCCTTCGGAGGACTCAGGGGATGGTGACTTCGATCCATCAGGTCCTGATTCTAGTGAAGACCAAAAAGATGGATTGAACTCAGAAGAGTCAGATTTCACATCTGACTCTGACGATTTTTGTGCTGAGATTGCTAAATCTCGCGGCCAGGACAAAGTCTCCGCAACTGCATTATCAAATGTGATATACCGTACTGATAGAGTGAAACTCAGGGCCACTGATAACCGCTCTAATGAAGAAAACCACAATAATGCATTTATGGACATGGAGCTACAGCAAGACATGGTGCTACCAGTTTCAAGCAGGCGGCAGGTTGAGCAGTTGGATTACAAAAAACTATATGATGTATGTATGCCATCTCTCTCGTATTTAATCTGTACCATGAATACATGTTTTCTGTATCCGGTGTTTCCTACCTCTTGTTAAGCCCTAATATGAATAATTTAAGTCCTAGTTTAACAATATAAGAGCTAGGAAAGGTAAAAATGCAACCGTATTTCATCCAGTAAACATCAGATGCTTATCTTTGTTTCATAGGTGAATGTAGTCAAAATAGAAGGTTGGGAACAAGCAACCTTGGTCTCTTCGCCATATACAACACAAATCTCTTTTCCATCTATTTCTCTCCTGTGTTTCTTTTCTAGTAGCAGCAAGAGCGCAAGCCAATGTTTCTGACAAAGGGGGAAATCAGATTATGTCTGGCTCATCATGCCTGTATCAATGATTGCAAAACTTATTTTTTCTATATGCCTGCAGACCTTCAAGCAGAAAAATGCAGCCCCTATCTTTTGTTATACACATGGTGAATATATTTAGGGCTTGCTTGGATCCACCCAACTAAAGTTTAGCTAGCGAAAATTTTAAAGCAAAACTTTAGCCAGCTAAAAGTCCTCCCAGCTAAACTTTAGCTGGAGTGTTTGGATCCTCCAGCTAATAGACTCATCTAAATTTTAGCTGGCTTTAGCTGGGTAGAAACAACTAAACATGAGCTTAAGTTTGGATTCGGGGGATAAAATTCAGGAGGTATCACATCGGGTGTTCAGATATTAATTAGAAAGACTAAACATGAGAATCCATGAGTAATTCGAGAGACGAATCTATTAAGCCTAATTAATCCATCATTAGCACATGTTTACTGTAGCACCACATTGTCAAATCATGGACTAATTAGGCTTAATAGATTCGTCTTGCAAATTAGTCTCAATCCGTGCAATTAGTTTTGTAATTAGTCTATATTTAATGCTCTAAATTAGTGTCTAAACATCTGATGTGACAGGGACTAAAATTTAGGTGGGACCAAACACTCCCTGATCTTTTAGCTGGGCAGTTTGGATCCCTAGCAGCTAAATTTAGTTGGTGGATCCAAACAGGCCCTTACATATCATTAAGGGGAAAATGCTTCAAGCAATTAATACTAGGCCATTTTTCTTAATATAATGATGCACCGCATGTTCGAGAAAATAAAATTTAAACTAGGTCATGCTGTCAAGTATACATGCATAGAAAATGGCACTTAACTGAAGACAATCAAAGCCTTTTTTTTTTATTCCCAAGCAAGTTGGAGTAGGCTAGAGATGAAACCGAACATGGGACACTAAAACTAACAAATAGATAACAAGGTAAAAAAGCACAAGAACAAGAGCAATGGGAAATAGCGATAGGTGTAGTAACATTCATAATTTCTTGTCAATGGAGTTTCATCTTTAGTGAAGCAATCAGCTCACGACTTGTACTAATCTCTTTCATTTATTGCATTGGCAAATTATTGTATGCATGCTCTGGCCTTACTCCTTTCTCTAATCTCTTTCATTTATTGCGTTGGCAATACAAAGGAGGCATATGGGAAAGAATCATCTAATTCAAGTGAAGACGAAGAGTGGTCTGGAAAAGAACTATTAGAAGGCAGCGAAACAGATTCACTTGGTGAGCGACTTCATCCTGTAAAATGGTGCTCTAGAAGAGCACCAGCAGGGCAGCAGAATAATGAACATACACCACAGAAGTTTGGATCTGAAAGTGAGCAGAAAACTGAAATTCTTCGCTCCAATGGCAGCAGTAGCACAGGACGGAAATTTGGTCCTGTAGTTACCCAGGTATAGAAATTTTTTAAATATCTCTGTTGCGTTAGTTGTCTGGACTTTAACCGAGCTACTTTGTGTTAACATGTTGAACCAATTAATCATGACATGAGGTCAGTTATACCGTTATCTCTCTTGCAGAAATTGAAGGTACATTTTCAGAAAGATCCATATCCTAGCCGTGAAACAAAACAGAATCTATCAGAAGAACTAGGCTTGACATTTAATCAGGTAGTAAATTCTGCATTTGTTCTGCCTCCCAAGAATTTTCTGCTGGGCCATGCACTTGTTGTAGTTGTAGTTACACTTCTCCTTCCTTAATAGAGTTTCTGTTAACAGGTCTCCAGATGGTTCTCTAGTACTCGTCACTACTCAAGGGTTGCTTCTGCCAAAAAAGAAATGCATCCTGACAGCCATACTAGTGAGAATAATGATAGCACAACTGTAGATAGCATGCCAGCAAGACAACCGATGCTGGGGTGCTGGAAAAGTTGACTAGGGATAGAAATGACATTGTTCCTGAGAAACCGATGGTGCAGAACAATCTTAACCAAGGGGTGATGGAAGAATTGATTAGGGATATAAACAACATTGTTCCTGAGGAACCGGTGGCGCAGAGAAATCTTAACCAAAGTTATATTGAAGATGCCCCGCTTTCTGGAACAGAAATTGAGATGGTAGGTTTTGATAGTGAGTGTATTCATTTCAGAATATGAAAATAGAAAAATGAACTTTTGAATCCATGCCTTAGCTTTGCTCATCTCCTTTCCATTTGTTTCATGTGCCTACAGGAATCTTACGGACAAGAATCATCTGACTCAAGTGATGAAGAGTGGTCCACATTTAGCACACCACGAAAAACAAGATTACAAGACAATGAAAAAGCATCACTTACTGAATCACTACGATCTGCAAAACGGTGTTCCAGAAGAGCAGCAGCTAGGGAGCAGAATAATGAACATACTCGGTGCGAGCAGCTTCATGGTTCTGCAAGTGAGCAGCAAACTAGAGAGCAGCTTCATGGTTCTGCAACAAGTGAGCAGCAAACTAGAGAGCAGATTCATGGTTCTGCAACAAGTGAGCAGCAAACTAGAGAGCAGCTTCATGGTTCTGCAAGAAGTGAGCAGCAAACTAGAGAGCAGCTTCATGGTTCTGCAAGTGAGCAGCAAACTGAAGTTCTTCGCTCCAATGCCAGCAGTGGCAAAGCCTCAAAATATCATTTTGGACCTATAGTTAGTCAGGTATATAATACATCTCTCCTTTTAGTATAGTTATAATTATTTTATCCAATTTTTCTTGGAATCTCCTTGTGCTAACAAATCAGTTCAATTATTATAGTCTGATATAGATTACATTGTTGACACTACATTTTTCTTGCAGAAGCTGAAGGAACATTTTGAAAAAGATCCATATCCTTGTCGTGCAACAAAAGAGAGTTTGGCACAAGAGCTAGGACTTACATTTAATCAGGTATTAGTGCTGCCCTTAAGAATTTTGTTCTATATTCTTATTGGGCTGTTATTGCTCCCTCTTGTCTCAATATAGTTTCTTCTAACAGATCAGTAATTGGTTCTCTGCTACTCGTCATTATTCAAGAGATGTTGCCAAGAACCAAAAACATATGGAAGAAAATATAACTGAAAATAATAATAGCGCAACCTTTGATGGTATACAAGTAATTGAACCCAATGTTGGGTTGATAGATAAACCAGCTGCAGATATAAGTGACATGATTTCTGAAAAGTTGATTGTCCAAATTAATCTTAACGAAGGCATTGAAGAAGATATCCCACCGAGCCAATATACTAGGTGTGAAGAAAAAGTAACTATGACTCCAGCTGCCATCTCAAGGGAAGCTGGACCTCCAGGATATGGTCCTGGAGAAAACTTTCTTCAGGTCAGCTCAAGGAATATTAGCTGTGAGCAGAGTGTGACAATGGCTCCTACAGCTATCGCAAGAGAAGTTAGTCCACCAGGATATGCGCCTGGAGAAAACCAGGGCCATGGGGCTCCATGGAATACAAGCTGTGAGCAAAGACTGTTTATGAGTCCTGCGACCAGCTCAAGAGAAGTCGGTCCTCCAGGATACAGGCCTGAAGAAAACCTAGGCAGTGACATTTCCTGGTATACAAGCAGTGAGCAAATATTGTTTACGAGTCCTACAACCATCTCAAGAGAACTTGGTCCACCAGGATATGGGCCTACAGAAAACCAGCTCAGTGGCACTTCGTGGAATACAAGCTATGAGTCGGGAGTTTTTATGAGTCCTGTGACCACCTCAAGAGAAGACAATCGACCAGGATATGGACCTGGAGAAAACCAGGAGAATGACAATATGAGCTGCGAGCTGAGAATGTTTACAAGTCCTACAACCGTCTCCAGAGAAGTTGGCCCACCAGGATATGAGCTTATTGGAAAAAACAAGGGCAACAGCGCTTCATGGACTACAAATTACCAGCAGGGAGTGTTTATGAGTCCTAAAACCATCTCAAGAGAAGCGTATCCTCCAGGATTTGGGTCTGGAGAGAACCAGGGCAACGACACTCCAGGATTTGGGTCTGGAGAGAACCAGGGCAACTGCACTCCATGGTATATGAGCAGCAAACAAAGAGCGTTTACCAGTCCTACAGCTATCTCGAGAGAAGTAGGCCCACCAGTGTATGGACAGGAAAATCAGCGGAATGGTGCTTCCGCTATCTCGAGAGAAGTAGGCCCTCCAGGGTATGGACAGGAAAATCAGGGAAATGGTGATTCTTGGAATACGAGTTCTGAGCAGAGAGTGTTTATGAGTCCTACAGACATCTCAAGAGAAGTCGGTCCGCCGGGATACGGGCCTGGGGAACATCAGGGCAATATCACTTCGTGGATTTCGACCTTCAAGCAGAGAACGTTTACAGGTCCTTCAACCATCTCGAGCGAAGTCGGCCTGCCAGGATATAGCCCTGTAGGAATCCAGGGAACTGGTGGCTCAAGGAGTATGAACTTGGAAGCCTTTCCACCAGGATATGGACCTGGAGAAAACAGTGCTTCAGGGAGTGTCATAAACCCCCAAGCTCGGTCTGCAGAGAATGTAGAGTTTTCAGACGAGGCTAGGAAAAAGGCTATACAGAGGGAGCTGAGACGGCGCCAGAAGTTTAGGTGATGCCGTGATGTGAACTTATGATCCTGCGCGTCGAATTTTGACTACGGATTACTTTTAAGAGACTACATATCCAGTCTTGATGGCTGAATGAGTGACGACCTTCGTTGTCGAGAAGCAAATAAAACCCTTTGTTGTTGTAGCAGCTGTGTATGTGTTCCTTTTAGAGACTTGCTTGTCTTGTCAAGAATTTCTTATGTGAACCCTTGAACCTGAAGTTTTCAATGTGCTGTGAATTTGTGCAGTTGCCTTTCTTCTGCATGAGAGCCCATGTTATCTAGGTTGCACGACATGCAATTTGACATTGGGAGAAGGGTTAGATAATACCGACTCGGTGATTGCTATATTTCTGGTGCAATTTTTAGAATTTTCCAGACAACGATTTTACACAAGCCCTACAAGTACGAGGCTGTTAGGCTGGTGCTGGTTTCGGCTGGAAATAGGTGTTGGTGGCTGGTTTCAGCTGGTATGCTGTGAGAGAAAAACACTGCTGAACAAGCGATGGTTCGGCTGATTAGAACAAGCGAACAGGGCTTACAACTAAAAGGACAGCTCAATTTAATGTGATCTGCATCCACCTCAGAAAAAGTGCCGTTTTTAACGTGGACGTTGATTTAAGCACATCATCAGCATTATTACCAACGGGGGCTAGTTGGGCTCTTCAACACCGCGCCAGAACAGCCCAGCCCATCTGATCCATTAATATAACGGCCATCCCGAGCCCGAACGGCTCCCATCCCCCATCTGATCCCTCGCCGCATTTCAAATTCAAACCCCCTCTTCCCCAAGTGCTGCCGTTCGCACCCCATGGCGGCCAGCTCCCTCTCGTCCCCGGCGGCCAGCCGGACGCCGAACCTCAAATCAGCGCCGACGCCGTCACCATCCCCATCCACCCGCCGGGCGGCAGCAGATGCGGCGTCGGCTGCGGCCTTGGCGGCCGCGGCGGACTCGAAGGCACGGTTCGAGGCTTACAACCGACTGCAGGCGGCGGCGGTGGCATTCGGCGAGAAGCTCCCCATCCCGGAGATAGTGGCGATAGGAGGCCAGTCGGATGGGAAGAGTTCCCTCCTGGAGGCACTCCTTGGCTTCCGCTTCAACGTCCGCGAGGTCGAGATGGGCACCCGCCGTCCTCTCGTCCTCCAGATGGTCCACGACCCAACCGCCCTCGAGCCCAGATGCCGATTCCAGGTGCGTGTGTTCCGATTCCTCTGATCCTCTCCTAGGTTTCCTCCCGTTGCTTCTCCCAGATCGAGTCTAGTAATGAATGTGAACTCGACGAGCGGTTGTTTGATGTGGTTTGTTGTGCGGCGCGTTTACAGGAGGAGGATTCCGAGGAGTACGGGAGCCCGATGGTGCTGGCTACGGCCATCGCCGACCTCATCAAGCAGCGGACTGAATCGCACCTCCAGAAGATCCAGGCCGCTGTCTCATCCAAGCCCATTGTCATGAGGGCTGAGTACGCCCACTGCCCCAACCTCACAATCATCGACACCCCAGGTTTCGTGCTTAAGGTACAGAAGTGAACTTTGGGGATTCTTAGTTCTCAGACTTCAGTGATGCTGTTGGTCAGCTGTCTAACTGATGTATTGTTTATTTGCTGCAGGCTAAGAGAGGCGAGCCAGAGAGCACACCGGATGAGATACGGTCGATGGTGAAGTCACTCGCGACCCCTCCCCACCGCCTCGTTCTGTTCCTCCAGCAAAGCAGCGTCGAGTGGTGCTCGTCGATCTGGCTCGACACGCTTAAAGAGATTGATCCCACTTTCAGGCGCACCATGATAGTCATCTCCAAGTTTGACAACCGACTCAAGGTATGCCCGTAGAACAATGAGCAGTTGGTACTTGAGCTTGACCTGTCTTCAGTGCGAACAAGTTGTGTCACTGTGTCTTATGAAAATGTCATTTGTCCTTGGTCATTTGAAGGAATTCACGGAGAGGTGGGAGGTCGATACCTTCTTGAGTGCAAGTGGCTACCTTGGGGATAACATCCACCCGTTCTTCGTGGCTCTTCCAAAGGACCGTGGAACAATTTCCAATGAGGAGTTCCGGAGGCAGATCTGTCAGGTAGATATTGATGTGCTGCGTCACTTGCGAGATAATGTGAAAGGGGGTTTCAACGAAGAGAAATATGGATCGTACCTTGGGTTTAGCTGCCTCAGGAAGTACCTCGAATCTGAGCTTCAGAAAAGGTACAAAGAAGCAGCTCCAGCTACCCTGGCATTGTTAGAGCAAAGGTGCACTGATATCTCAATGGACCTAACAAGACTAGATTCCAAACTACAAGCAACGTCTGATATCTGTCAGCTCCGGAGATCGGCAATGCTTCATGCAGCTTCTATTTGCACACACTTGGTATTACAAACACAATGTAACTTATTAACATTTCTGTTTATGTTGCTGACACTTGGACTTGAACTAATTGTCATTTCCTTTTTGTATCAAAGCATGCATTACTTGATGGAGCTGCTGATCCAGCTCCAGAAATATGGGGGAAAACTACGGAGGAGGAACAAATGCATAGTGGTATTGGCAGCTGGCCTGGCATTAATATGCCTGTAAAACCTGCCAACTCCACCCTTAAGCTGTATGGTGGTGCAGCTTTTGAGAGAGTAATGCATGAATTTCGCTGTGCAACATATTCAATGGAATGCCCACAAGTGTCAAGGGAGAAGGTACTCTTTAGCCTGGAACTATATACACACACAAGTTTTTTGGGAGAGTTACTTATATACTTATGTCACTAGGTTGCGAACATACTACTTGCCCATGCTGGAAGAGGTGGAAGCAGTAGGTTGACTGAGGCAGCAGCTGAGATAGCTCGGGCGGCTGCACGATCATGGCTTGCTCCTCTTATTGATACTGCATGCGACCGGCTTGCATTTGTCCTACAAAGTCTATTTGATCTCGCTATGGAGCGCAACCGCAATAAGGACTCACAATGTAATAGCTTGACCTTGCTATTCATGCTGGTTCATCTTGTCTGGGTATCATTTGGTTCATAGTGAAGTAAATAATCACTGTTTAGTTAGTATGTAGCTTATATTTTGTTCAACATGTTTGTCAAAAGTTAGGTATGGATTGCATTTTTCTTTACCTCATATTTAGTCATCTGCATCCCCAACTTCAGATTATTCACGCTTTTGCTATGACTATTGATCAATTTTCCATAACAACATGGGTATTACTGTCAAGCTACTTGTTTCCCTGCATTTTGATTTAAGATGGATCGGCAGTGTTACTGTTTTCAAGCTTTAAGCCACCATGTCCTGTCAGTTTTTACATTGTCAGCACTAAGTATTACTTTGTACTTTCACCATTTGATAAATGTTTTTTTTTCAGTAACAGACTATCAAAGTGTCGAAGATATGGATAGTTATGTTGGCTTTCTTGCTGCTCTCCGGTGCTCATATTATAAGTTTGTCAAAGAATTGTCCAAGCAATGCAAGCAGATAGTGCGTCATCACCTTGATTCAGTTACGAGCCCTACTCCCATATTTGCTATGACAACAACTTTTTGAGTGGTGTTGGATCTGTAGCAAATTCCATGGGTAGGTTTAATCACTTTACTGGAGTTACATCCTTTGATCTATCAGACAGTGGATCAGCACTAGAGGAAGCTCAGGAGAACTTGCCTCCAAGAGATCAGCAGCATATGACACCGCCTACTAATAAAGGGAATGAGTCAAAGGAGGTTCTCAGAGAAAGCCAGCTAACAGTACCTGAGACGCCTTCTCCTGATCTGCCATCTGATATACATGGTGGTAAGAAGAAAGATAATGGGATCCCAAATGACGGTGGCCCAAGGAAAAGACAAGCAAGGATGGCAACGTATACAAACAGAAATCAGCATAACAGTATGATTGGTGCTGATGACATGGGATCGAAGTCAGGGTCATCATACGCCACCATATGCGCAATATCTGCTCAGTATTTTGCCAAAATGCGAGAAGTCCTGATTGAAAGAAATGTTCCCTCTGCATTGAACTCTGGATTCTTAACACCATGGTATGTTCAAACTGATATTTATGCCATACTTGTTACTCTTTCTGCTTTGTTCAGTTAGTGAGTTTATTACTATAACATACATATTGAAGTGATGGTTTCAGCTACTTGACCACATCTACGATACTAATTTCCAGATCACCTATCACTGAACTCACAACTGATTATGTCAATTGGCTGAGCGCATAATCAAGTAATCAGTAACCACTATGGAACCAATTGATCACATGTGAATCAAGCACTATCACAAAATAGAAAAAATCAGTGTACTATGTCCATGCAAGTTGCATTTTTAACTATTTTTGGCACTATATAGTTTAATTTGGAAATTAGATTTGGACTGCCTGAATCAATTTTCGGAATAGCTGGCTTAGCACATCAGTTTGTTAGCAGGTTGTGGGCATTTTTAACATACACATAATATGTTTGAAGTTATTCCTGACGCGTTTCTTCCATTGGTGAAATGCAGCCGGGAAAGGTTATTTCTGGCACTTGGCTTTGAGCTATTCGCTGTGAGCGATGACAAGTTCATGGACATGTTTGTTGCGCCTGGGGCAGTTGATGCTATCCAGAATGAGCGGCATTCCTTCTCAAACGTCAGAAGATTTTGCTGTCCTGTTTGAACGAGTTTAAGAAAATATCCCGGGCTCTGTGATGATGATGTTTCCAGAGCATCTCCTCAGACCTGTATTCATGAGCTTAATGAATCCACTCAGACGTACATTAAAGCTGGGTTGTTGTTGTGATGGTCCATTCTTCTTTATCCCCATTGTCATGTATCTTTCTTGGCATAACCTATTTTCCTGATGTCTGTACCACTTTCTGTCAAGTTCCTTGTTGACAAGTTCTGTATCACTTGCATTTGTTCAGATTCAATACTTGATATTATTGAGTATGGTCGACACTTTGAATACAAAATATTGACTTAGAGCTCTGATCTTCTCAGTTTGGGCACAGGCCCTGCGAAACTTTATATACAAATATCTAAAGATGCAGCACTATTAGTATAAACATTGTGCCTTTTTCAGCAGTGGTGTATGTACATTCAGCTGAGTATATGTTGTGTGCTTGTCTTGTTTATTTATTATTACTTGGAAGTTGGTTGGTTGTGTGAGTACACCATTAAAAACCAATTCAACAGGTGCTGGTATCTGAGGTAAACAGGCTAGGAAAATTGGGTTTTGATTCACACCTAATAAACGTGAGAAAATAGTCCGTTGTTGGTTGCAGCCTTGCAGGTGACGGCTCCATGTATCCATCTGACCACATTTTCAGCTCCCATACTGTCATTCTGCTGATCTGCATGAAAAACATCTGGTGTCGCGCAACCTATCCAGCTTTCGTTCCCATTTCTCTGTCATGCTTCCCACTTCACTTTACGTCTTTAACCCCCTGTATGTGTATGTACACTTTACTCATTGTAGCGTATTTTGTTGCGGATGAGCGATCTGTATTGTTGCTTTCATGTAGTTCGTCTTGGACTCACTGGTCACTGGCAAGCTAGTCTGGTTCCAACTTCCAACTCGTTTTGCACAAAGGACCTGACTACCTTGCCGCTCGATCTGAAAGTTTTGGCAAGCCTCTGGAGTGTGTTCATGTGTCATATCGCGTTGCACATACGGAGTAGATCTCAAGCGCGTAGTTGTTCCTTGATGCTTTTGGCCCTATGCTTTGCCATTTCTCTTCAATTCAAACCATTAGAAGGTGGTGTACCTTTCAGAAGGAATGTTCTGTAGGGCATCTCGAGCAAGTGGTCTCCGTCCCTCCTCCCGATCCCTGGTTCTATTTGCTGCTGCTGAGGGTCGTCAAAGCATGGTGGCCTGTCCTGTACTCCTGTTCCGCCATGTTCGCAGGGCATGGGATCCAATCCATGTTGGTTATGGTTCGGACCGCGCCTGTCCACCGTCGTGTCCTGCAACAGACGCCTGCCAGGTTGCTATCATGCTACTACTACTACTGCCGCCGAAAATGCCATGGAGTGTCCACTGGCACAACGCTACTACTTGGTGCTGATTGTGAGCCATCTGAGTCCCAACGTGGAGGACAGAGATTTACGTATCAGTGAAAGAGAGCATATAAGTATGTGTGTAACCAAAGGGCAGAAGAACTGGTGCTGGATCGCCCCACACCATTTCCATTTCGCCAGCAGGCAGGCGCCGCACCAGATCCAGATGGGCGGCATCCCCTCGTGAGATCGATCTGGTCCTCCACTTGTGTGTGAGGTGCAGGTGGTGCTGTGGTCCATGAGACCATGACACAAGACGAGTGCGATCGAGGATGGAACTTGACCGAACGAACCGCAGGGCCAGACCAGGGGATCGTCGGAGGAGGACTGGGGAGTGAGTCAGCATGCAGTCGACTGTGGGAGGCGTACCATGTTGGGTGGTCTGGTTTAGGGACACTGATCGATCGATCGATCGATCGATGAGCACATGCCCATGTTACTCCACTCCGCTACAGACTGTTTCTGATATGTGCGCTGCATCTCGGTGGCTGTTCGACCGGTAGATCTCTCTCTCTCCAAAATGGAAAGTTGTGTAGCGTGGGGGATAGCTGAAAGTGACAGCAGGTGTGGTCTGGAGCGATGGCCTTGTCATGGTCACTGTTAGATGTGGATTTGGCCGGGAAGTGTGGCTGCACACTTCATAATAATTGGTCGGTCAAAGAAACAAAAGGTTTAGTGGCCCCGTTCCAGACGCAGGCAGAAACGCCACAGCTAAAGAACGGCAATTTCCCTCCTACTACTACCACCACCAGCACCAGAGACCAAAGACTAGTCGCTCAAAAATGGTGCATGATCTATGGGCACGCCAGAAATGCACACCCCCAACGGCCAAAGAGATTGATGGATATAGAAGGAAAATATTTGCGTGCAACCACACACACTGGCAAAACGATCACTTGGAACCAATGCAATCTGCCAAGATTGGCAGATGAGATGCAGATGCAGCGCGCCAGGCCGCCAGTCACGGTATCTCCGTAGGAGCGCACTGCCCGATTGCCCGGCATGCGTCGTTCCGTTCCCAGATCAGAAAACGACGAGCCACCGCATCCCTGCCGGATTAATAGGCGGGAGCCACTGGGACCGAGTCTGAACTGTGACGAAGTGCACTCCAAGGCCAAGGCCAAGGCCAAAACCATGACATGACCACCACCGCGAGCAAGCAGGCGGCGGCGGTGTTTGATGTGAGCGCTTGACCGAGCCGAGCCGTTACTTCACAGTTCGCTGGCACGTCCCGTTGCCGTGGGGGTGGCTGGGACTGGGACACCCATAATTTGATCGGCCGGCGGCCTCTCGTGCGAGCGTGCGTGGTCGAGCGCGCGGGGCCGGCACCTGTGACCAATGGCGAAGCTAGCCCGAAAGTAAGCAGGGCCAAACAATAGGCAAGCATGACAACACGAGCTATTAGAATATCAAATACTTCTTTTATTTCTAAATAATTATTATTATTAATGTCCGTATCATAAGTTTGACTTAATTTATATTTTTATAGAAAATATATGCAACATTTATATCTCCAAATAAATGTATTAAAAATTAGATTCAAAGATTTTTCTAATGATACTAATTATATAGCATAAATATTAATATGTTTGTTATATATTAGTCAAAGATGTTTTTTTAAGTGCAAATGACAGATATTTAGAAAGGAGTAGCTAATAAGTTTGGATGTAACAGATATCTAATCGATTAAGACAAGTAGTAACATACAAAAGAGGTATGTATACAACTATATATGAGTAAACTATGTGAAAATACGTATGTAAAAGAGCCCCAAGGTAGCTCCGCCAGTGCCTGTGACGGCAAGTTCACAGGTGTGGGGGTGGGGGGGGGGGGGCATAGCCCTCTATGGCCCCAAGTAGCTCCGCCAGTGCCTGTGACGGCAAGTTCACAGGTGTGTGCGCAGTAGGAGCATCGCCGCATCGGTGCTGCGATTGTTTGAACTTTCAACTCTCAATCATGTGATTTGATGGCCCCGGACTTGTTCAATACTACTACTTCCTTCTGTTGAGGCGTTGTTAAGTACTCCCTCCGTTTCAAATTATAAGTTGTTTTAAGTTTTTTGGTTCATCCATGTACTAGATATTTAATCTCCTACTCCCTCTGTATCATAATTAGATGATGTTTTGGATAAACTTTGAGTCAAACATTGGGAATATAAATTAAGATTCCAAATGCGAAAATTATATGAATAGATTTGTCTTAAAAATACTTTCATAAAAATATACATATATCATTATTTCATAAATATTTTTATAAAAACAAGAGGTTAAAGTTGTATTCGGGAGACCGTGCCGCTGTACAAAACATCATCTAATTAGGATACGGAAGGAGTATATACACTACTGATTTATCGTTAGTGCAGTAAACCGTACGTCTATATATCGCGTCGTGACCCCGGGCGGGCCAATCCAGATAGTGTAAACAAGTTCACATCAGGCTTTTCCGCGCTTTTGTTGTCGTGCTACTACTAGCAGCGAAATGTGGCCAACAGCATCATCATTTCCAACGATTCCCTGTCCTAGCTCTTAGGTGGCACGCAACGCAGTTCGCGTGTGCGCCTGCCTGCTTCGCCGAATGAGGCCGGGTACGGTGGACTGGAGCCCAGCCGGCCGGCGGAGAGAATAGTCAAATCTAAAGGCGCCCGGTGCCGTTCTCGTAGCCGTTAAAACGGGAACTGGATGCCGGCTTTCTTCAGTCTCTTCCTTTTCCTTTCTCATCGTGCGGACCAGATTTGGTCCGTGAACACGATTCCGGTTTCCACAAGAATCTGTTCGCGATGACGCGAGAAACTATCATACCGGAGACGGGGCAAAACAGGTAAAACTCTGCATCTTTACACCCTCCCCGTCTGTCTGTGACATCGTCGTCTACGGAGTACTCCTACTCGTCTCCACCAAGCATGTTCAGATGTTCTACTGCTACTAGTACAGTCTGATCAGCTCATTGTCAGACTGATCAGACTGTTCCACACGGCAGGAGCAAAGCCCAGGAAAGGTAGGAGGCGGCAGTCAGTCAGTCAGTCAGGGACACGAGTACACGACAAGAGGAATCATCGGGGGTGTGGCCCAGCTGCAGGACTGGAGTGCAGCAGCGGCTGGTAGAGGTAGAGTCAGTCAATACCAATAGACAATAGGGGAGGGAGCTTTGGCCTGTCCAAGTCAATGGATGCAGCCTGCTTTACATCGGCACGAGAATCTTTTGGTCCGTTCCTAACGCGCGAGACGTGACCAAAATGAGCCATGAGCATTCTCAAAAAAAAAAAAAAATGAGCCATGAGCAAGCACCACGATGCTCAAGTGCTCCCCGTGTCTCACTCGAAAAATCCAGCGCTTCTTCCCTGCCAAGCGTTGGGTGACTTGGGGTCTTTCTCTGTTTCGAGTATCGACCGAGAAGTTGCCTTCCTCTCTCCCCCGAGTTCGCTTTCCCTTTTCCACGGCATCTTGCCGGTAAATTTACATGCTTCTCAATTTAGTCTTTGTTACGCTAGTATCATGCAATATCTTTAGAAAAAAAAATCTAAGAGCTTATTTGAAACGTAAGAATTTTGTAAAGTTTTTTATAGAAAAATTAGTTCAATTTTACAAAAAAACATAGAAGCATAGGAGAAATCCTATGTTTCATACAAGTCCTAAAAGACTGTACCCAACGTGTACACAATTAGTCATATAGCTAATCTATTAACCTCATACACATGCTAGAATCTTATAACAAGCAAAAGTAGAAGGGCATCTAAGAATCCCTGTTTACTTTTAAGTAATTTCAAAAACCATGTGTTCTTGGCCTCATGGAGCCATGGCCCACCTTTGCTCTTGATTATATTCTTCACTGACCTCATCCATTATTTAAGACATTGATTTTTCTCGATGAAACAAAATTTCATCAAACAAGACTCATGAAACCACTAACCTATATAACCAATTTTCATCGAAGGAAATCCATGAAACCACTAACATAATCTAACCATTTAAAAGGTGGACCAGATAAAACACAAAACATGAGGACCTTTAACTTTAAATATTACCCCAACATCAGCCGTCCTAATAAAAGTTATTCGTATAAGGTGGTTTTAGCCTGTTCGATAGTGCTATTTAGCTGTAAGATAATATTTTTCTGTCACAACAAATCAAGTAGAAGCTAATATCAGCCAAACACGCTTATCACGAGAGAGGCGTGAAGTGTGAATCTGAATACAAATTCTGCACGGAGACGAATACGGGTGTAAATAGCAGGAACCATGAGGTTCAGTGTTCAGTACTTCAGTCCAAGACTAGCGCTTCTCCTTCCCCACCTGGCCACCACCACCACCACACTAC
This sequence comes from Microstegium vimineum, assembly GCA_022036555.1. Lineage (NCBI taxonomy): Eukaryota > Viridiplantae > Streptophyta > Magnoliopsida > Poales > Poaceae > Microstegium > Microstegium vimineum. The sequence goes on from CM039137.1 coordinate 8,120,310, forward strand.
CCAACACGTACAGGCGGAAAAAAGAAGAGGAAAAGGACAAAGGAAACTGGAGAAAAAGAAAAGAAACCCGCGCGAAATGAAACAGACTTTTAGAGAGAGAGAGAGAGAGAGAGAGAGAGAGCAATGCATCCAAAGCCTCACTCACACCACCAGCAAGCAATGCACCTCTCTCTAACTCCCCGTTCTCTCCCTTCTTAACCTCCCCACCCTCTTCCTCCACTCAAATCCTCTTCCTCCTCTCCTCCCCGGCCGGGCCTCTTCTCTCCCCCACCAACGCCAAAACCCACACTACTCCAATGGAGGTTTCCACCAAGCAACTCCTCCCCATGGCCATGCCTCCTCATCAGCACGACCCCAACTCCCCTTCCTCTTCCACCTCTTCGTCGTCGTCGTCGTCCACCTCCCCATCTCACCCCCACCACCACCAGCGTGCGCAGCCCCACAACCTCCCACAGTCCCCGAGGCCGATCCCGCGCACCATCGACACCACTCCGTTCCCCACTACCTTCGTCCAGGCCGACACCACCTCGTTCAAGCAGGTCGTCCAGATGCTCACCGGCGCCGACCAGCCGGCCGCCAAGAACGACGCGACGACAGCCAACGGCGGCAGCGCCGGCCACAGCCACCATGCGGCTGCGAGCTGCGGGCCGTGCCGGCCCAAGAAGCCGTCTTTCAAGCTGTACGAGCGGCGGAGCAGCATGAAGAACCTGAAGATGATCGCGCCGCTGGCGATGGGTCCGCCGCGGACGAGGGCGGCGACGGCGCCGGAGATCCTGTCGCCGAGCGTCCTCGACTTCCCGTCCCTCAGGCTGAGCAGCCCCGTGACGCCGCTCACCGGCGACCCCTTCTTCAACCGCTCGCCCGCGTCCACGTCGTCGTCCTCCGAGGAGGCCGAGCGCGCTGCCATCGCCGAGAGGGGATTCTTCCTCCACCCGTCACCGAGGGGCGTCGGCGAGCCCCCGCGCCTGCTCCCGCTCTTCCCCGTCACGTCTCCCCGGATGGCGGCGCCGTCCGAGTGAAGATCTCGTCGCGTCTCCGGCGCGCATGCGCATCTACTCTACTACCGTAGCACCACCACCACCGGCACTACTACAACCGTCGCCGCCGTACCGTCCTTCCGTTCTGGTTTTGTAAGGTGCTTGCTTGCTTTGCTGTTCTTCTTGATCGACGCTGCTGCTGTAATTTTTGCTCCCTTCCGAACGAGGAAGGGAGTTACGGAGTATGTTTTTTCTTCATGTCGGAGCGGCGACACGCGAGCGATCTGAGACGATCCAGGCTCGATCGCTCGATTCCTGATCGCTCGCGGTCGCGGGAGGCTCCGGAATGAAATGAAGTGATGGATGCATGAATTAGTAGATAATTAATTAATTAATGATGAAGCCTAATCTTGAGATTATGTGCGGTGTGTGTAGTGTCTAGCCGGCCGTCTCATCATTTCCTGATCCTGACCGGTTCGCCGATCTGCCGGCCTGTGATGTCAATTCCGTTTGCCTTTTCCCCTTCATACAGCACTGGGGTTTGAATGATTCCTTGTGATCGATCGCAGGCCACTGTTGGTGCGTCAGCGCTCATAAATACGGTTCTTTGTAATTTTCTGAGCGTGCATGCAAAATCTGGGGAGTTTTTCTGGTCAAAATTCGGTGTACCAGTAACGCTTGCAACACAAGCTCATCACATCTCAACATCACTCCACTGGCAGACCCAGACAAGAACGGTGATTTCATGCATCTTCTCCTGAAAAAAAAAGCTTCGGGCTCTCCTGACAAACCCTGCGTCTGTCTAGTAGGAGTTGTACTGCTACGTCTGTCTGTCAGTCATATATTTCCGAGATGTTCTCTTCTCTGGCAGGTGGGAGGCTTGGATCGTCTCCGTCAGTCAGCTGCTGCTGCTGCACGCCTGCAGCGGGGCAAGTAACAGCTGCGCCAGGTCGGTCCACGTGCACCACATGGCCGGGCTCCCTCCGGCTACAGCGCCACTCGTTGAACAGTTAGCCGTCCAGCTCAGATGACCGAATTGAGACCACAAGCAAAACTTGGTGGACAGTAGTAGAGACCAGCTGGCAGCAGCAAACCAAACCCGAACGGAAGGGAGCCTCGAGCCCGAGACCCTCCTGCGTGCAGCGCAGCGTGCGCCCGCATTGGCCGCGCGATTTCCTGCGGTTTTCCTAATTAAGCTCCCGCCGATCCCGCCTGGTCCAGCTGCCAGCCGCGCCTGGCCCTGGCATCCTGTGGCTGTGGCTGTGGCTGTGGAGGGGGTGCGGCGTGGGCACGGGTGCGCGGGCAGACTCGCCGCCTCGCAGCCGGGCAGGGTCGTGCCTCTTGCGGCGGAAGACCGAAGACCGGTTCAAGCGTGTCGGCGTCAGCACGTAGCCACTGGGCCGTCCTGCGGGAGTTGCCGCATGTGGTTCACGATCGGGCGAAGACTAGTTTCGTCTAGGGCGTGTCACGGATTGTCTTGCTGAGGTCGCGTCCGAGCGCGACTGCTCTGCTCTGCTCGCTCGTCCCGTCCGTCAATTTCTACGTATGGTGCCCTTCTGTTTTGCTAGCAAGGAGCTGAATGGCACAGGCTCCAGTTCGACTACCGTTGAGTACTGAGCTCATAGTGAATAAAGCTTGGTTTGTCGTTGACAGTAGGAGTTCAGAACATAAAAAAGAAATAAAAAACATCTTCTAACTCAAAATAAGGAATTGGTTGATGATAGTTTATAACGATTCCATACAGGGGCTCAGCTCATGGAGAGACGATGACTACAATCAACAAGTAAACAAAACTATCTTCAAAAGTTATTTTTCGAATAAAAGGCAAAACCTTTGCAAAAGAAGATGATATTAGATGATATATGATGTCGATGAAAGTTGGATAGGGATTGGTTAGAGTTTGTTGTATATGGTTGTATACGGTACTATCCTAGTCGTATACAACCCTGAGTCCTAGTCGTATCTAGGCTGATCTGTTGTATCTAATGTAAACTCTTTATGATATAAATACAAGCATCGGGGACCTAGAGAGGTCACCCTGTTCCCATATCTTCTTACATGGTATCAACGAGCCTTTTTCTCCTAACGGAATAAGATCCAATCCACGCAAATCCATGGTGGCATCCTCTGCGTCGACGCCGCTCGCCTTCGGCCTCCTTCTCGTCGTCTCTGAAAAGCTCACCCGTGGCAACTACAATATGTGGTATGCTACGATGAACTCGGCGCTGAAGGGAGCCCGGCTCGCCGGGTACATCCGCGACACTGCTCATCCACCGGCCGAGTTCCTCGACATCGACTCTTCGTCAACTACGAAAGGCAAGAAGGTGGATCCCCAGCCAAATCCGGCCTACGAGAAGTGGGTCGCTGAGGATCAAATTGTGCTCAGTTACCTCTTCTCCTCTCTCACCAAAGAGATCTTTGGCCAAGTCGCCAAATCGACCACCGCGGCGGAGCTTTGGGCCGCTATCCGGGAACTTCATGCGTCGCAATCTCGGGCGCGGATCATGACTACGCACATGGCGCTGTACTACTGCCAAGAAGGGGGTGTCCACCATCGCCGAGTTCTTCGTCAAGATCAAGGCTCTTGCGGATGACATGTGAAAGACCTTGTTTGGTTTTGGTTAATTGATGAAACCTATGGACTAACCCTTGAACTAAGTGTATGATCAATATAGGGTGGTCCACCTTGGAACATGGAGCTAGATGGATGATCATGGTGAATCAAGTGCTTCATGGACTAAGGAAAAGAAGAAAGAGAAAAACAAAAATGGGCTCAAGGCAAAGGTATATCATAGGGTCATTTTTGGTTTAGTGATCAAGACACTATAGAGAGTGTGATCACCTTTAGGATAGATAGTCGTACTATCAAGAAGGGAAAACTCGTGTCGATTGCGGTTATCATATGCCACTAGGTTTGCATTGCATATCCATTTAAAACAAACCTAAGTGACACAAACATGAACTAAAATCCATGAACTATATTGTAAAAGGCTAACACAGGTAAACAAGAAATGAATCACAAGGTGTTGGCACTTGGAAGCATGGAGAAGAAGAGGTGGCTCGGTTTTGCCACTCAGAGAGGCACCGGATGCAAGGTCCGGACGCAGGGCAAAGGCCGACCGGACCAATGGACTTGCGTCCGGTGGCATACCCTAGCCCTCGGGCTCTCTGGACAGGAGGTCCAGACGCAAAAGTGAGTCCGGACGCTGACTCCGGTCGCGCGTCCGGAGCTCGGAGCTCACTGGATTTCTCTGGATGTATTTATCCGGACGCTGAATGCAGTCCGGACACAAGAGACCGGACGCGGGTCCGGACGCAAGAAACAGGTGGACCGGACGCTACTGTGCCTTGCGTCCGGAGGCGACACGCAGGCACAGGCAAGGGCGTCAACAGGCGAATTCAAATGGCAGAGGGTCCGGACGCATGCGCGATGGTCCGGACCCCCTGTGTAACTTGCGTCCGGACTGGCACAGAAAAGCGTGGAAGATGGGAAAAAACGGCTAGCTCGGTGGAAAAAGCTATATAAGTGTTTTGGCCGGCTCAAAAAGCACACTCTTGCACCTCCCATTCATTTGACATACTTGTGCTTGCTTGAGATAGCCCCCAACTCACTCTCTTCACTCTTGTTGCATATTTATGAGAGTTTGAGTGATCCAAGTGCATTGATCATTGCATTGCATCTTAGTGGCACTTGGTCATCGCTATCGCCGCGTGGTTTCTTGTTATTCTTGGTGTTTACCAACACCTAGACGGCTTGGCGATTGTGGAGAAGCTTCGGCGCAATTGGTGATTGTTTGCGGCCGACTTCGGTGATTGTGAGAGGGCTTGTACCCACCTCGGCGGAGAGCCAAAGGGTAACTCTAGTGGATTGCTCGTGTCATTGAGTTACTCTCATTTGGGTGGATTCTTGTGGCGCCCGAGTTAGTGGGCTAGGCTTGTCATTGCCTATTAGCCACCGAATCACCACTTGAGTAGTCGACACAACGGGGACTAGCTTGGTGGCAACCAAGTGAACCTCAGGAGAAAAATCGATTGTCATCTTGTCTCCCGGCTACTCTTTGGTATTCATTGTGATTGGTTCTTCCTATTGACATCCATACATCACAAAGCATCGGTATAGCAATCACCTCCTCTCTTGTATTTACTCTCTTATATCTTGTCTAGTTAGCTTGCTAGTTAGCCTCTCTAGTAGTTGTTCTCACTAGCTTGTGCTAAGTGCTTTAGGTTCTTGCTATTGATTGATAAGCACTTAGTTAACTAGAATTGCTTTGGATAGGTGGCTTTGCACCCCAAGTAGAGCTAGAGCAAAAAGCTTCGCTTAAGTGTTATCTAACCTTTTGCTCTAGTGATTTGTAGAATTTTTATTAGGCTATTCACCCCCTCCTCTAGCCATCTAGGACCTTTCAAGTGATATCAGAGCCGTGGTCACCATATTATCAAGGCTTAACAACCTTTGGTGTTAAGAGATGGCTCAAATATCATTCAACCATGTGGGAAACAAACCACCAATGTTTGATGAAACTTCCTTTGATTATTGGAAGAGGAAGATGAAGATGCATCTAGGCTCAATACATGAGAAGGAGTGGAGTGTGACCGAACATGACTTTGTCATTCTTGATGAAGCCGCTCCCACACCAAAAGAGCAAGAGAACCGACAATGCAACACAATGGCTCTCAATGTGATCTACAATGACATTGACTCAAAAGTGTTTGAGCAAATCAAAGATCTTGAGAAGGCAAGTGAAGTGTGGAAGAGATTAGAAGATACTTATGAAGGCACTTCAACGGTAAAGAATGCCAAGTTGTACATGCTCAAGGACAAGCTATCTCACTTCAAGATGAAGGACGATGAGTCCATCCCGGAGATGTTCCATAGGCTCCAAGTGATCATCAATGATCTCAAGAGCTTGGGTGAGAAGGTCAAGGATGAAGACTTCTCAATCCGGTTTCTTGGTTGTTTGCCCAAGAAATACAAAACCTTGAGGCAAATAATTAGGAGAGATGGTTTAGACAAGATCACTCCCAATGAGGTACTTGGTGAGATCATGACCGAAGAGCAATACAATGAGGAAAGTGAAGAAGAAGAGGTCAAGGAAGAAAAGAAAGAAAAAAAGAGCTTAGCATTCAAGGCTTCTTCATCCAAGAGCAAGGGCAAAGCAAATAAGCAAGAGTCAAGTGATGATGAAGAAGATAGTGATGATGATGATGATGAGATGATGGCCCTCTTCGTGCGCAAATTTGGCAAGTTCATGAAGAAGAAGGTCTATGGTTCTAGGAAAAGAAAGGACAACTTCAAGGGCAAAGAATATGAGAAGAGATGCTACAAGTGCAAGAACACCGGTCACATGATTGCGGATTGTCCCGATCATAGTGATGATGAGAAGAAGAAGAGCAAGCATAACAAGAAGGATAAAAATCTATCCTTCACCAAGAAGAAGAAGGGTGAATCCTATGTGGTGACTTGGGATGATAGTGACTCTTCCGATGATGACTCTAGTGATGATGAGAGGAAGAAGTCCAAGAATAAAGTTATGGCAAACATTGCTATCAACAACAAGCCATCCATCTTCAACCCTCCATCATGCTTCATGGCTAAGACAACTAAGGTACAATCTCATAATGATAGTGTTAGTGATGATGATAGTAGTGATGATGATGATGAGTACTCTAAGGAGGAACTAGTTGAAATGATGAAGCAAATTTATGAGTGCTTTGAGAAGAAGAGAAATGAGTGCAAAGAATTGAACAAGAAGCTTAATGCTCTTGAACAATCCTTTGATGAGCTCAATGGCTCTCATGAGAGGCTAATGGAAGCCCATGAGAAGCTTGAGAGGACTCACTACAAGCTTAAAAAGGCTCACTCCTCTCTTCTTGATCAGAGCAAGGATAAGGTTGTTGCATCATGCAATGTTGGAGTAACTTGTGATATTCTAGATGAATCATTTTTCACTCCTATTATTGTTGCCCCAACCGAAACACAATGTAGCACCTCTACTTGCACATCTACTAGTGATAGCTCAAAGGATAATGCTACACTAGTGATTGAAAATGAAAAATTGAAAAATGATGTTAATGAACTCACTCATGCTTTGGGTAAGACATATGGTGGAGATGCCCGCTTGCTAAAGTGCTTGGGTAGCCAAAGATTCTCTCATTACAAAGAGGGTTTGGGCTATACCCCCAAGAAGGACAAGTCGGCCTTTGTCATTCCTAAGCTTAGCTTTGTGAGGAGCAATGGCCAGTTTTGCACAAAATGCAAGTAAGTAGGGCATGTAGACCAATATTGCAAACTTAACATGAGCCAAACCAAGTTTGCTAAAGCTACCTCTATGCACTTTGATTCATGTTATATGCTTACCAAAAGTGTTAAAGGTATCATGGCTAAGTATGTTGGCACATCCATAGTTGGCCCAAAGAAGAAGGCTATTTGGATACCAAAATCCTTGGTCACTAACTTTTGAGGACCCAAACAAGTATGGGTACCTAAAAGAAACTAATTTGTTTTGTAGGTCAATTACAAAGCCGGAGGAAGGCATTGGGTGCTTGATAGTGGGTGCACTCAACACATGACTGGGGATTCTAGAATGTTTAAATCAATCAACTCCAACACCAATGATGACATTGATAGTATTACATTTGGTGATACTGGCAAGGGAAAGGTCAAGGGTCTTGGTAAGATTGCAATATCCAATGACTTGAGCATATCAAATGTCTTGCTAGTTAAGAGCTTAAACTTTAATTTGCTATCGGTATCTCAATTGTGTGATCTTGGATTCAAATGCATATTTGGAATAGATGATGTAGAGATAATTAGTGTAGATGGTTCAAACTTGATCTTCAAAGGTTTTAGATATGAGAACCTCTACCTAGTTGATTTCAATGCTAGTGAAGCTCAATTGTCAACTTGCTTGCTCACTAAATCAAGTATGGGTTGGTTATGACATAGAAGGCTTGGTTATGTTGGGATGAAGCAATTGAATAGATTAATCAAACATGACTTAGTAAGAGGCTTGAAGGATGTTGTGTTTGAGAAGGACAAACTTTGTAGCTCTTGTCAAGCCGGCAAACAAGTTGGTAACACCCATCCTAAGAAGGGCATGATGAGCACTAGTAGAGCATTTGAGTTGTTGCATATGGATCTATTTGGACCAACAACCTACACTAGTATTGGAGGCAACAAGTATGACTTTGTCATAGTGGATGATCTTACAAGATACACTTGGGTATTCTTTCTCAATGACAAGAGTGAAACATTTGCCACATTCAAAACTTTTGTCAAGAGATGTCACAATGAGTTTGAAACTACCATCAAGAAAGTGAGAAGTGACAATGGAAGTGAATTCAAGAATACAAGAGTTGAAGAGCTATGTGATGAGCTTGGGGTCAAGCATCAATTTTCGGCCAAGTATACTCCTCAATCAAATGGCCTTGTTAAGAGGAAGAATAGAACATTGATTGATATGGCAAGATCCATGCTTAGTGAGTACAATGTGAGTCACTCCTTTTGGGCCGAAGCTATCAACACCGCTTGCTACTCTAGCAACCGGTTGTATTGTCACCCATTGATAGAGAAGACACCATATGAGCTATTGAATGGAAGAAAGCCCAACATTTCATACTTTAGAGTCTTTGGGTGCAAATGCTACATATTGAAGAAAGGCACAAGACTTGGGAAGTTTGACAAGAAGTGTGATGAAGGATTCTTACTTGGTTACTCAACCACAAGCAAAGCCTATAGAGTGTGGAATTCGGCTAGTGGTATACTTGAGGAGGTCCATGATGTTGAGTTTGATAAAAACAATGGCTCTCAAGTTGAGAATGAGAATCTAGAAGATGTGAGTGGATCTCAATTGACAAATGCTATGAAGAGCATGGATATTGGTGATATTCGGCCTAGGCAAGTGATTGATATTGAAGATGATAAAGATCAAGTGCTCAACTCACCTCAAATGCAAGCTAGTAGCTCTCAAGTGCAGGGGCGAACGCGGCAATGGCGGCCGAGGCAATGGTAACAGCGGCAATGGAGGCGGCCGCACGTTTCAACCAGGAGGCTTCTGCCAGCTCTGTGGCAAGGAGGGCCACCCCGTGGTACGTTGCTTCAAGCGATTCAATGCCACATTCACCGGAGCTCCTCAGAAGACCGCCTCATCTGCCACCACCTCACAATACGGGGTAGATTCCAACTGGTATGTGGACTCTGGGGCCACTGACCATATAACTGGCGAACTAGAGAAGCTGTCCTTCCGAGATAGGTACATGGGAGGAGAACAAGTACACACGGCAAACGGTGCAGGTATGCGAATTAATCATATTGGTCATAGTATTTTGCATTCCCGATTCGTGATGTCCACTTAAACATTATTCTTCATGTCCCTAGTGCAAACAAAAGCCTCCTCTCAGTACATCGTTTAGTTAAAGATAATCATGCCTTTCTTGAACTTCATCCACATCACTTTTCTCTTAAGGAACAAGAGATGAAGAAAACACTCCTCGAAGGGCCATGTGAGGGCGGCCTATATCCAATGAAGCCTTAGAAATCTACACCACCCACTCCATTAGATAAACAAGTTGTTCTTAGTGCTTCTACACCCTCCACGTCTGTGTGGCATGGTCGCCTTGGTCATGCCTCGTCTCCCGTAGTCCAGAGAGTCCTTAGTCAAAATAAGTTGTCTTTTTCAAGTAGTCCAAATAAAGAAGTGGTGTGTGATGCGTGTCAGATGGGTAAAGCTCATCAGTTACCCTACCCTAAGTCAAATAGTGTTTCGTCTAGACCTTTTGAACTTGTGTTTAGTGATGTGTGGGGCCCGACTCCAACTTGTGTTGGCTGGCACTCCTATTATGTAAGCTTCATCGATGATTTCAGTAAGTTTACATGGATTTATTTGTTGCGCTATAAATCTGAAGTTTTTCAATGCTTTCGTGATTTCCAAAACATGGTGGAGCATCAATTTGATCACAAAATCCTAGTTGTCCAATCTGATTGGGGAGGGGAGTATCAATCTCTTAATTCTTTCTTTACACGACTAGGAATCGTTCACCATGTGTCTTGCCCTCACGCACACCAACAAAATGGGTTTGCTGAACGTAAACACCGTCACATTGTTGAGGTTGGGTTATATCTCCTTGCACACGCCTCTATGCCATTAAAATACTGGGATCAAGCTTTCCTAATGTCCGTCTTCCTCATAAATCATCTTCCTTCCAAAGTCATAGGAAACATGACACCACACGAGCTCCTCCTTGGCTCACCACCAGATTACTCATTCCTACGCACCTTTGGTTGTGTTGTATGGCCAAATTTGAGACCATATAACTCTCGAAAGGTCCAATTTAGGTCTAAACGATGTGTGTTCCTTGGATACAACAACTTACATAAGGGTTTCAAATGTCTTGATCCATCGGTCGGATGTATTTATGTGTCCCGAGATGTAGTTTTCGATGAGACGGTTTATCCGTTTGCCCAGCTACATCCCAATGTTGGAGCACGGCTCCATGCTGAATTTGCACTTTTACCTGATGCTCTTCAAACTTCTTCATCCGATTTTGGGGATGCAAAAATCAATGATCAAATGGTTAATCCTAACCCTGCTAATGCTGTGCCGAGCACTGCTTCTGTCTTCAGTGACGCAGGTGAAAATTCGGTGACAATCCAGAAGAAACAACACGTCCAGGGGGTCATTTTATGCTCCCCTTGGAAGCACCACGTCAAGACAACGATGGCACAGCTTACGGAGGAGATCCGCCTGCTCCTCGTACCGACTCGACACAGTATCGGCCTCGGGTGTCGGGCTGCTGTCCACGCCGCAAGGAGGGGAACCGGTCCCGGGATCCTCTACTCCAGTACCGCCTGCCTCGACCGAGCTACGTTCAGCCGCAACAGATCCGACCCCAGGGGCGGTCGTGTCTGTCTCCGGATCCTCTACGCCACCGGGCTCTGCATCACCGCCCTCGCCTGTGTCGTCTTCTGTCGCAGCGGATCCGGACTCCGGGTTACTGTCTCTTGGATCGGGTACGGGAGATGTGCCTGTGGGGTCTAGTGCATCCACTCCTACACCTTCACCTCCACATCACCATGGCACTCGTCTTCAGCGAGGGATTGTTCAGCCTCGAGTGCGTATAGATGGTACAGTTCCGTGGGGCTTACATAGCTCGGTTGAATCTGAGGAGCCAAGCACTGTAACAGCCGCCTTCGAAGATCCTCGGTGGGTAGCAGCAATGAACAAAGAACATGACACCTTGCTAGAAAACAAGACACAACACCTTGTTCCGTCACCAAAAGGGAAAAACGTTATTGGTTGCAAATGGGTGTACAAGATCAAGAGGAAAGCTAATGGCAGTATTGATTGTTACAAAGCTCGGCTCGTTGCTAAAGGTTATCGACAACGTTATGGTGTTGATTACGAGGACACATTCAGTCCCGTTGTGAAAGCGGCGACTATTCGATTGATTCTTTCGGTGGCAGTATCCAAGGGATGGTCCTTGCGTCAGCTGGATGTGCAAAACGCTTTTCTCCATGGTATTCTCGAAGAAGTTTTTATGAAGCAACCTCCCGGATATGAAGATAAGCAACATCCACGTTTTGTTTGCAAGTTGGACAAGGCATTGTATGGTCTCAAGCAGGCGCCTCATGCATGGTACGCTCGCCTCTGTGGTAAACTAGTTCAACTTGGTTTCACTCCCTTAAAAGGTGACACGTCCTTGTTCTATTATAGCAAGAGGCCGATTACTATGTTTATTCTTGTCTATGTTGATGATATTATTGTTGCTAGTTCATCATCAGAAGCAACCAAGGCCTTGCTTGTGGATCTTGAGAAAGAATTTGCACTCAAGGATCTAGGCGATCTCCATTATTTTCTCGGTATTGAAGTGAAGAAGAGTTCGGATGGCTTGGTTCTATCGCAACAACGCTATGCCACTGACATTGTTCGCCGAGCTAATATGGAAAAGTGTCACCCTATTGACATGCCTATTTCTACATCAGAACGACTCAGCGTCACCGATGGGTCACGGCTAAGAGAAGATGATTCTACATGGTACCGCAATGTTGTTGGAGCACTTCAATACCTTACGCTCACCCGACCTGATCTATCCTTTGCTGTCAACAAAGTGTGTCAGTTTCTACACTCTCCAACCATGATACACTGGACTACGGTAAATAGGATTCTACTCTATGTTAACGGCACTTTGAATCTGGGACTAACAATTAGAAAGTCAGACTCTTCTCTTGTTAGTGCCTTCTCTGATGCAGATTGGGTCGGATATGTTGATGATCGGCGGTCTACTGGTGGTTTTGTTGTCTTTTTTGGCTCCAATCTGGTCTCGTGGAGTGCTCGGAAGCAACCTACCGTGTCTCACTCAAGCACTGAAGCGGAGTACAAAGCGTTAGCTAATGCAACTGCCGAGATGATGTGGATACAACGCTTGCTGGCTGAGCTTGGAGTCTGTCATGTTCCTGTTGCTCGGTTGTGGTGTGACAACCTTGGAGCTAAGTATTTGTCAACCAATCCTGTTTTCCATGCTCGAACAAAACATATTGAAATTGATTTTCATTTTGTTCGTGAGCGGGTAGCACAAAAACTGTTGGACATTCGTTTCATCAGTATCGGTGATCAGCTTGCAGATGGATTCACAAAGCCAATTCCAATATCCAAGTTAAAGGAATTTAGATTCAATCTCAACCTTACTAGTGGCTGAGATTGAGGGAGGATATTAGATGATATATGATGTCGGTGAAAGTTGGATAGAGATTGGTTAGAGTTTGTTGTATATGGTTGTATACGGTACTATCCTAGTGGTATACAACCCTGAGTCCTAGTCGTATCTAGGCTGATGTGTTATATCTAATGTAAACTCTTTATGATATAAATACAAGCATCGGGGACCTAGAGAGGTCACCCCGTTCCCATATCTTCTTACAGATGAAAGAGACAAAAGAGAAAAGAGAAAGAAACAGAATGGGGCACGCCACTGCTATTTTGCAGCGTGACTGCTTTACCACCATAAATAAGGTCAGCCAAAGTTGTTATTACTTTCACCAAAACTGTGAGATCCTTTTCTGGCAGTGTGCTTTGTGACATTACAAATTCTGCTTATTAAACTGCTAGGGAAAAGCAAACAGATTTTTTTACTTCTTGAGGACATTTTGCCGACTATGTTTTAATGAATAATGATAGGTAGACGCCGAATCTTCTTATTTAGAAACTACGCTTGTTTAGTCTCTGTGAAGAGGCCGAGAGAAAAACTCCTTGTCATCACGATACCTGTAGTCACTACAAACGCGACAACATGCCACTACTCGATCATCATTCCCAGGCTTTGTTTGAACTCATTATCTATAAGACCCATACGGTATTTAAATTGAATTCATTCTAATAATTATAACACTAATTAATTAAGCTAACATAATTATATATGAAATATATTTATATACTACTGTTAGCCATACAAGTGGGATACTTATACATTACATTTTTACTGTTGTTGAATTCATTCTAATAATTATAACACTAATTAATTAAGCTAACATAATTATATATAAAATATATTTATATACTACTGTTAGCCATACAAGTGGGATACTTATACATTACATTTTTACTGTTGTTTGATTAGCTCACAATAGTGTTGTGAGTCGTTTTTGTTTTGCTAAACAACTATTTTTAAATTAGGAAAAAGTAGTTTATTCCAGCTCTCCCCTTATTTCTCACTCATATCCATGTATAAAGTTATTTTTGAAGTTGTTTTGCCAAACATTTTTTCTAAAATAACGCAACTTCATCTAGAAAGTTGTTTATTAAGCTATTAAAAAAAACAGTTTCAAAGCTGAGCTGTGTCAAACAGACCCTAAGTTGTAGGTAGAAATATAGCATATGACGATCTATAGAATTTATTTTCATCTCTAACCCTATGAATTTGAGATGCTTATTCGTAAGCTTGAAAAAGTTATGGAATATTAAATTTCAAACCAAATAACCTAATCCATTGAGTAGATTTCAATTCTTAATAAAAAAAGATCCAAATGGCCCTTAATAGTCGACTAAATAATAGCTTAATATATGATTTTATCCGACTAGTGAGATAGTTATTATCTAAAACTAAAGCTAACAATTAGCTAGTCTATTATCTATACTGTTTGGATCCAAATAGATAATTAAGTACTTCCTCCGTTTCAATTTATAATTCGTTTGACTTTTTGACTCCAATTTTGACCACTCGTCTTATTCAAAAAATTTATGTAAATATAGTCAAATTTAAGTCATTCATGTAGACTATTCATTAAATAAGTAAGCCACATAAAAAAATGATATTTTGCACAAAAATTTGAATAAGACGAATGGTCAAACTTAGGGTTGAAAAAGTCAAACGAACTTAATTTGGAATGGATTAAGTAACAGATAACTAATATTTATAGGGATCCAAACAGAAAGAAAACGGATTGTCCTCGCCCGCCCATGGCCACCGCAGCAGATTCGTCCTTGGTGATGGCATGGTCGCGATAGTCAAACAAACCCAATCAACAGCGTAAAGCTTCCGGTAAATTAAACCCAATCTTTTTGTTGCGGTGCATGCACTTCACTTGGCGCTTTCAATTACAGTGTTTGACTTGCTTGCCAGTACGGTGTCGCGACCTAATGATTAGGTTCAGCCCGGCCGCGTGCGTCGTCGTCAAGCCCGCCCGGCGCCGCGGTATCATTGTTTAAACGAGTGATCGCTAGCTAGGAGAGCAGGGTCCATGGGCCATGCATATATTGCATGCATGTTACTGATGAGTGGTACTGCTGGTAAACTAATCGTCGTGTCATTAGTTGGTGTCATGACAGTCATGTGATGCTGCCGTGCGCGACTGCGCGGTGATTGAATTGAAGTGATTGGGGTCTTCAGAGCGGATGGGCGCTTGCATGTGGTGGCATTAAAACTCAGTAAGCCAAGCCATGCATGCCGTCGACCTGTGCCCGGCTGGCATTGCCAAGCACTGAAGCACGGTTTGCTAGTTCACCCTAGGCAGAGCAAGTCTCGCTGTCTTTTGATGATGGTCATTAATTCTAAGGGTTGTTTAGAGTGGGCTGTCACATATGCTATTTTTTATTATTATTGGGAAAATTATCTCTCGTTGAAACATCACCTTTTTAAGTTTTCTTTAATTGTTATTACTAGCCTGGAAAGTGATTATATATGTGTGTTTGTAACAAGGGGGAAATGGTGACTAACCTTTGTGTGTGTTTTCTCACGGCGGAATGATCGAGACGTGGATCACATGAGAAGACCGGTTGTAGGAACTACTCCCTCCACTACAGAAACATTTAGGCCCTGTTTGGAACGCGGGATTTTTTTTCTGTTCCTGTACTTTTTCCTGTGAAAATGAACTGATTCCTGTGCAATTCATGTGAAATTCCTACGTTCCAAACAGGCCCCTAGTGATAATAAATATAAATATTAGATTAATTATGGAATGCATTTTCGTAATAAATTAATTTGAAGATATAAATATAAATATTATTCACTAAAAATTTAGTAAAACATAAATTATTTTTTTGACACATAACTCATAGTTATATATGTTTTACTCCCGTCGTTTCAAATTATAATTCGTTTGATTTTTTTGACCCCAAGTTTGATCACTCATCTTGTTAAAAAAATTGTGCAAATATAGTCAAATTTAATTCATTTTTGTAGACCATTCATTAAATAAATAAGCCATAACAAAAGAAATAATATTTTATACAAAAATTTAAATAAGACGAATGGTCAAATTTAGGATTGAAAAAGTCAAATGAACTATAATTTAGAACAGTGAAGTACTAATAGAGGGAGTACTGACTAGTCAGCGATCACCATAGCCAATGTGTCAAAAGTACTCGTTTTTCCAATAAAATTGTGCGAACAGGAAAAAGCACGCCCAAAGCTTAAGTCAACTCTGATAGGTCAGTACGGGCACAACGTTAATTTCTGGAGGCTAAGCTTGCCATAAAGGAGAGATTATGGCCGAGGACACATCTCGTGGTACATTAAAATATCTGGCTTAAATAATAATTTATTTATTAAAAAGAAAATAGAATGATCAGCTAGCTTTTCACGAAGAGCTATATATAATCTCGTCGTATATTTTTCTATGATTATTTGTGTCTATGCTTACATATTTTTCTACACGTACTAGCATGCTATGTTACTTTATTTTTATTTTATTAAAAAATATACTTATGAGATAGCAAGTTGATCCCTTAAGTATCGAGTAGTAACTACTTACACTACAGTAGATAATAAGTAGATCGATGGGCCCATTCTTGAATCCTAACTAACCGTCCCAAAGTTTAGTGGATAACGTGGTATGATTCATATCATGCCTCAGCAGTGGACAAATTTCTCAATCTTGAGAAAAAGAGAATAATAAGACACAGGAAGAAAACAAAAATTGCACCTTACATGCTCCTCGTGCCGTGCGCAGTTCAGTCGGAATGTCAGCCAAAGGCGACGCCTGCGTGCGTAGCGTAACCACAGTACGTCCACACAGCTCTCACTGTTTATAGGATCCTTTTACCTCTTTCCTTCTCTCCCCGGTCCGGGAGAGAGGTGGTGTGGCGCTACTCTTTCAGGCCATCGGACAGCCATCGACGCGGCCGAGAGAAGAGAACCACCCAACAATTGACGGCTAACGCCGGATTTGCCAAGGCCTGCTAAAATCTGTTGCCTGAGTGGTCATCGGATCTCCTATCTGATTTTCTTGTAACTAGTATTTGGAGAACCTGGTAGGCAGTCGGCAGGCCATCTGCTAGCTGCATGGGGCTCGGGCGGTTGGGGGCAGGCAGGGGATCGAGTCAGGCATGGCCACAAACTCTCCAGTTATTATTAGCTATAGCGTCTCGTGCTGGCTAGAATGCACACGGCGGTGCACGCGTTCCCCTCCCCGGCCAGCTGCTTGGGTCGTGTCGTGCTGCGGTGCTGCCGGCCGGCCGGCGGTTGTGGCTGTGGCGCATGGCAGGCATGGGGCACTCGATCTTTGGTGTGTTGCTCAGATAATGCTCATACATACAGCACTGGGGTCCGGCCGGCGCGCCATGAGTTCCTGACGGAATCAGAATGCAGGCTGCATGCCGATAACAGTTTGTAAGTAGTCCGGAGGGTCGGAACATGGACCAACCAACTGAAGCCAGTTCAGCGATCCAGCTTTGCTGCTGCTAGGTGACAGGAGTTGGCATGGCATCCCATGCTGCTAGCTGCATGCTGTCCCTGCCCTAACATACTCCTATTTTACTTCTCCAGCTACATTTTCTGACGGGTCGATGGTGGACTTTTCGTACGTGTGTCGCTGAGTCATTTATTACTGCGGTTTGCAGATGACAACCAAAAGAAGCTCGCAGATTAAATAGCGCCTCACCCTCAGCGATGAACTGCAACTATAAAGTCGTTTTGGTTTCATTTTGATACATCAATTTTATTATACATATAGATTTATTATATTTAGATGTATAGTAAAATAGATGTATAAGAAAAAAAAATCAAAGCGGTTTATAAATTGAAACGGAGAACGATGTTTGATCCGAAGCGTGTCAATTTCCTTAAGCATCTCATCTACATGGCGGTAGAGACAGGTTATCTAACATGGCAAATGGGAGGCCGAAACGTGCGTGTGACGATTGACTAAGAGCCAGGTCGCTAACCACGCCTCGGAGCGGATATCATCCATTGATGCTGCATTGACTCTTAATTATAGTTTGGTCTACGAAGTTCACGATGCTATTATTGCTCATGGAAAAAACACAAAGAGGTAGATCCAAGCACATGACGCATATGAGCGCTTAAAAAGAAGGCCTCCAAACGTGTGGTGCATCATCACTACACATAGATGGAGATGAAGTCAGTCAACAGCAATTAACATTTCGGTAACCACACCAAGAGAGTAGGTAAGCATGGAAAATGCAGAAAAGCATCCGTCGGTGTCATGGGCCGATCCGACGATATAGTAGTACGTAAAATTGTTTCGAACCCTACGAACTGGTCAAGTCTTCTCCGTTGGGGAGTAAGGAGGCATTGCGAGGTTCCTATTGGCGAAGCTAGGACAAGAAAAAGGCAAGCATTGTGTTTGTGTGTTTTTTAAGCATTGGCGAGCGTAGAAACCAAGGGAGCTTTAGACTTTAGTCAATTTTGTCACACTCTAATCTATTCTTGCCTTACAAATGGCACATCCAGAAGAGCTACTGCTGCTTTCCCTTGATACAAACAAGTGCTATTTTCCACTAGTTGGACCGCGAAAGAAACCAAGAGATACACTAGATACAAAAGGGCACCCAATGACCCAAGCTGGAGCAAGCAAACTGGGACTTGACAGTGCAGAGACAAGGCTCTAATCTAGATTATCTTCACACCGGCTCCAAGTAAACTTCTCGTGGAAGTGTCCAAACGAGCATGATTCTGTTCCGGAAAATCCAGCTCGACCTTAACCTTTTCCATCGATTCAACTCACCGGAAACATTTCAAGGAATAGCTATGCGAATAGAATATGGTCCAGTTCAAAGTGGTCATCTTTACCAAACGCACTTTGTATCTTTTTGACATCCACATGCCGAGGCAAAACAAAACAACCATCAAGACAAACCCCATTGATTAGCAACTAGGGATTACTAGGAGACTGTGAACAGGCTCAAATGATTCGTCTTGCTTTGTTTTCCTCTGGCAGAAGAGGTCACGAGGTGACAAAGCAACCGTTGGGTTTCGCTGCTCTGCTCGTGCTCCCATCTGAGACACAAGTGTTTCAGTTTTCACGAAAGAAACACAAAAAAGTATACACTAGTTGGAACACGTGAGTGAGGAGGCTTTTGGTACCTCCCTCAAAGAAAACTGTAAGGTAGCTGTAGCTATTGTGCCTGGCCAATTAATTGCTGGGCTTCAAAGTTCAAAGACAATAAACAGCTCCTTGCTTGCTGGCTGTCAACGTAGTGCATCCAAAGTTCCACAAGGCTGGATACATCACAAAACCTTTACAAACATGTGATGCCCTGCTTTTTGCATGACACCACTACTGTCTACTGCTAACGGCCTGTTAGATATTTTTTTGACCGAAAGGCCCGTTAGTAGCTAATCTATTCATTTGACAAAAATCCTAAACACAGGAGCCATGGGGCCTTATCTTCAACCTGTTCCCAAGAAAACAAGCTCAGCATGAGTAACCTTGAGATAAGTCAAATACAACAATGCTAAGACCCTTGCACAATTTGCAGCTTTGGAAACTGAACCTTGTGATGATTTTGCAACCAAGAACCACAGATCAAGTGAAAAGCAATAGTTCTCTGTCATAATCATTTCATGTGTTATGATGCAGGCAGCCTAGTGAGGTTTCAAAGGAAATGGGTATGCTATTAACTATGACAGGTTGGATCAGCAGAAAAAACAGTTACTTTTTTTGTTGTTGTGAAGACATAAACCTTATCCCATTTTCTTTTAAGCTTCAGATCAGAAGTCCTAACAGAAGTAGAAGTGATTCAATATTGCATAAGAGTTGAACAAGACTATGTTGGTGATAACACAAAGCGATGGAAGACCCCTTCAAGCAATCTGGCCCTTTGGTGTTTATTATTTAAATATTGAATTTACACTGACAACTTTATGAAATTCTTGGCCTATAAGAATATTTGCATTCCAAAGCTAAAGCAGTCAATGAATGCTACAAATATACTCAGATTTGTGCATCACTTTCAACTTCCCTGAGATGTAATACTTAATACATGATTCTTGTCACATACAGGTGAAGAAAATGTGTACCGTTAAATTCAGTCATGAAAGTAGACCAGTCCCATGATTACAAATAGCGAATCAACTCAACCGCATATTTTCCTTTCTTCGTAGTCACAATTTCCCCAATCTAGAGAAGAAATGAACAAGCAACATAATAAATGAAGCAGATGATATTATGTCTTTAAGTACACAATGGACTTAAATTTGCAAAACAATAAAAATATTCAGCGACATGCATACTAGGCCCATTTGTCTACCATCTGATTCTAAGACCTCACTGTCAACAAAGCAATATATTTACTCAGAACAAAAAAATGCTCAATTAGTTCTCTAGATTTTGTTACGTACCTTAGGGATCAGAGAGCATGATCATCTCCAGAGGTGGAGATGAGTATATATAGAGGCTTAAGAGCCATATGGGCTCGGCCATATAGGCCTATAATATAAGGGCCATTTAACAGATTTTACATCAGTTGGAGGCTTGGAGCTAAGGAAGAGAGCAATAGATCAATAATGATACCACAAACTTCACTAAATAGTAAAAAAATTGGCTTCATTGGAAATATTTAGCTTCAGGCGCATGTTCCTGGACAAGTAAGGTGCGATGTGAGTTTTTGTCTTATAAATATTTTTTTCTCCATCTTAATGTATATGCAGTTCTCCTGTGTACTTGACAAAAAGATATTGTGCTCATGTTTTACAGCATGTGAAAGCCACCTAAGGACCAACCTGTTGGAAGCAGTCTGCAAACACATCAAACCGTTCAATGCCAAATGTCACACTACGGTTTTTCATTAATACATGTTTGATAGTTCGCCAGCCATCTAATGCAATGTGAGAAACTTGCCGGTGAAAACTTTAAAAGATGGAAGTCTGAAACAACATGTCTAAAACATGACAGGTGAGGCTGTTAAGCTGTTCTTGTTAGCAGCACGTGGATTTTGATACGGTGGCCAATACGGTCTAAGGTCTTTGCTACTCTTTCTCTGATTAGCTCTGTGGCACATTCAACACCTTAACAAATGCCACAAACCTATAGGATGTGTTGGAACATAAATATGTAGATTAAGACAAAAGACACTCGATTTGAGGTGGAGCAATAACACGATTTCTAGGTGGTTAAAAACCAATGAGTGATGAAGCAGGCTCTTGATGTCACAATAATCATGAGCAAGATGGTTTGATATGGTGTCAGTGTTAGTGACATTATCACTAATCTATCCCAATCCAGAAATTTACCATCACGCTTAAGCACAAACACACAAGCACGCTTGGACATCGATGCACTCGTTGCCTAATTGGACATGGAGGTGAAGGCGTGTGCTAAGACATGCCTTCCATGGCCCATGCTGCGAACACCAATAAGGTCCAAAAAAATATTTGCAAAGAGCAATGACAAACATGCTATCTACAATCCTAAAGCCAAAAACACAATGTCAGGCAGCCATATGGCCAGAAATGGGCAAAACTCAGCGAATATGGTTTTTACTTTTTAGTGAGCTGAGTCTTAGGTCACAGTTTGGAGATGCAAAACCTTCAATGGCACCGCACGACTCATGTCGTGACTTGGCCGCTTGAGCCCAAGCCTGAGCCCATTGCGTGTCACGACTCAGCGCACGCGGGCATGTGGTTCACCTTCGACTTTTCTTAGCCTCAAAACAGGTACACACATAGCCGCTTATTTAAGGTGAAACAATCTATAGTCAATTTACCTTATGGGATTAACCCTTTATTGCACATAGCATATATTGTATTCTTGTGGGCCTTGGAATTTTTTATTCAATTGATGTTGGGCCAAGCCCAATTAAATCCAATAAGGTAGCTCATTGTAACTGGCACGGGAAGGTCCAAATGATTGCACAACAAGTTGTACATTCTGTTGCAACGCATGGGACATGTTTGCTAGTATATTATAAAGTAAGAAGCAGATTTCAACCAATATTGATTTCAACACATTTATGAAACAATATAGAGGAAAGGCCTCTCAAGCAATAGCAAGAAAGTAGCAGTATCAGATTGAAGTGAGAATAACAATTAAATTCTAAACTTGTATCAGCTTTTAACATCTAAGAGAAAATCATCGCATCTTTTCTTTTTTTTTGGTCCAATTACCTTTAACCTTCCCATCCCACTGACAGAAACAACATCTCCAGATTTGAGGGTAACTCCATTTTTCGTTGTTGGTGTCCAATTCACACGAACATCACCAGAACTGAACAAGAAAAGGAGCGTGAATCCAGAAAAACAATTAACATTCATAGGCACTGACGACATAGTTTGCATTAGAATAGAACAAAGTTCAAACAAAATAATTGTGCTAAGATAAAAATATGTTTTTCTGATGTAGTTGACAATTGACACCTCAAAGTTCATACCTTATCAAGCTAGCAAGCTTCGTGCGTGAGATTTTAAATCCTGCACTGGCAAGGGCATCAACCCTGAGCGATGATTCTACAGTTTTAAACGAATTGGTTCTGCAGTTTAAAGGAAACATTGAGTCATTTGTGCCAGGTTTCTACAACATAAAATTTTGAAAAAAAAAGTTCAAAGTTTATATAAAGGTATGAGAACATGAGTTCACCTTGGCGGTTCATATTCTAAAGCAAGCAAAGGAATCTGAGTGCATGAAACACCAACTTTCCCCACCTTTAGAAAAACTCCCATCGGAAAAAGGACGGTAATTAGATTGGTTTGCAACAAGCAGACCAAAGCAACCAAACACAGATTTAGCCCAAACTCTCAACATAACAAGCATAAAACAATTCAGATCTTCTCCATCATACAGATAGATCAGGAGAACAGGGATCAAGTAAGCAAAAGATAAGTACAGAACAGTAGCACAATTTGTAAGGCAATCCACCTTTTCAACGGTAGAAATCAGATAGTCAACAAGTTCTGGATCAACAAGGACCTGGGCACCTCGTTCTCCCTAACAAAAATGGAAACAGACATCACAAATGACAAGAAGGGAAAAAGTTAGGAAATGACCAAATCATTCAGAAATCAGAAAACATGTGATTGGGTGTGCACCTGCAAAAGAATATCTCCAACTTTCTCCCTTGTTATTCCTGTCCCGAGAATAGCACCAAGAAAGTCACCATGAGAACAGGGTTCCAACCGGAAATTGCCTGAGATGCTGGGTTGGCCTCAATGTCAGCTTATATAGAAGATAGTGGTCATTTGTAAGGTAAAACTGAGAAAACCTCAAAGCGGCAACTGCATCTGGGTTACTTGTCATGAAGTCTGGGTGTCCAACAGAGATTCGGCACCTCTCGGCCTAGATAATATAAGAATGAGAAACTAGATAGGCTAATGGAGGAAATAACAAACTACCATATGAGTCATCAAATATGACCTGAGGGTAGCCACCCTGAGCTACTGCCTTGATATCTGCTAACTTTTCAACTGCCAGCATAGCCTCTTTTACGATAGGTGGAGTAAGAAAATTGGTGTGGAAAACATCTCTTCGTTGGGAAGCCCTTTCTGCCTACATAAGGATGTTAATATGAATCCATGAATAGCAAGAATAACCATATATTTCTGAGGAATTCATTATTCTGTGTTTCCTTCAAATACAAATTTCCATTTGAGATTATATGAATATAATAATAAAATTTTGTGATGACATGAAGCTATGCAACCATGTTAACAAGGTCAATACGATCACACAGTGGCTTTTCTCTTTTGTCCATTTTCTTTTGGAAGGACAACCAGATCTTAGTTTATGATATGTTCTCCATCATCTATCAGACAGCAGTAAATATGTTTTTCAGCTACAATACTCTTTTCCATCATGTGCTTATTGCTGAATTAAAACCCATTTATATATGTATTTGCTGACTCCAGAACTGCTCTCACCTATTAGCTATCGCAAAGGCAACCAGATATTAGTCTAGGGAGTTCTGTTTTGGCTATCATTTACAGACTTCAGCAATATGTTTCCAGATACGATACCCTTAGTAGTGGAATCAGGATCCAATCTCTTTTACATCTGCTTTATCTGTTGGCTTTAAATGTGCATTTGCCAACTCCATAACTGTTGTCACTCATTATCAATCAACAATCATAAAGACAACATATGTTCTTTCTATCCTCAAAGCCTACCAACAGAATGTAGTTGAAAGTTCAGTTTGCATGCACAAGATGGACACTCTTATTGACAAACATTTTCATAGAACAGTAGAGAAAAGGGAGACTTTGAGGATTTCTCATTGCCCCTGCTTTCCATACAATCCAATATTCTCCCGGAGTTAAAGCTCAAACATAGCTCAATACTGGCAAGTGGCAACAGTTTTGCAATGGAAGCGCCTGATTCCATTGCATTTAATAGAAAAACAATGCTCACAAGCAAACTCTTACAAACCAGTTATGTCCAACAGACACAAGTCAGTAGTCACTAGGTTACTAACGCTAGCAGTAGACAGTTCAATGACCACCAACTGACCCTGATTTCTCAATAGTCTTTTGTTTTAACGCAACGGCAGGAACTCAGCCTTTCAATTAAGAGAGGGAAAGGAGTTTAATCTACAAAGATTTCTCAATAGTCAAAGGAGAACAAACAAATTACCATATCCAGAATGTTCCTGACTTCCTCCGCTGAATTCCTGTCCACGCTTCCTTTCACAGCCGAATCCCTCGCTGCTGCGACGGCAATGGCGGCGCTATACCGTCCTGGCTCGGGTGGGCCAAGCGTCAGCGGAGAGGCAAAATCGAAAGATAAGATGGGCCTTCCACCTTCGGGCTTACCTCGTGAGATGAAGTAGCACGGAACGGGGGTGGTTCCGCGCGGGTGAGCGGCGCGGAGGAGAAGCCGGAAAGGACTCGCTAACGCGAGCGAGGCCGCGGCCATCCCTCGTTCCGGGCTCCGGCGAACCTAGGAATTCGCCTCCTCTGTTGCCCAGTGCTGCTGTGGTCTGTGTGGCGTGGCCGTGTGCTGTTTTTTCTTGTGAGAGAGTGACCTTCTTTTCTTTTCTTTTACTTTTTTTTTTTGCGACTGTGCAGGTAAGCGTCTACTCCTACCGTCTAGTCACGGACTTTTTTTTTCCAAACTCAGACAGCTTTATAGACCACACGCTCTAGACAAATCGCCGGAGACGAAAGGGTGCTACACCATGGTTGGCCATGCAATCGGCCACCCTATTATAGGATCTAGGACAATTAGAGATGAAGCAAGACACAAAGTTATTTGCCATCATTACCCGAATTTGTCTAAAAAGAGCACCTTCTGGGCTACCATCTAACAAATCGGTTGTTAGCGCCTTACCTAGGTTTGAAGCGTCCGTCTCCAAAATAATTTGTGTCATTCCTAGTTGTGCCGCTTTACTCAGCCCATGGAAAACTGCGAGAGCTTCATCATGAAGGGCAATAGCTGCTCTCTGAATGAAGCATGCCCCAATATCCAGCACAAAGCCTCTGATGTTCCTTGCCACACAGCTCCATCCCCCCTTCCTTGTTGAGGTCGAAAATGCCGCATCAATATTTATTTTGTAGTATTCTTCCTATAGTGGCTTCCACATTGGTTGTATAATTTGTCTTTGGGTCTTGTTTGGTTTCAGTTTTGCAAACTCATTTAAGTGATATTGTACAACACTATACACCTCCCTACATCTTGCACTCTTTCACCTTGATTTGTTTTGTTTCTTGCCAGCCACCATCTCCACAACAAAACCACAGTTTTCATTTGAAGATCTGGTTGTATTGCCCATATCTTAAGTGTCACTTCCTTCCTTAAACAACATCTTGCTAAACTACAGCGCACCCCTTCCAAGTGCAATAACTGTCAACACTCTCGAGCCCTTTTACAATTAAAAAAGAGGTGACCATAGTCTTTATCTAGTCTATTACACATGGTGCATAAAGTTTGAGTTCTTGCTTTTCTTCTTTTCAGATTTTTCGAAACATGTAGGTTGTTGTGGATGAAACATCAAAAAAAACATTTAGACTTTGTTTGGTACCTTCTGCTGCCATATTTTGTGTCACGGAACTTGCCCTTTGTATGCGCAAAAAAAAGGACTTGGGCCTTTTGTGTGTGAAAAAATACCGGTTCGGCGGTTCCTGACCTGTGACCTCCACGTCAATCGTTCGCCCGCCGCCGCGACAGCGATGGCCACGCTCCTCCGCCGCCTCCTCCACGCGGCTCCGGCCCCCGCCCCCGCCCCAGCCTCCCTCTCCAGCCACCTCCCCTTCTCCACCAGATCTCGCCGCACCCCTCACCGCTTCCGCCGCAGGGGCCGCGGCGCCAACCCGACGCCGCCCTCCCCGGACGCCGTCTCAGCAGCTATCGAATCCCTCCCTTCCCGCCTCACTCCGCCCGTGCTCGCCTCCTTCCTAGCCTCCACCTCCGACGCCCGCCTCCTCCTCCCGCTGCTCACCCACTCCCTCCACCTCCCCGCTTTCCGTCCCGACCCCGCCCCATTCATCGTCGCCATCAAACGCCTCGCCACCGCCGACCTCTACGCGGA
Organism: Microstegium vimineum; assembly: GCA_022036555.1. Taxonomy (NCBI): domain Eukaryota; kingdom Viridiplantae; phylum Streptophyta; class Magnoliopsida; order Poales; family Poaceae; genus Microstegium; species Microstegium vimineum. Next base: position 8,146,474 of record CM039137.1, read on the forward strand.
CTTCGACCGCACCTGCGCGCTATCCTTCTCTCTCCTTCCCTCGCTCTCTTCCCCTGGCCCCCTCCTCCGCAACGCGCTTTACTTCTACTGCCAGTTCGGCAGGCTCGGCAAGGCCTTTCACGTCTACACCCTCATGCGCGCCTCCGCCGACCCCGCAGCGCGCCCTTCCGCCGACACCTACCACGCGCTCTTCACCGCGCTGCTGTCGCGCGGAGGCGGCGACACCTTGGTCCATTACATGTACATGGACAACGTGTCGGCGCTGTTCAGGCAGATGCTCGAGGAGGGAGTCCCGCCGGACACGCGCACTCTCAACGTGCTCATCAGGGGCTACGCGCAGTCGCTGCATCTCAACGACGCGCTGCGCCTGTTCCACCAGATGCAGCCCGTGTACGGGTGCGAGCCGGATGCGTTCACGTACAGCTACCTCGTGCACGGGCTGAGTGCGCAGGGCCGCACATGGAACGCGCGGGAGCTGTTCGATGAAATGCGCGGGAACGGTCTCCTGCCGACTGAGCCAGCGTGCAATGCGTTCGTCAGTGCTTTGGCTATGGCTGGGGAGGCCGGGGACGGAGAGCGGGTGATGTGGGAGATGGCCAGGGCAGGGAGGGTGGTGGATGACATCACAAGGAGGGCATTGGTGGAGGAGTTGTCCAGGGCCGGAAAGCAGGAGGATGCTGACAGACTAGCGAGGGAGATGGAGCAGAAGGGCATTGTGAGTGCTCGCGAGCTAGGAGCACTGCTGAGTTCAATCTGCAACGATGGTGACGACAATTTGGATGTGGATGATAGTGGGAGGAACACCTGGTGACACTTTTTTTTCTCAAGAGACCAGCGGCTCTCAATAGTGGGAGGAACACCTGAGGGACAATTTTTTTGGCATTGGATCGTTTGCTATTGACCCAATCTCTTGCCGGCGAGGCGGCGACAGACCCATTTCTTCTGGTCGGGCTGGTACGGGTAGTCCTCAGCCTTGCGGTTCTAGTGCCTAGGCTCTACCTCATTGACATCGTACTTTTGACAGATTGTGGCGACCAGGGTGGGCTATAACAGGTGTATCCAAGTGCAGCTGTGTGGAATCAAAAGCAAGATCCAGGGCTAACTTGAGACCACCTGAGCGAGCAAGTCCATTTAACACTAGCTGTGTAAATGACATTACCAAAGATCTACCGACTATTTTCATACCATTGTACCCTTCTCGCTTGGTACCTCAAAATGTTCAAACTTATGTGCATTTTCTAGGCCTATGGTGCACCGGGAGACTGGTGAGGAAGATGTGACTGCAGGAAGGTAAAATTTGTTAATTTACTGATATGTAATTAGGTTCCACATGTGCCAATGATGCCACGTAGATATCTACATTACTTTCTCTCAAGACATGTGTTAATGTTATGTGGAGTTACTTTTTTTATTCAATGCCTCCAAAAAAATGGCTTATCTTCCATTAGTAATATAAGTGAGCTTATGGATTTTCTTATGTAAGGACCTTTTTCCTTACTGGTGGGGTTTCAATTGAGAAGTCCCTACATAAAGATCATCGTTTAGCAATCCAACTGAATTTTACATAGTTCTCCATTGGTTTCTGATTTAGACCACTAATTAATTGTGATGCATGTTTATCAATTTGTGAGAATCGAGGGATTGTGGAGAATTGCTATTGAGAAATGTATCTACATGCTGTTGAATTGAAAGGCAAGATACTCTGGTGCCAGCAATTCTATTGTAGGATCTAAGAGCATCTCCACCAGTAGGAGAAAAACTAAACCCCCAAAACAAGTCATTTGTTAGCTCCAATAAGTCTTTGAGGGGTTTGTACAGGTGTCTACTCTAGGAGAATGAGAAAATTTTCTCCCAAAAATCTCTTATGTCACGTAGGACCCGCATGTCATTTGTTAATCTTTTTCTCTATATTTTTTCCTACCATCCCAATCCTCTCAACCCACTCTCTTTCTTCTCTGTCCTAGACCCCTCGCAAATTTCAGGAATCTAAATCCGACATGCATAGCTGTAGGGATTTGTTTGAATTTCTTTTATTTAAAGCATCTACATTGTTTAATTCAATGCTTATTTGTTTTATCTCCACTTTTTTTTCCTCAACACACTTATCTCCACCTTCATCATGCTTGATATCAACCAAAAAAAAAAACCTTATGAAACATTGAGGTAGCTCCAACCTTAATGTTTCGTAAGGCATTTTTTTAATGTTGATGTTAAAATCATTGACATTATGTTTTTTCATCTTCTCTAGCCCAAATCCTAGACACCTATGTGGCTCTAGGTCTCCAACCCTTGGTCAGTGGCACACTTTGCTAGGTATATGTCTCTCTGTACACACGGGAATGGTGTGCAGCTGTCCCTTCAGCATTTCACCTCGCTGCTCTAATCCAAATTGCTTGCTTCTGTTTCCTACCATAATAGATGTTCCTGTAGGAAATGAGCAGTGCCTGCCTCTACCAGCGGCACAACAGTGAGATCTAGAGTCCAACTCATGGATTTTATGAGCATTGTGTCCACTAGAACACTAGACTACCATTGTACCATGCTCCAAGTTTGTTTTATCAAATGCCACTAAGTTGGATTTGTGATTAAAATCTGAGGGCTCTTATTGAATTCATGATTCCAACGCATGATAACTGCACATGAATGTGTAGCTCTAAAATTATTACAGACACCTGCATTCCTTATCTATTGAACTATTATTATGCAATAGGACCACTGCACTGACCTCCAATACTGTATTTACATGTTATTGCAGGATGTTTGGCCTATGATGGGTTTGAAGGATAATTCTCTCTTTAGATTAAAAAGATTAGATGGTGAGCTCATCTATGTCACTTTATTCCATAATTTAGTCAGGCTTGAGTGAATTATGGAACATGGATCTGATTAGATGGTTTTATATTGGTGGTAGTGATTGTCTCTGATCGGTATATGGAAAGGAGAGCAGAAAATATTTGTAAACACTATCTAGAGTTCTGTGTTTGTCACAGAAATTTTGATATGAAAATTTTGAGCCAAACAGCATTCTGTAACTGAACATGAAAGTTATTTCAATCTCAAGCGACCATTATGATAATGTTTTACTAAACTAATTATGCCGTATAAGTAAAATATACAGTAATCTAGGTCGAAACGACAACACCAAGGCTGTCCACGCGCTTTGACGCCCGCAATTCACTAGTATGATTTTTTATGAGACGTTGCTGAAAGTAATACATGCTCCTGCAAGTCTGAATAACTGGACACCAATTGCCCGAAAGACGTGAATTCAGTAATATAATAACATGAAAATGATGTGTTAAAGAGACTGCAAGATTGTGCGACATGTAACTGCAATGCTGATATTTGTTCATTACATTATTATGGATGGTACTCTGTTTCAAAGGCCATCACGCCTTGGGGAACAGTGGCACCTTGTTGCCTAGGCGTTCAGGCGCACCCAGCTCAGCTCTCACCTGGACGTCGCCTTTGAAACCATGTATGTTATGGTGTCTAGAGCAGCAGACTAACCTTGATAACCATACAATGTGACCTTGTAGCTACTTCCAGAATTGTACTGCAATCCAAAATGGATATAACAACTCGACAAGCAAATCTTTTGCAGTTGCTGTCAATTGCCAAAAGGGAAAAAAGAACTAAAAAAACTCATCCTAATGATTCTGCGAACTGCTGGATCCAATTGCATCCTGTTTATTCTTTAGGCTGATCAGATGGAAGCCATTCAAGCGTGTTGCCACTAAACATAGGCACAATCTCCCCTGAACTGTGTTTATAAGTTGCAGGAACTTTCCAGGCATTCTTTCTCAAGACAATCTTTGAAGTGTTCCTTGGGAGGCCATAAAAATCGGGGCCATTGAAGCTTGTAAATGCTTCTAGTTTATCTAGGGCACCAGCCTGAAATAGTGGAAACATGTCCAGAAAAATAAACCAATCAAAAAGAGAAATTTCAGCATATGTGCAGTTTGTGATAGTTGCAACTTCAGTGTCATGTATATAATAGAAACCAATCTACAGCAAGATGATTTTCTTGAATTCTAGTAATGGTGTTGAAAAACGGGTATGTATTCTCTCACAAACAAGCATGAGAGTTCTGGAGATAGAGATTACCTCTTCAAATACCTTCGCATAAAGAGACAAGGCAACAGGAGCGCTATACATTCCTGCACATCCACATGAGCATTCTTTGTTCCGTTTATCATGGGGGGCACTGTCAGTACCAAGAAAGTACCGTGTACTCCCATTTGTTACAGCAGATACAATAGCTTGTCCTGGTCGATGGTTCAGAAAGTTATAATCAGAGTTTGGTTCAAATACATAACAAAAAAACTTTTTTACATGACAGTAAATTGAAATACCCGAATTTAATCAGGTAACATAAAAATGTAAGACAATTAATTGTTATGAATCTATAGTTATATATTGATGAATCTACAGTCGTCAGTCTTAATAAAAAATCATTATCATCATGTTTAAGAAGCGGTTTTCATAATATCTGAAGAAATTCTAGTTATTTTGTGAAGCAAAAGAAATATGATTGTGCATTTTTATAACAAATGGTAGCATTTCTTATAGGAGAGCAATTGCAACATACTATGAGTCTCTCTTTTCAGTACTGGCAAGCAATAATTGTGTGGCTGCAAGCCACCCTGAAATAAAGCATTCCTGTTGAGGAGGAGATGCTGGGGAGTCACTGTTGCAGCAACATGACCTGGAAATGTTAAAGTGTTATACTCATAGAAAAGGGAAGAAGTATAACGACATTCCCATAGTAAAGAAAAGGGAACAAGTATAATGCCATTACAGCAGTAGTGCAGCACCTTCTTCACATGATTCTATGAAGTTCACTGCATCCATGGTTGTGATATGTTCCATGACAATTTTCAGCTGTGGAAGTTTTTGTACAAGTGGAGCCAATATTTTGTCGATGAAAACCTTCTCACGATCAAAGGTGTCAACATGTGGATCTGTGACTTCTCCATGAACCTGAAGAAAAATCACAAATAGCAATAAAAGAGTTGCACAAGGCAGTGTGGCAAAACCAAATAATTAACTAGCAGCAAGAATTATTCAACAGTTATGTCCAGTAGAGACTAGCCATGTGGATCAAAACTCCAATCAAAAGGTCAATAGTGTGTCAAGAACCCAATGCACCAAACTACTTACAAGCAATGGCATTTCCTGCCTGACCATCTCCTCAAGGACTGGCAAGCAGTTCCCAAATATATCAGTGACGCCATCTTGGGAATTGGTGGTTGCTCCGGCAGGATACAACTTCACAGCAAAGATTATACCACTCTTTCCTGAAACCACATAGCATGGAACATAAACATCACTGTCCAGATAATCCACAAATGCACACAACAGCTGGTATTTTAAGCACATTGGACAAATTTTTCAACAGAATGTATGTGGCAACAAACTCATTGCACAAGTGCACATCTGTCTCCACCACGAATAGACTGAAAGTAAAAATAGCACTGACTACTGTTTGGATTTTTACTGGTTAGGATTCAGGAGCAGATGGATATGCACAAAACACCACCACCACGGCACTCAAAGCTGATCTACAGACTACATGCCGGCTTACAACTAGTTAGAGACGATGCTTCAGTTCAAAAGATTAACAAAAACTGGAGAACAGGTATGTTACTACATCGAAGAGACTTCATACTTGCGAGCTTGATCTCCTCTGGGCTTGTGTTATCAGTGAGGTACAGTGTCATGAGCGGCACGAAGCTACTCCCCGGTGGCAGCGCCCTCATTATCTCCTCCCTGTACTCCACCGCCCGCGCCGTTGTGGTCACCGGCGGCTTCAAGTTGGGCATGATGATGGCCCTCGCAAAATGCCTCGCGCTGCCACACAACCACAGAAACATTACGTCGAACACCGGGCGTGCACCGCCAAAAGGCAAAAGACCGAGCAGCAGGCAGCAGCTACGACCGGACGAACCTGTGTGGCACTACAGCCTCGAGGACTCCACCTTCACGAAGATGGAGGTGCCAGTCGTCGGGACGAGTGATGATCAGCTGCTCCTCCAGCTGCGACGACTTGGTGGCCATGGCAATCGCCCTCAGGTTCGGACGTGGAGAAGCGTGGAAGCAGACGCGGCAAGGACGGGATGGCCGGAGGAAGGAGGAGTTTGTTGGGTGCGGGTGAGCGCCGACAGTGGTGGAGTTGACGGCGACCTGCATTGGCTGCTCTTGCTTTATTCTATTGGCCCTCTCCGATGTCGTGCGCGGCGTGGTAGGGGCAGCGCGGCCGGGGTCTGCGCCTGTGGGAGCTCGCTGGGAATCAGATCCTCTACAGTCCCCGGGCTGAATGACTTCTCTCTACAGTCAATCATCCAAGCCGTTGATTTCAGATCCAACCGTGAGCTCTAGAAGCTAACTAAACTAACAAGCCTGCAACCAGCCCACATGAGCCCAGCGCCCCAGCCGCAAACTCCTCTCCCTGGCGACTCGCACCTTCGTCAGTCCGCCTCGCCGGAGCTCCTCTCGCGTCTCGCCCTCCCCGATCTGGTGGTATGGCGCGTCTGGCAGTTTCTCACCTCACCGGCGCTCCTCTCCCCGCCACTGCGCACGACTGCACGAGCCTCGTCGCCACGGAAGCTACCGCCCCGTGTCCGATCTCGTCCGCACTGTTCCTCACGAATCACCACGGCGGCTTCCATGCGCTGTGCCTCAGCCCAAAGCGCCACGCTACCTCACCATGGCGATTTAGTCCTACTAGCACAGAGGGGCGCGCGTCCGATGTGCCGAATCTTACTAACCATTTGTTGCAAGCGGCAAATCGAATTAGTTTTTTTATATGTATTGAAACAATATATATAGCCTAAAATAAAAATGTACGGATCTAGTAGAAATATTACAAACTATTTATTGTCATGATTGATATGAATTATCATACTACACGTATTTTATAGTGTGTGATCGCTACTTGTATAAAATAAAAGATTAAAAAATAAATGAGAAAAAGAAGAGAATAAAAAAGCCTAAATAAATTTAAAACTATAAAATAATAAATTTTTTTGGAAGTAGAAACTAAAAAAATTTAAAAAAATATCTCTAACAGTTTAATATAAAGTTATACTGGTCTGATAGAAAGACTACATACTTTTTATATTGCTATAATTAATATATACTACCACACCGCATGCACTCCGATGCGTAAGATCGTACATGTATAAAACAAAAGATTAAAAATAGAAATACTACAGACCCTTTATCGCTTGCTTCGGAACTACAAATAAAAGAAAATAATAATAAAAAATATGAAATTTCAAAATTATAATAAAAACTAGAAATAAAAAATGTAAAATCGATGAACAGTGTCAGAGGCCCTCTCCGGCCTCTAATTTATTGGCGCATGAGGGATAACTAGCACAGGGGGGCGCTTCGCTGCGCCGATTCATACTAAGAATTTGTTGCAAGCGATTAAATAAAAAAAGTTAAATAAATTTAAAACTAAATAATAATAAAAGATTTTAAGAAGTAAAAGCTAAAAAAGATAAAAAAAATTGTCCTCTGACAGTTCAATATAAAACTATACTGATCTGATAGAAAGACTACATGCTCTTTATTGTTATAATTGATATAGACTATCACACTGCATGCACTTCGATGGGTGGGATCATATATGTGTAAAACAAAAGATTAAAAATAGAAATATTACAGGCTCTTTATCGCTTACTTCGATTGATGTATATCACACTATAGTCACTTCGCTGAATATGATCATGTATAAAACAAAAGATAAAAAACAATTAAAATAAAAGAAAAAAACTAAATATGAAATTTAAAAATTATAATTAAAAACTAAAAAGAAAAAAGAAAAAAATTTAAAAATGTAAATATAAGAAGCAGCTAGGCCGTAATATAGTCTTTCCGCACGGTCATGCCATTTTTGTCAAGTGTTATTATTGTATCCATTTTTAGTAAAGAATAGCAATCGCTAGCGATGTTTTCCTGTTGTACTAATTGCTAGCTTGTTGGCTTACGCCACCAGCTTTTTGGGTGCCGCCAGGCTTCATTGGACAGCACCTCCAACTCCCAAGTATGAAGAGCTGATTTGACTACTTTGAAAATTCATAATGCTCCAACTTAAAAGAACACATTTACTTATCAACACATCCATCATAGACCATAGGAATAATATGCTTTTTTGCTACAATTTATAAAAGCAGAAATATGGTTTTAGGTACGGGCATGTATACATTATGAATAGGATCTGGGTGTTCCCTGTCCTTCCGATCGTCAACCGACGATGGACGCAGGAGGCCGTGCGGAGCGACAAAGGCACGGCCGTCCGACACATAGTCTTTACCTATAAATAAATAAATAAATAAAAAATGTCACATGGATAAACCAACGGCTCCCAGATTAGGCTTTTTTCAGCGGGGAGGGTAAACTGGTGAAGGGCGTGGACTCTGAAAACGATCAATATTTCGAGTCCATATTTGCCAAATTGTCTCCGACTCTGCTCACCCACCCCGCGGAGATTCAGAGAATAAAAGATCATGTACGTCAAAGGGAAAAAAAATACAAGAAAGAAAAAAAAAGCATACGTACAGTACGTACCCGGATACCGCGACGGAGCCGGAATCGAAAAAAAAAGTTGCCTATATTAGATTAGATTAGATAGAAGAAAGAAAAGAAACGAAAAGAAAAGAAAAGAAAAGAACCATACGTAGTTCGGTACGACGCCGCTGTGGGAGTCGGAATCGTGCGTGAGCCGCGCGCTAGCTCGAGCGGATGGGCCACGCTCGTGGCGGCGTACGACTTCGCGCAGACCGGCTGGAAGATTGGCGGAGTCCGGCGGCGCCGATGAGGGCACCGGCCGGCAAGGTGAAGCATAAGAAGGAAGGCCATGCCAACGCGACGGTGAAGGAGGTGCTACAAAAATGGTCCGTCGATCGCTCCCAGCTGCTCATTGGGCACAGATTTGCGTCGGGGGCTCACAGCCGGTTGTTCCACGGGATCTACAAAGAGCAGCCTGTTGCTGTCAAGTTCATCAGACAGCCCGGTGACGAGGAAGATGCAGAGCTGGCTGCTCAGCTTGGGAAGCAGTTCAACACGGAGGTCACCACTCTGTCACGCCTCAATCATCCTAATGTCATCAAGGTAACTGATGACTTTCAATTTTGTAAGTCCTTTTTGTGATAATTATGCCGGCATAATTGTATACTGGCTTGAATTAGCCTGGAATGTCACATTATTTTATTGCATGCTTGAGGGTTTTCTAGTACCTATTTTACTCTGCTATATTTGTGTTTAGCTGCACTTTTAGGGCAGTTGACAGATCCAGAACAAGATCGAAGGGGTTAATCTTTTCTTCTTCCTTTAATCTCTCTATTTTTTCTTTTTTCTTTTCCCTTAATCTTTATATTTCTATGGATACAATGACAGTAGGGGGGGGGGGGTGTTTCTTAAATGCATATCACATGGTGTAGTGTAGTGTAGTCCTGTCCAATTGAGTGCAAGCATGCATACTGAAATTCAGGATATGAAAGTCCATCCTTTATCATGACACGGAGTAGTTACAGATTATGGTCTTGCTATTATGAGTCTCCTCACTCCATCCACATTTTTTTCTATGTAGCTGGTTGGAGCATGCAGCAGTCCGCCAGCATTTTGTGTCATCACTGAATTCCTTTCTGGTGGTTCTCTGAGAGCGTTTTTGCACAAGCTGGATCACAAAGCTCTTCCCCTGGTCAAGATTATCTCAATTAGCTTGGATATCGCACGTGGCATGGCATACATTCACTCACAGGGAGTTGTCCATCGTGACGTAAAGCCAGATAACATCATATTCGACGAAGAATTTTCTGCAAAGATTGTTGATTTTGGAATAGCTTGTGAAGAAGAGTACTGTCACCCTCTGGCAAATGACACTGGAACATTCAGATGGATGGCTCCAGAGATGATGAAGCATAAGGCATACGGTCGAAAAGTCGATGTCTACAGCTTTGGCCTTATTTTGTGGGAAATGTTTTCTGGAACGATACCATACGAAGATTTGAATCCATTTCAAGCAGCTTTTGCTGTTTTTGACAAGGTAATAACCTGATGCCCATTTCCTTAATTCCTTCCTTCCCTGCATGGTAATATATATAATATATTCACTGACTTGATCAAAATTAAGAGATTGTAGCTAAAGAAACAATATGTTGAGACACTTTAAATAGCAACACTGTATGCTGAAGTTTCAAACGTACTAATTGTCTCATACACATACACATACACTTAAAAAAACATTCTTTTCTCATGACCCTTCATACTTTTGGAAAATCCAAATGATGAGCATACTTTTCAATTTCAGAATGTGAGGCCGGCAATTCCTACTAGCTGCCCAGCACCAGTACGACTTCTAATTGAGCAATGTTGGGCCTCGCATCCGGAGAAGAGGCCTGACTTTTGTCAAATAGTTCAGATACTGGAGAAGTTTAAGACTGTTCTTGACAGAGATGGGACGCTCGACAATATGCAAAGCTCGATCTGCCATGAGACTCACGATCACAAGAACTGGCTTGCTCATTGGGTCCGAAAGCTCAAACATAGCCATCCTCTCAGCTGGGCCTCCTCCGCCAAAACTGGTGTAACAATTCACCATTCAGTATCTTCTCCCTTCCAAACCGTGCTAATCCGATAGGCAACGACATGTAATTTCAGTTATTTCATGTCTAGATTTTATTTTATTTTTTTTAAAAAAAAGAAGACTAGCGCAACTAGCAGTTGCTTTGCTTCACCATGGTAGTGTTCTCTTTCAATTTCGATACACAAAATGCAAATGCATAGGTTTCTGAAAATGCTTCTTCAAGGGCTTGAAACGGTTGACATCGTCACATCATGAACTCATGTGAGTTTTGAGCCACAGATTGATGTATGCGCGTTCCTTTATGAGCCTGCAATTGTTTTTTTTATCCATATTTACTATAGCATTCTTGTCATGTGTGTATTTTGACTAGTAACAGAGCTAGTACATGGTTGGTCCTGTCGCACACTGTTCAGTTCTTGTACATCTGCTTACATAATTCGAAAGCACGTAACTTTATCGTCAACTGTGACTTCATAGTAGTACTATTTAACAAGTGGATGTTCATTCTGAGCGCATTAGTCGACACTGCTTCAGGACTTCAGATCTTTGGCGTCCAGTTGGCTAAGGTCTGTCAGCCCAGCTCAAGTGACGCTCAGTTACAATACAATAGCAGGGGCATTCTTCAGTTTGAAACAAAAATCATGAGCTTTGAGCTTGCAGCTCCCTTACAGTGACGCGATCGGAATCCTGACAAAAACCTAAAACCCGGCTGGGGTGCGCTCTATAGAAAACATGTTTTTCCCCTTCCCGTACGTACAGTAACACTCTATATACGTAGTAGAAGTATAGAACTACTAATACAACTCGGCAGTATATATATACTCCCCAAGCGATCTGCCGCCAAAGTGTCCATCACGCGACCTCCACCGCGGTCCGGCCAAAGTCGAAGGTCAGCATGGACGCCCTGAACTTGGTCTGCTTCTCTGGCGAGCCGACCGTCACCGCCGGAACCTCCACCGGCGTCGCCGCCGCCGCAGCCACCGCAGGCGTCCGCTCGGGCGTGCCGAGCCACTTGGCCTGCATGTACTTGTGCTTCCTCCAGGGGCCCATGTGCATGTTGTTGTCCTTCATGCACTGCTTGGCCGCGGCGCACATGACCTTGACGACGCCGCGCAGCCGGTCGGCCCGGCCCACGAACACCTCCGGCAGCGCGGTCACCAGCGCGCGGTACCCGGCGCTGGCGCGCGCCACCTCGAACTCGGCGCGGAAGCTGAGCTCCACCACCACGCGCACTGCCTTGCCGCTCCTCGTCTGCACCACCACCTCCACGTAGCTGTGCTCGCCTGCACACGTACACGTTTCGGGAAACCACGTCAGCAGCATGTAACGTAATGTACGGGACAGGGCAAATTCGTGTGAAACAGAACGAACCAACGAACGAACGAACTTGGTCGGCATCGGGATATCTGGTTGGTTTCAGATTTTTTTTGGGGGTGTTCGGCGCTAACGTGTTGTGGTTCCCTGTTGGGTCGAAGAGGGTGTGGATGTGGACGCCTCAACCCTCAAGTGGTGGCCGCTAACGCTGAAGCGTGACATCATATCTGCCTGGCTGTTTGTTAGTTGGACTGTAGGAGTATCAGCTGGGAGGGAAGCGTCTGTTATCAGAGGATGACCAGGTCCACGTCCATGTGAACCATGTGAATTTATACATGATAGCAGGTATAGGTGCTACTGGCAACATGCTAGCTAGCAACTGTAGGTTCTATAATTCTACTCGCCCAAAAAAAAAAACCATATATATGATACTATATGACATGGAGGTAATAAACAACAACAAAATCAGTCACCCAGTTGCAGCATGTATGTACGCGAAAAAAGCTTTGCTTTCACATACAAGAATCTTCTCCTGATCGACTAAAAGCTAATAGGTCCCGTAATTCGGATATCCCTGTCTGTTGCGTTTACGGTAGGGTGAAGAGAGGTTAATTAGCGACGTCAAGCAGTTACCTGAAGGGATGTCCGGCGAGCGCGCCCACTTGGATTTGCAGAGCGCGCTGTTGTAGCCGGCGTCGCGCAGGCGCTCGGCGACGTGGCGGAGCATGCACCGGCGGCAATCCCGTGCGGCGGGGCGACCCGTGCAGGAGCAGGCCGCGGCGGGGCGCATGCTCTTGACGGCCTCCTCCGTGTCCGCGCGGATCCTGCTCTCGGCCGGGCTGCTCTTGGCCAGAGCCTCCTGTATCATCCACATCCACGCATATTAATTTGCATCCCTCAATTGGTCTTCCAACTAACCAAGAAGAACAAGCAATCGAAGCAGAAGTGATTTATCAAATGGACCAGGGGGACTTACGTGCAGCTGGGAATGTTGGGTCTGCCAAAAGGCCTTGCTCTCGGCGGTGTCGCCACTGCTGAAGCCCTCGTCATCGTCGTCGTCATCCTTCTCCGGCCGTCGATGGCCCCTCTCGAAATCTTCCATGAAGCCCAGCACCATGTTCGACAAGCTCAACTCACCGTCTGCCGCCTCCTCCATCACCATGGTGTGTGTTTGTGCTGAGATTTGGTTTTGCTTGCGTTTAGCGCGGAAGCAACGGTGCTCTGCTCTCCCCCCGTCCGAGTCCGACTTGGTCGACCGTGGGCTGGAGATCGAAGGAGCTCGTATATATACACCGGGAGCCTGGGGACGTGGCGAACGGGCAGTGGTAGCTGGTCGCCAGTGGGCCCCCACAGGGATATGCGGATGAGGCGATCGGGGACGCGCAAGTGGGGCCTGGCTGTTGGCTGGGACACGGGAACAGCACGGATCCACGTCAGCCACCTAGCCGCGCCGGATTCTATGCGCTCGATCGACCTGGAGGCTGGAGCAAAACTTGAACCGCCGTAGGGAACTAGAGCAAATTAGAGGAGGAGACGTGTAGAATTGTGGATTTGAACCACTACCATACTGAAAAATTAGATCATAATCATTGCCTTTTCTTATAGTTAAACTACAGAGGTACAGCAATTCACACTCTAAGCTCTGCAGGCTACACAACGTATGCAGTAGAGTCCAGGCAGCAGGCGATCCAGCAACGCGGCCTCATTCCCCTTTGCCTGCGGCAGTGGGGCCTGGGGCTCCAATGATTCCACGACGGGTCCCCGCCTCCGTGTCGATGGGCCGATGCGCTGCGCTCACCCGGTGATGCTGGTTGGTGGTCGCTGTTCTTGCTAGAGTTGATATGCAATGCCGCCGCAGGATCGCCGACTCGCGTAGCTGACTAGATAAAAACTGGATATGCTTCGCATCCCGGACCCGGCATATCCGCCCGGCGCCCCGGCGGCGGCTGCAGGAGCGTACGAAGTACAAATCGGTGATGCTGACATCGGCGCATCGTGAGTAGCAAGCTGCTCATCTGTTCACCCACTGACCACTAGTAGGCGCTAGCACATCACACATTCACACATGCGCATGTGTATGTGCATGTGAAGGAATAGCGTCGTCACCTGATGATGCGTCGTACGCATATCTGATCAGCCAATGCAAGGGTGGCGGAAGCAGGGTGCAAGTGTGTCCGCGCGCGATCTGAATTTTCAGATGAAACACGTGAATTGTGCTCCGGATTTATCTGAGCTGGAGACTAGGGGTAGTATCTTATCATTATGATGATGCGCATCACGTCACTAGCTACTCTACATCAAATAATTTGAGATCATCGTCGCTGCATTAAAAAATCCAGGGAGGGATATGCATGGATTGGATAGTAGAAAGATGTCTGCAGCAATTTGTATTAAAAATTTCCAACGGTGCAGGTCGATTTCGCTCACTGCCTGATGTGGACGCTACATATATTTTCTTCAATCTGCCAGGTCACAGAATTGCTTATCGCGATATAGCTGTCGTGAAAACTGAAAAACGCATCCCTTCTTCTGGCCGGATGTGTTAAGCGAGAAACAATCTCTAGCGCACAGTGCAGACGTTACGTTTGACGTATATATATACACACTTGTTTCGCCGGCCTCTTTCTGGGTTGGTTCTTGCAAGTAAATAAAAGAAAGAACATTTTTTTAATAACAGTATTTGTTCAATGTAACTAAAATTACCAGGGAATCGAAACCATCTCAACTAGTCGTAATGTTCGTTTGATCGTTTCGGTGACTGATAAACCGACTGATATCGGTTTTTGTTGTTTTGTTGTGAGAAAAAAATATTTTTTTTGTGTCACATAAACCAAACGAACATGACAACTGAATATGAATTGCCGACCTCCGCACCCAGACGAGGTCAAGTGTCTTGGATGTTGTTGGCATATTTCATATTCAGTTACCCAGCTGGGTCATCAGATTCATCACTAATCTTAAAATGCGCACATTATTAGCAGCACTAGTGGAGTGGCTGTGTATTCGAAGGGTCCGTCTTACCTGACGATGATCGAGAAATCCTTTCGGACAAACACATCTTTCTCACGCCTGAAGAATCTGACCACATGCTGAACATCGACCGCTCATGTCCGTGTGCTGCACAGTGCCACGAAGAAGATATTGCACACGGTACAGGGTTTCGATCGCATAATCATATACTATAGTACTGCTCCACTTGTGGAGAACGAGCCATTCTAATTAGCACTAAACAATGATTGCCAATGGCAAGGCCAGTACATGCTATGCCAGGTGTAGTCAGGACTAAAGATAAGGTTGATGAACGACCAATAAAGCGCCCTAGCTCCATGACAAAAATGAGCAAGTAATGACCGGCAAACCATTCCTGCTCCGCCACAAGGTCTTTTCTGAAGGCCCCAGAAATGATTAACAAAACCATATGATTCTCTGCTTGAATCATGAAAGGGGATCATGGATCAGAGAACGGTTCGTTTCCAAAACAGCAACGGCCAATGGGAATTAGAGTGGTAGGGTCGGCGGTGTGGCATGGCTTCAGAGTTCCGATAATATCGCCACAACCAACAGATCGAGGAGCTTGAGCTACACCCTTCTCCGCTCCTTCGGATCAGCATCGATCGCCACCAAACGCACGGAGCTGATGAAATCGATAAGGAGCGATAAGCACCATGCTAATTAAACAATTCGGGCTGAGTAGGACGATGGGAATTGATGAGACGAGACCTGTCGGCTAACGACCCAGCTCTACGCCGGGGAAGGGTGATTTACTATTTGTGTCAATGTGTGTAGGATATGCACATTGATTTATGCAATACGAGTAAATAATCAATGGATCTTGATTTACAAATCACCGTGAGTCCCTTTCCCTGGCAAGCCAAACTTCAGTGCCACTGGTGGAAGCCAGGCAAAAAATTCAGTGCTGGTCTGATGAACAATTACGGCGAAAGGAACATGTAACGTACTGTGTATTATAGGCTAAAAATCATCATCCTCAGTAATTAACAACACTTTCGAGTGGATTAGGTTGGAAAAAAGGGCTGCATATATTGTACGTGCAGTTTTAACATTTGCCCGAGGAAACTTTTCAATCAGTCAACGTCTCAGGATAACTCTCTGACCATCCCCTAATGCTTATGATAGAGCGCTAAATTAAACAATTTATTCCGGTGCATTGGCGTCATTCCACTTTTCATCAAGATTATCATTACAACGTGATGAAACCAATGTCAGTGACCTTTGTCTGCCACCACTGTCAATTAATCACTGAATTAGATGTGCTCGTGGGAATAGAATATACGTCTATGCTTATACAGGTGAGTGTATGTGAGTATCTACTTGTACTGTGATTTGAAGAAAAAAAAAGAGTATGCTTCAACAACAATACAAAGTGCCATGATATGCGCAAACTGAGCAAAGTTTAGTTGGTTTGGTTACTATGCGGGATGGAACTGTGTCCACCAGGATTTAAATCTTGACTTGGTCCGGATGTTTGTATTTATTTCATGATTTAATGATGTTACACTGTTATGCTTTTAGTGACAGACAATATGTCTATCGATAATGAGGTGTCTTTGGTGTTTCGTCAATTTTAAGATTTGACTGTCCAACTTGTACATGCGTGCGTTCATTCGAGTAAGTGAGTATGTGCGTTTTGTAAGTGTCTGTGAGGTTTAGGAAAAAAAGTTTCATGGCATAGTTTAGGACAAAATAAGAGACCACTGCTAATCACACTAGCAATTGACTTTCAGCATTTTAGCAAGGCTCTAGGAGCAAGATTAGTAAATGGGCTATGGAGGCTTTGCATCCTGCTGTATGAAACTATGCGTTCTGATGAAGCCCCCAAATTCCATACACTTTTCAGGTCAGCCACATGGCCCATATACAAATTAAAGCTAAACCTATCTGCTTACCCACTTTGTATCCAGGCCCAGGTCACTGCATCTCTTTCAGGAAGCCTTTTTCTAGTGCAGCTCTTTGAGGAAGCCTGCCCAAAGCCCGGACAGTCACTTCGGCCCGACGTCCCACTAAAAAAGCTTACCAGGAAAATAAGTGGCCCATCAGATTAAAACAAAATGTTTCAGAGGTACTTTCAGTTTTAGGAAGAAAACACTTCACAGAAAAGAAAAAGAAATGTTACAAGTTTCACCACGGGCGCAAAGTTGAGATCAAAAGAAGCGTTGGCAGTTGCCATGATCTCACATACTGTACCACTTTGTAACTCCGGTGTGCAATGTTCGTCCGGGGGAAAAAAAAGAGCAAAAGGGGTTTGAGAAAATTGACGCAAAGCGTGTACGGTGATGTGACTCTTAGCGGTTAGGCTCTGAAACCCATATGCAGGCAAATTATCATTTTAGTGTTTTCAGGCCAAGTGCCAGTTAGTTTTCACGAACCGAGAAGATTTCGCAAGAATCTGTGCAAAACGCATCTCCAATGTGCCAAGTTGCCCCGCACCGCAGTCCACGTTCCACGGCTCGGCAGACGCGCCTCTCGTCTCGTTCCCTCTCCCACAAGGTCACAGGACCAATCACGTCCTGCCACTCTGCGCCGCGTGTTCCTCAAACGCGGCAGGCGTCCCCGCTATCGTCGTTGCGTTGCGCCCGGCCCATGTGATGCGCGCGCGTGACGAGCGGCGCCCCGCCCAATTCTGCTCTCGGGCTAGGGTTAGATTAGACGCTACTAGTTCTTTTACTATTTCCACGAAAAAGGAGAAATTCGTCCCAGTGGCCATCGGTGGGCCAATCGGCCATGAATTCCGCTCGGCTCACGGACTGTCGGCAGAGGCCGGAGGGACAGGCGCTAGTCGCGTAGTACACGTTCCGCGTGCCGCTCCTGTGATTCCGGGGAGCGGCAAGTCCGGCCGAAATATCAGATCCCGGTGGTGGTTTGCTTTTTCCTGCGCTCTTTCTGATTCTATTCTATGACTGACTGCCCATTCTGATTGGAAGACGAGGGCCGAGGTGAGAAATGGTTGTCGATCATCTAATCTCGAAGGATTACTACCCCATCACCCCCCGCGGCCCAACTACCTGCAGCGATGACCAGATCCAACCAAGTTCAGATCGCAAGTACAGCACGTGCAGTTGAGTTGATTGCAAGGAACTAACGAACCCCTTCGATTCCCGGTCGTTTCGATAAGCTAGGTGAACAGAAGCTGAAAGCGCAAGCAAGCCCCCTCTCTTCAGTGTTCAGTCTTCTTCACCAAGAGAAATATGGGGAGAAAGAAAAGTCTAACAACCCCCCGAGGTTAAACCTAAAACATGAAACCTGGGCATGTACTGTCAAGTTCAAGTATGTGACCGCGCATTCGTTTGGTAATTAATCCGGAGTAACTAACTGTTGCCTGCCTGGATTTTGTAACCTGCAGGCACCCTGGCCACCCCTGGCGTGCGACTGTATTTTATAGACGGATGATGCTTCATCTTAGGAGTACAGTACGAGTTTGTTATTCTTGTGCAGCGTGTACTGCGCTGGATGTTGTCTAAGTAATTTACAGTACTCCTGTTCGCTTTCACAGGCGAGGCGACACCGAGAGATGGGCTCACCACCGCTCACTGTTGCACGCGATAAACTACAGCTAGCTATCCTGTACAGCGCAGTAAATGCATTGCCCAGAATAGTAAAATGGGAATCGCGAAATGTTGGCAAACAAACGAAGGAAGGAACGACCTCCCTCACACACTCCCGGGGGCCCAGCTCAGCGTTCTCTGAAAGCAATAAACGTCAAGGAACCGTCTGCGTCATAGGGTAAGTAGGGTGGTCCCTGGTTACCCAGATTTGTGCTACGCTGGAGTATTATCTCGCATGCTGGAGTTTAGGCTTTGGTGATTTGGCATCTCCACGGCCAATTTAGGTTTTTATTTAATGATAATGATCCTTGAAACAAGCATACAGTACGAATGCAACTACGGCAGTATGATCCCGCTTTGTTTATGCTCTTTCATTTTGTCATGGAGTTGGTCTGACGATGGCAGGAGAGATCTAGGGGGGCAAAGGACCATATTTTAAGTGGCGACTAGTAGTACTACGTACAGTTGGTAAGCATGTGGGCTCTATGTCCTTTACCTGACCTTAGGGGCGGTGCGCCTGTCTGCCTGAGATCTGAAGGAATCATGTGAACTGTGATCTCATGGTGTGGCAACTTTCCTCTGCTCTTTCCTTACCATCGTATGTACTGTACAATTTTTTTTTACATAGATAGATACGGAGTAGACTGATGACACTTATATGAGAGATTTTGGTAAAACTGCATGCAAATTAGGATTTTGTTTCTCTACATACTACAGTACATCCTTGGCGCGTCACTCATGCAAGCCGACACAGAAAATATATTACGGTACCACCGTTATGTAGTGTACACATGCGGTGCGGAAAACCCTATATATATATATCTAAAACAATGAATGGCAAATCACGCATTGCATTGAAGACGTCAATTCGTATCGGATCCATAAATAAAAAGAATTAAAGAGGCATCCCAGAACCACTCGAGTAGTCGGGTCTCTGCCTCTCTGTCTCTGGCCGACATTTTCGTAGGATAAAAAACACCATTGCCACTCCCTGGGCCTGGACCTGGAGGTAGACGAAGAAGAAGAAGAAAAAAATCCCGGTCTTCAGTATATTGCCGACGCCCAACGCAGAGCTGAGGAACCACTTGTCCTGTTTCCGCTGCCCTGCCAGCCCCTCCTACTTCAGTACTCCTCCTTCACAGTCCCCTCTTCTCCTCCCACTCCACTGTCCTCAGCTCCTGCCGCCCCACTCCACCTTCTGGAACATCTCCCACCCCGCATGGTCACCCCATAGCCCCCCAAAGAAACCCACCCCACCGACGCACCGGCCGGCAGCAATGGCGGTGGGCAGCGGCCTGGCCCTGTACCACGTCCTCGGCGTGGCCACCTGCGTGGCGCTGCTCTACTTCACCTTCGGCAAGGTGGACCTCCGCCACATCTCCCTCCCGTCCATGCCCGTCGTCTCCGTCTCCGGCCCCTATTCCTCCTCGTCCCGCGCGGCCGCCGTGGCGGCGCCCTTCGTGGAGCGGCGCGGCGCGCAGCTGTTCCTGGCCGGCCGTCCGTTCTACGTCAACGGGTGGAACTCCTACTGGCTCATGGACCAGGCCGTGGATCCTAGGTCCCGGGACCGCGTCTCCCGCATGTTCCGCACCGGCGCCGAGATGGGCCTCACCGTCTGCCGCTCCTGGGCCTTCAACGACGGCGCCTACAACGCCCTCCAGGTCTCCCCCGGCCACTTCGACGAGCGCGTCTTCAAGGTAATACTACTCCCTACCGTGGTGAAAAGAAAAGAAAAAATGCTCGCTCATTACTGCAGCGCAGCCGCCGCCGCCGCCGCTGTCGCTGCAACAACTGCCCCCCGTTAATTTTAGCCGGAAATGCCGCGCTTCTCTTGGCCTTGGGGTGGTAATGGTAACTAACTAACGGGGAGACCGCATCAGGCGCTGGACCTGGTGGTCGTGGAGGCCGCGCGGCACGGGGTGCGGCTCATCCTCAGCCTGGCCAACAACCTGGAGGCGTACGGTGGGAAGACGCAGTACGTGCGGTGGGCGTGGGAGGAAGGCGTCGGCCTCTCCGCCTCCAACGATTCCTTCTTCTACGACCCGGCCATCCGCGACTACTTCAAAGTCTACCTCAAGGTCAGCTCACGCCGCAGCTCAGCTGGTTAATTCCTCCTATAGCTAAGCTAGTAATCCCACCAATCTCGCCAGCTCGGGGAGGGGAATTAGTTTACTGTGTGACAGGCACTGCAGTGTAATAGTACTGTACTGTATGTCTAGTAGTGTCGGTCACCACCGGTTTCATTCACCACGGGCACAGCAGTGTCGGTCGCCTGTTTTTACCGGCCAAATTAACCCCCACTCTTGACGGTTTTTGGGCGCAGACGCTGCTGACGAGGAAGAACCACTTGACAGGGGTGGAGTACAAGGACGACCCCACCATCCTCGCGTGGGAGCTGATGAACGAGCCCCGCTGCACCACGGACCCATCCGGCGACACGCTGCAGGTGAGCGAGCGAGCGATGAGCCGCGTCCGGCCGGCGGCGTCAATCAATAGAAGAGTTTCCATTGGTTGCGTCGGTGACCGTGTGGTCCATTTCTTCGTCGTAATAATAATGCGTTGGTGGAATTGGAAATGAATTGCCAGCGCTGGATTGAGGAGATGGCGGCGTACGTCAAGTCCATTGACAAGAAGCATCTGCTCACCGTCGGCACCGAGGGGTTCTACGGGCCGACGAGCCCCCAGGAGAAGCTCAACGTCAATCCGGGCACTTGGAAGGATAACAACTACGGCTCCGACTTCATCCGCAACGCCAAAATCCCAGACATCGACTTCGCTTCCATCCACCTCTACCCAGACACCTGGTACGTAATTATAACCATCCCAATAATCACCTTATCATTAGCATTCCCCTGCAGTGTGAGATCGAGTAAATGAAGAATTAAACGACTAAAATAATACGTAATGGTCTACGTACGTACGTGCACAGGCTGCAGCAGCAGCACGCCACGGTGGACGAGAAGCTCAAGTTCGTGAAGCGGTGGGTGGCGTCCCACATCGAGGACGGCGACAGGGAGCTGGGCAAGCCGGTGCTCACCACCGAGTTCGGGCTGTCGCACAGCGCCGAGGGCTTCGACCGCTCCCACCGCGACGTCTTCTACAAGTCCGTCTACGACGTCGTCTACAGGTCGGCGTCCCGCGGCGGCGCCGGCGCCGGCGCCTTCGTGTGGCAGCTCGCCGTGGAGGACATGGAGGAGTTCCACGACGACTTCTCCGTCGTGCCCAGCGAGCACCCGTCGCTGCACAGGCTCATAAAGTCGCAGTCGTGCAGGCTGGCCAAGCTCAGGCGCGGCGTCGCGGGGAGGAGGCCAAGCGGACGCTGTCGGTGTGTGCCGCCGGCGGCTCGTCCTAGGAGGCGACGCCGACGCGCGGCGTGCAGCACAAACCCATCTCCATTTCCACGCGTCATTTCAGCTTTTGTTGCGCTGCGCCCAGGGGCCAGGGCGGGCGAGGTTTTTTTGTCTGTGTTTTGTCCTCCGAATCGACCGACGCCTCACGCCTGCGGAATCGCAGATCGGCATAGATAAGCTACAGTTTCCGCCTTGTGCAACTGTACGCAGTACGGTAGATGCCCTTGACCTTTGGCTTTGATATGTACTGTACTGTAGAGTCATCGTCGAGTGGCATCCAATGGTTAATAGTCGTCCATATATAATGTATTTCTGGAATTTGGACATTGGTTTTTTATATATATAGTTGTAAGCATACAAGAGGACAAAAGTCATAGAAACAGAGGACTAATGTCTTAGTTTCTACTACCTCCGTCCTGAAATAAATAAATTGAAGTTGTTAGTGGCGGATCCAGAATAAGATTGAAGGGGGTGATCTGATCTTCTTCCTTTAATCTCTCTATTTTTCTTCTTTTCTTCTCCCACAACCTCTTAAAACATATTGGAGAAGAGACTAATCTCTTCTTCTTTTTCCTCTAATCTCTCTATTTTTCTTCTTTTCTTCTCCCACAACCTCTTAAAACAGATTGGAGAAGGGGCTAATATCTCTTCTTCTTTTTCCTCTAATCTCTCTATTTTTCTTCTTTTCTCCTCCCCCTCAATCTCTCTATATTTTTATTAACGCACTAGTTGTAGGGGGGCTGGAGCCCACCAAGCCCCCCCCCCCTAGATCTGCCCCGGGAAGTCATTCTCATTTTACTAGAATTTTTTTTAAATTTTAACCAATTATATATAAAAATACATTAGGTATGTTTGGATGTAGATATTGCCTGGTAGAATTGAATTGAGTGACAATACCAAATGAGACTAGTATTAGAAATGTATTGTAATACCAAATTTGTTGTTTGGAATTGATGGATTTGGTAGCTGGAATCTAGTGACTTAGTAAATACCAATTTATGTTTGGATGGAATCAATTTCTCTGGCCCGTTCACAATTAGACCGTGAGCAAGATTGGGCACGGCCCCGGTGGCGGCGGCGCAGAGGAAGGCAGCGAGTCAGCTCGGGCTTAGTCTCGGCGACGCGGAGGAAGGCGGCGAGCAGGCTCGGTCACGGACCACGGTCCCTGCAACACAGAGGAAGGCGGTGAGTGAGTGAGCTAGAGCATGGTCAGGCGGAGCAGAGGAAGGCTACGAGCGGGATCGGGCATGACCTAGGCGGCACGAATGCGAGCGGTTTGGGAATGGCCCTGGTGATGCAATCTCAACGAGTGTATATACTCTATCTGTCCCATAATAGAAGTCATTCTCGTTTCCCGAGAAGTCAACTTTTTAAAACTTTTATCAATTATATATAAAAGAATATTAATACTTATAATACATAATTAGTATCATTGGATAGATCGTTGAGTATACTTTCATAATAAATTGATTTAGAGATATAAATGTTGCACGTATTTTCTACAAAACTAGTTAAATTTGAAAAAGTTTGACCTACATATCTCACATGGTGTCATCTATTTTTGGATTCTTATAAGTGCCACCCGTCATCAGAAAAACTGTAACAGTTTACCCTCACTCTGCACTTGTGGTAAGTAAATTTATTTAGAGAGAATTTTACATCTTCCAATGCTTCTGCTGCTGCATGGTTCTGCAATAAGTTTCCAAAAGCATTGCCTGATACCCCGGCTTACCAAATAAAAAGGTCCTGACATTACCTTTTTTTAGCACCCTCTTTCTTCAGTTTAGGAACATGGGCATGTTCGCTTGACCGTTTTTTTGGCTGATAAGCCACGGCTGATGCTGTTTTGGCTGTTTTTCTGTGAGACAAAAACACTGTTTCAGTGGCTGATAAGCCAAACGAACATAGCGATTCTAGAAATCCGATCTTACTTGTCGTTCAAATCCAAGCAAATTCTTCCCCTACAACAAATAACAAGGGAAATGAATGAGTACAAAGGATTGTATTACATGCATATGGAATTTAATTTCTCAAAAAACAATAAAAAATGGAATTAAATAAATCATGAAAGTATAGCATCGATGTCCTATATGGTCACAAACAAAGACATGTTAGGCACAGCTCAACTCCACTAATGAAACTGATATATTTAGAAAATACTCCATTCGTCCTAAAATAATTATCGTTCTTGTTTCTCGAGAAATACTTTTGATTAAATATATATTAAAATATATTAATAGTTATGTTACATAATTAATATCATCGTAAAGATTATTAAGTCTAGTTTTTTAACAAAATTATTTGAAGATATAAATACTGCTCGTATTTTGTATAAATCAAGTCAAGCGTATGGTATGAACACCGAAAACGATAATTAATTTGGGACAGAGAGAGTAGTTTCATAAACAATGAAGCGAAGCTATTTTAAAAAAATTGTTTGGCAAAACAGTTTATACATGTTAAAAGAGAGAAATGAGCGAGAGAGAGATGAGATGATTGATTACAACGTATGTCGTTGTCTCTGTGAGAGAAGGAACATTGAAAATAACTGTTTTGCAAAAAGAAAAAACAGCTCACGGCAGCTTCACCAAAGATACTTTAAATTTCAAGAGTCGGATAGCAAGAAAGTAATCATGAAAGACTTGCATGTTTTTAGCCAGTCTGACTGAACCCGCAAAGCTGCGTTCGACCGCTGCGGCAGCAAAGCATGCGGGCTGTCCGCAACACAGTCCGCTTGCATCCGGGCCTCTTGGTCTGTACATTGCTTAGGTGGGGTTACAATTTCTTGGGGCCTGTACCATGCGAAGCCGAGCTCGGCCGGCTGCTGGGCCAAGATTCAGAGGGCCAAATTTGGGCCGCCCAAAGCTGCTAGCGGTTCCTTCGCGTGCCACAAAAATCACCAGTGACGGTGGGCCTTGCTAAAAAAAAAGGGGCCTCACGTTGTTTTTCTTTCCTGATAATTTTTTCTTGAAAAAAAGATGAGCTTGATGTCCAGATGTAACCTGCTGTCTGTAGGACATCAGTTTTTTTCTTCATATGTTCTTTTATTCTTTTTGGAATTCTAAAGGAGGACCTGATCTACATGTTTGATATTAAAAAGTTTTTTATTTAAAATCATCTAGAGTCTCAAATATATGTTTAAAATTCACATGTTTTGAGATCCAATTTTTTTGATTTTTTTTCTAATTATCTATGACGGAAGTACATCATATACCAAAGTTATAGTATTTGACAAGATTTTAAACTTTGTAGTTATTTTTTTTTTCATTTGCGTTCATTTAGTAGTAAAAATATCTAATATAAGATTATGTAGTATTGATATAAAAAGATAGCACATTATATATAGACATGAATAAGTGTGTGGTGCAGTGGTACATACGTGGTAGTGTTTAGCGTTAGGTTGTGGCTTTGACACTCCAAAGTTGTAACTTTTTTGTTTGAGTTTCTATCTAGAGAACAATAACGAAGACAGGCATGTTAAAACGTTCACCTCCATTAATAGGCGCATTAATCAAGATCTTTGGTCGGACGTGGACACTTTGCTCACCTTGGTTAACCAAAAATGCCCGGCTCTAGAAATGTTTGTGTATTAGTGCTAGTCTAGGTATAGTGATTTTTTTGCTAATTTATTTGTTGATAGATTTTTCCGATACTAAATCTGAATTTCTAACGTCTAATTATGATTTACGATTTGTGGTACTACCTTTTTTTTTCATGCATGTCGTCACTGCAAGCCTGAATGGGGGTTTCCTCCTTTATTATCTGAATCCGTCGTACTAGCACAGAGGGGCGCGCTCCGCTACGCCGATTCTGACTAAACATTTGTTGCAAGCGTTAAAAAGATTTTTTTTTGTATATATAGAAATAATATATGTACAATAGCATGGATAAGTATTCAAAATTATTGTTATGGTCTAATAACAACCCAATATAAAAATGCACGAGCTTGATAGAAATATTACGAACTCTTTATTATCATAATTGATATGAATGACCATACTACACACACTTTATAGCGTGTGATCACTGCTTGTATAAAACAAAAGATAAAAAAATAAATGAGAAAAAGAAGAGAATAAAAAAGCTTAAATAAATTTGGAACTAAAAAATAATAAAAGTTTTTGGGAAGTAAAAACTAAAAAAGATTAAAAAATATCTCTAACAGCTCAATATAAATCTATACTGGCCTCATAGAAAAACTACATGCTCTTTATTGTTATAATTAATATAGACCACCACACTGCATGCGCTTCGATGCGTAAGATCGTACATATATGAAACAAAAGATTAAAAATAGAGATACTATAGGCTCTTTATCGCTTTGCTTCGATTGATGTAGATCACACTATATGGACTCCGCTAAATAGGGTCATATATAAAACCAAAGATTAAAAATAATTAAGATAAAATAAAGTAAAAATAAATAAATTAGAACTAAAAATAAAAGAAAAAAAATAGAAATATGAAATTTTAAAATTATAATAAAAAACTAAAAATAAAAAAATAAAAAAAAATATCAAATGGGTGAACAGTGCGAGAGACCTTTTCTGGCCTCCAATTTATTCACGGTTGAGAGATATCTTATGTAAATTGACGAATAGTTTCCACCTCTGATTTATCTTGAAGAAACAGACCTTATAGCAATCTAAAAACAAATCAGTATTTCAAAAGAATTTCTTTAGTACGTCACGCTAAAATTAAACATGTTAATTCATTGCAAATCACTAGTACGTTCATTGTAAAAAGAAGGTCAGAATAGGTTATATGTTTCTTATTAAGGCCTATTTATGTTAGTATAATATAAGCTAAAAAAGGAACCTTGGAACGAACAAAGACACGCCAGCCATGTACGAAAAGTGGCCGTGGCATTTTGCTCCTCGCCGCTGTCATTTCTGGAAGCAGTAAACCAGCCAGCGAATGAATCCAGCTCCGAGGGGTCTAACAGAGACCGCGCGCGAATCCCGGCCGTCAAGTATCGGATGAAAATCTCTACCCACGGACCCCGCCGGAGGCCGGGGCTACCTGGCGTCAAGGGTGTCGGCCATTGCTGCCGGCGGCTGCCGCACCCTGGCGGTGGCGCACGTCTGGATCGAGACCAATGTTTTTTTTCATGGCCTTCGTCACCAGCTCACTAGCGTTCGTTCGGAGAGACAGCACTAGCTAGGTAGCAAAGCAAAGCTTGGCAGGCAAGCGGCAGCAGTACGTAGCAGCATCATTGAGCCGCCACTCGCGCTCGGACCGCAGGATCGATTCGATTCTGTCCCCTTTTTACTGGTGCAGTGCAGTGGTGCCAGCCAGGGTGCGGTAGATGTTCCAAGCTGTCGTGCTAGCTGCAACTCGATCGTAAGCACACTACCACGACACTAGAATCTCTCCTTGTGCACTTTTGAATCTCGATCTAGAAGGAGAAGCATAACTCTTTTATTTATTCTATTTTATATGCCCATGCATGTGTACGTAATAATGCATATACATATTCTTTTTCTGCTCATTTCTCTCTCTCACTTGATGAATATATGATGATAGATGATCGTGGTATATATATATATATATATATATATATATATATATATATATATATATATATATATATATATATATATCATGCTACGTGAGTGTGGAAGAATCGAAGACCAGGAATAAGATCAATAGTGGGGGCCGGCTGGTAGCATTTCGTGGTGTATATAATGCCAAATTGGGCAGATTCCTGCACGCTATCAGTATCAGCTAGTAGCAGCTAGCACATCATGCATGCAGCATGTATGTCCATCCTTCACCGCTGGTATCTCCGTGCAGAGATGCGCCTAGCTCTAGCCAAAGCCCGCACTTCACGGCACAGCAGAATCTAATGATTGGATGCGTGACTTGCTCTACTTACAGTAAATGACTGCTCCCTTCATCGTCTGGGTGGCTGATAAGTCGGTAAGGATTATTTTATTATAAGAGAAAAATATAATTTTAATGACTAATAATCTAAGCGAATAAGACGGCTGTACACGTACGCACTATCATATTACTCCGTAGTTCGTATGCTCTTGCCAAAAAGAGCTGCGACTTTTCGCTAACCTGCTTCTGCCACCTGACATCACTTTCATTGGAATCCTCAGTGTCAAACTTAGAGCTAGACCGGGATGTGGCTTTGCTAGATTCTCCAAAAGATGGCACTGTGCTGGATCACAAAGCCTTGTAGTGCGCGGTGCTATGGCACAACCGATGCAAGTGGTCCAACTTGTTGCTACTTGTCGACCGTATGGAGTAACTTGTCTACATTCAAGAACAGGGATTTCCATGTAAGTACGTACTGTGTACAGTACTGTTTTCCACTTCCCTAGCTAAACTACCTTTTGTAATTTATTAAACAGGATTTATTAGGCCCAAGCAATCCGGACTGGGACGATATATTCTGATGCACACACGTCCAGATACATGCATTCTGATCGAACCAAGGACGACGCGACTTGGTACGTACTAGTAGATAGATAGTTGGTACGACACCATTGATGAACCGATCGACCACACTAGCTTTGGGTCTTTGGCCGCAGGCTGCTCGCGACGACTGTGACTCTCTGTGAGCCACGTACCGGCGGCCTCTTTGTTGCACCAGTCATGGCTATTCGATCTCTAACACAGGCGCTGGCGCTGCTCAGGACCACTTGCACGCACGGTGGGTCGGCGCCAGCTGCCTGATCGAGTGCCTCTGCCTGTTGCGCGGCACAGGGGCGGGCAACATGCATGGCTGCTGCCCACTTCCGCGCGGCAGCTGCGGCCAATTAATAGCATACGGCTACTGGACCTGCATGCTGACGATCGAACGATCGTGGCCATTTGTGTGCCCGTCGTCCGTGCGGTGCGGTAGAGGGCCGGTGCCGGCAAAAATGCCGTCCGTCGGCTCGTCGCCTACTACGGCCCTGCGCATGCAGCCCCGCGATCTCCCATGCATCTCTGTCGTGTACTAGCTTTACATATGCATGCATGCATGCGCGCGCAGTCATGCATAGAAGCAAGCACCAACAACAGCGAAGTGGTGGCTGCCTATTCTATTCGGTAGTACCAAAAATACTCCGGCCCTGGAATCGTCAGTTTTTTGGAGCGTTTGATCACGTTGTTATACCTTGACAGCGAACTGAACGTGGAACCTCCGATCCAACCGGAGCGGACGCCACTCTACGGCAAAACCGATGGCCAAGTAGCCAAGCCAACGAGCAGACGACGACCGGATCGATCGGATCATCGATCAGGCCGCGCGGCCATGTCCACCGCAGATGACCGAGGCGGGACGGGACTCGGCTGGCCCGTCCACTGATTTGGTAAATATTTTTGTCGCGCGCCGCCGTCCGCTCCGCTCGCTGGACGCTGGCGGGACCTTGGGAGTGCGCGAAGCTAGCGACAAGGCCGGGTGTAGGAATCGAAGGAGCGCACACACACTTTTGCGACACTGACGCGCGCCGCACACACTACTGGCCAGTCGTTAGTGTCTGCTGCCCCTGTCGCACCGCACATGCATATACAGTAGGATCCCAAATGCGCGATTACCGCATACTACTCGCACAATCGGCCTAGCTGGTGTCTTGATGATCTCCATTTGTATACTAGCTATATGAGTTCCCTATATATATACGTGACATGATTGATGGCTGCCAAATCGCAGCTCCATTTGTATATATAGGCTATAGCTGTGTCGAGCTCGGCTTGCGCAAGCATGCATGCCGGTATATTCCGTGCCTATATGCGGAACGAAGTGGTCTGCCAAGTGCCAATACGTCCATATGCACCTACTATATACATGCATCTAGCTAAGCTACCAGCAGTGAGTGGACGGAGCCACGGAGCTAGGACTGGTGTGCGTGTGCCTTTTGACTCGTTTTCGGTCCAGGATGATGGAACTCGCTACCGGCTACTGCTGGCGAAAAGGGCAGCGCCAACGAGGGGCGGGGTGGTGTCAAATTAAAGGGAAGGAAGGAAAGAAAGCGCATGCAGATCTTGCAATTCATTAGTGCATATGCATGTAGCTCCATATATATATATATATATATATATATATATATAGCATTCAGGAAGAAGTTGATCCTCCATCGATCGATTGCATGCATTGCTGTCGTCAGTCGAGGAACATACTATACATGCAAGAATAGTGTCGTCCTCCTATATGCATGATCAATTAGTGACAGAAGAATATGCCAATTTGATGCATGATCGACCTGACAGATAGAGAGCAGTTTAGGGATCGATCGAGATATATATGATGGTGTATACACGTGGGCGCAAAGCGTGCATCCAGTTTAGGCTCTCAAGGTCGTTGCAGGGAAATGTACTGGTCGATGAAGACAAGCAATGAATACGTGCCAAAAATTGACAGTGGGCCAGGATTGATCGAGATGCATATATATAATACACAGTTAACCACAAGAGTTTGACCTAATCACAAAACTACAAAGCACAAAACGTTCACTCTGGCGAGAAGCTCCACGGAGAATAAGAACACCAAAGATGCTGATGATCTCTACTACTTGATCGGGAAACTGTAGTTGCGTGTATATATATATATATATATATATATATATATATATATATATATATATATATATATATATATAATATAAGCAATGTTAAGATACAAACTTTACCTCTGAGGAGGTAATATTTCAAATCAATCTGAGCCTTTGATTTTTTTACATTTTATAAATTATTTAATAGACTAAACATTTAGAAAAACAAAATAAAATCTTATCACATCCCCTGATAACGGAAAAAAAATTGAGGGCGACCGGCCGCGTGCGGCCACCCAACCAAAGCGCGACGCGTGGATTGATTGAGCCGGCTCTCTACTAGCGTCCCTACTGGCTCGGTGTCCACAGTTCCGGCATTAGGCTCAAAATGATTTGGTGGCTCGTACAGTCGTACTAGTTCACCTGGCGTGGCGTCGGCTCACAACACAATCCGGCTCGTATGAATAACTGAAAGGCTCGGCAACCGTGGCAGCTCGATAGATTATTATTAGTAAATGGAACCTGCACCTGACTAGAAAATACTGAATATTTTTAGGACTAAGGGCCTATTTGGTTCCGTAGGAAATTTATTTATCGTGTCACATCGAATTTTTCGGTATTAGTTTAGTCTATTAAAAATGAGAACGTATCCTTGGCAAACCATAACTTCATGAAAACTCACGCAAACCATGGCAAAAAAGTTATCTAAATTCAAAAAAAATACACATGTAGATGATACGATGATACATGACCTTGTAAAAAATCTTATCCAAACTCGACTTCGTTTGTTAGATATAAAAATAACAAATTTCTAACAAATCATCTGGACATCTTTCAGGCATGAAATTTCTTATTTTATATCTCACAAACGAAGTTGAGTTTGGACAAGATATTTTACAAAGTTGTGTATCATCATATCATCTACATGTGTGATTTTTTGTTGAATTTAGACGAATTTTTTGTCATGATTTGCACGGGTTTTCACGAAGGTTGTGGTTTGCACCTGATACATTGCCATTAAAAATAGACTAATTATAAAAATAATTACATCGCCACGTGGAAATTAACAAGACGATCTATTAAGACAAGTTAATCTATGATTAACAAATGTTTACTGTAGCACAACATTATCAAAACATGAACTAGTTAGGTTTACAAGATTTGTCTCGCGATTTTACCTCCGACTGACAAATTAATTTTT
Organism: Microstegium vimineum; assembly: GCA_022036555.1. Taxonomy (NCBI): domain Eukaryota; kingdom Viridiplantae; phylum Streptophyta; class Magnoliopsida; order Poales; family Poaceae; genus Microstegium; species Microstegium vimineum. Next base: position 8,177,982 of record CM039137.1, read on the forward strand.
TTAATTAGTATATTTTAAATAGACCAAACTAGGGAATGAAGATTCGTCACATTGAACCTTTGAACATATGCATGAAGTATTAAATACAGGTAAAAAAATAACTAATTACATTGTTTGTATATAATTTGCAAGACGAATTTTTAGTCTAGTTACTCTCTACTTGGACAATAATTGTTAAATACAAACGAAAGTGCTACCATGTAAAATTTCAAAAGATTTTACATCTAAAATAAGGCCTAAAATTATTTAGTATTTTCTAATAAACTGCGGGTTCCATTTACAGTAATAATCTATCGGGCTGCCGCGGCCGCCGAGCCTTTCATTATTCATCCGGATTGTGAGCCGACGCCACGTCAGGTGAACTAGTAGGAGCCACCAAATCATTTTGAGCGTAGTGCGGACACCGAGCCAGTAGGGACGCTAGTAGAGAGCCGGCTCAATCAATCCAGGCGTCGCGCTTTGGTTGGGTGGCGGCACGGAGCCAGGTACGGCCCGGTCGCACCCAATTTTTTTTCATAATAACGAGAGGGAGATCCAGAAAGGCAGACAACGATCCCCGCATGCAAGCCGATTCCTCTAATCATGGACTAATGACAGGTCAGATTAACATATATGGACACACTAACACGTTATTTGCATTAACGTGCATGAATAGATAGATAAACTAAGAGAATAATTATTGTCTTCAAAATTAAATTAATATCTAAATATAAATTCAAATTTGAACTAGTCGATTCATATACCCATATAATGCGAGTGATGTTTTCTACTAAATGTCAATATATTAATATAGTTTTGACCAGTATTAGAGTTTGTAACAGTTAAACAAAATGTCTCTAAATTAATATATAATATAGAAACTGTTATTAAATTCTAAAGTTATTACAAACATTTTTTTTTATCAAATTCTAAAGTTACAAATGAAATTACGTTACATGCACACCTAACACGCATACACAGGTTAATAATACGCATTAGTGTCACGTATCCACGTTAACACAAGCATACACATGCAAAACATATTGTACATAAAACTATCATGTGTTACGTTATTTGTATACACACGGTAAAAAAGTGTCACGTATCTCACCTAAAATGCATACACGCTACAAATTTAAATGCAAATCAAATAATATCAAGTCCAAAGTTATAAAATAAAAAAAGTTTACCATATAGAGATCATACATACATCAATCAAATCTAGAAAAAAGATTTTTTATATTTAAAACTTTCCTTATTTATACTACTTTATAAAATAATAAATTAATAAATATACATTTCATCTATTACCTCCTAGAAGGTAATAGTTCATCGTGACCATCGGATCAAAATCAATGAACGGCTCATAATCGTTTGGGTGTACCGCAGCAAAACTCTCTCTCTCTATATATATATATTCAATTCATATATTACTTTAAAAACCTCGACCTGCGGGGAAAAGATCGCCACACGGTATTGCACTAAGAAGTTGGTTGTTATGGATGGGCTAATAATGCAAGTCGATCATATGCCTACGGCAATGCATTTCCACGGTTGACAGTGCAATGAAATGTTCTTAATCTAGCTAGGCATGTTTAAATTTGCTCTATAATAGGAGTCGACTCAATAACTATGGTGCTACTAAGACTTGTGTGACCACATAGTGATCAGGCCCGAACTCGGTATTACTATCGAAATCAGACTCAACATATAGTCAGGGCGGATAATATAGTGCCCCTTGAGCCCTTCCTCAATTTTCTTGGAAGAATGTGAAAGTCCATGTTTGGTTTTGAGTAATTGATAAAACCTATGGACTAACCCTTGAACTAAGTGTATGATCAAGATATGGTGGTTCACCTTGAGACATGGAGCTAGATGAAAGATCATGATGGATCAAGTGCTCCATGACTAAGGAAAAGAAGAAAGAGAAAAAAATGGACCCAAGGCAAAGGTATATCTATAGGGCCATTTTTGGTTTAGTGATCAAGACACTATAGAGAGTGTGATCACATTTAGGATATATAGCCGTACTATCAAGAAGGGAAAACTCGTGTCGATTGCGGTTATCATGTGCCACTAGGTTTGCATTGCATATCCATATAAAACAAACCTAAGTGACACAAACATAAACTAAAATCCATGAACTATATTGTAAAAGGCTAACACAGGGATTAAGTGGTTGAAACACTTGGTGTTAGCACATGGAAGCTTGGAGAAGAAGAGGTGGCTCAGTTTGCCACTCAGAGAGGCTCCGGACGCAAGGTCCGAACGCAGGGCAGAGGCCAACCGGACCATCAGAGATGCGACCGGAGGCAAACCCTAAGGCTCGGCCTCTCTGTACAGGTGGTCCGGACGCTAATAATGGTCCGGACGCAAGACTCCGGACGCAGGGTCCGGAGCTCAGCGCTCTCTGGACTCCTCTGTATCGATGATCCGGACGCAAGGCATGGTCCGGACTGTGGACACCGGATGCGGGTGCGGAGGCTTGGTGCTCTCTGGACCCTCTCTGGATTGGGTCCGGACGCAGAATAAAAGGGAACCGGACGCTCCTGTTCACGGCGTCCGGAGGTGACACGTCGACCTCCGGACCCCCCATGCAAACAGCGTCCGGAGCTACGCAGTTTTCAGTGGATAGGGGCAAAATGGCTAGCTCGGTTTTGATGTCTATTTAAGTGGCTTGGCCGGCTCCTAGGGCTCACTCTTGCACCTCTCATTCATTTGATACACTTGTGCTTGCTTGAGATAGCCCCAACTCACTCTCTCCACTCTTGTTGCATACTTGTGAGAGTTTGAGTGATCCAAGTGCTTTGATCATTGCATTGCATCTTAGTGGCACTTGGTCATCATCATCGCCGCGTGGTTTCTTGTTATTCTTGGTGTTTGCCAACACCTAGACGGCTTGGCGATTGTGGAGAAGCTTTGGCGCAATTGGTGATTGTTTGCGGCCGACTTCGGTGACTGTGAGAGGGCTTGTACCCACCTCGGCAGAGAGCCAAAGGGTAACTCTAGTGGATTGCTCGTGTCTTTGAGTTACTCTCATTTGGGTGGTTTCTTGTGGCGCCCAAGTTAGTGGGCTTGCCTTGTGAATAGCCAAATTAGCCACCGAAACACCATTTGAGTAGTCGACACAACAGGGACTAGCTTGGTGGCAACCAAGTGAACCTCGGGAGAAAAATCGATTGTCAACTTGTCTCCCGGCTACTCTTTGGTATTCATTGTGATTGGTTCATCCTATTGACATCCATCCATCACAAGACATCGGTATAACAATCACCTCCTATCTTGTATTTACTTCTTCCATATTTTGTCTAGTTAGCTTGCTAGTTAGCCTCTTTAGTAGTTGTTCTTGCTAGCTTGTGCTAAGTGCTTTAGGTTCTTGCTATTGATTGACAAGCACTTAGCTAACTAGAATTGCTTTGGATAGGTGGCTTTGCACCCCAAGTAGAGCTAGAGCAAAAAGCTTCGCTTAAGTGTTATCTAACCTTTTGCTCTAGTGATTTGTAGATTTTTTATTAGGCTATTCACCCCCTCTAGCCATCTAGGACCTTTCAAGTGGTATCAGAGCCGTGGTCACCGCTATTATCAAGGCTTAACAACCTTCGGTGTTAGTGATGGCTCAAATATCATTCAACCATGTGGGGAGCAAACCGCCAATGTTTGATGGCACCTCTTTTGATTATTGGAAGAGGAAGATGATGATGCATCTAGGCTCAATACATGAGAAGGTGTGGAGCGTGACCGAACATGACTTTGTCATTCTTGATGAAGCCGCTCCCATACCTAAAGAGCAAGAGAACCGGCAATGCAACACCATGGCACTCAATGTCATCTACAATGTCATTGATTTCAAGGTATTTGAACAAATCAAAGATCTTGAGAAAGCAAGTGAAGTGTGGAAGAGATTAGAAGATACTTATGAGGGCACTTCAACGGTGAAGAATGCCAAGCTATACATGCTTAAGGACAAGCTATCTCACTTCAAGATGAAGGAGGATGAGTCCATCCCGGAGATGTTCCATAGGCTCCAAGTGATCATCAATGATCTCAAGAGCTTGGGTGAGAAGGTCAAAGATGAATACTTCTCAAACCGCTTTCTTGGTTGTTTGCCAAGAAATACAAAACTTTGAGGAAAATAATTAGGAGAGATGGTTTGGACAAGATCACTCCCAATGAAGTACTTGGTGAGATCATGACCGAAGAGCAATACAATGAGGAAAGTGAAGAAGAAGAGTTCAAGGAAGAAAAGAAAGAAAAGAAGAGCTTAGCATTCAAGGCTTCTTCATCCAAGAGCAAGGACAAAGAAAAGAAGCAAGAGTCAAGTGATGAAGAAGAAGCTAGTGATGATGGACCTCTTTGTGCGCAAGTTTGGCAAGTTCATGAAGAAGAAGGGCTATGGTGCTAGAAAGAGAAGAGATAACTTCAAGGGCAAAGAATATGAGAAGAGATGCTACAAGTGCAAGAGCACCGGTCACATGATTGCGGATTGTCCCAATCATAGTGATGATGATGAGAAGAAGAGCAAGTATGACAAGAAGGAGAAGAAGCTATCCTTCACCAAGAAGAAGAAGGGTGAATCCTATGTAGTGACTTGGAATGATAGTGATTCTTCCGATGATGAGTCTAGTGATGATGAAAGGAAGAAGACCAAGAAGAAGGCATTGGCAAGCATTGCTCTCAACAACAAGCCATCCATCTTTGACACTCCATCATGCTTCATGGCTAAGCCAACTAAGGTACAATCTCATGATGACAGTGATAGTGATGATGATAGTAGTGATGATGAAGAGGAATACTCCAAGGAGGAACTAGTTGAGATGATGAAGCAAACTTATGAGTGCTTTGAGAAAAAGAGGAAGGAGTGCAAAGAATTGAACAAGAAGCTTAAGGCTCTTGAACAATCCTTTGATGAGCTCAATGACTCATGAGAGGCTAATGGAAGCCCATGACAAGCTTGAGAGGACTCACTACAAGCTTGAAAAGGCTCACTCCTCTCTCCTTGATCAAAGAAAGGATAAGGTTGTTGCATCATGCAATGTTGGAGTAACTTGTGATATTCTAGATGAATCATTTTTCACTCCTATCATTGTTGCACCAACCGAAACACAATGTAGCACCTCCACTTGCATATCTACTAGTGATAGCTCAAAGGATGATGCTACACTAGTGATTGAAAATGAAAAATTGAAAAATGATGTTAATGAACTCACTCATGCTTTGGGTAAGGCATATGGTGGAGATGCCCGCTTGCTAAAGTGCTTGGGTAGCCAAAGATTCTCTCATTACAAAGAGGGTTTGGGCTATACCCCCAAGAAAGGCAAGTCGGCCTTTGTAACTCCTAAGTCTAGCTTTGTGAGGCAATGGTCGGTTTTGCACAAAATGCAAGCAAGTGGGGCATGTAGACCAATATTGCAAACTTAACATGAGCCAAACCAAGTTTGCTAAAGCTACCTCTATGCACTTTGATTCTTGTTATATGCTTACCAAAAGTGCTAAAGGTATGATGGCTAAGTATGTTGGCACATCCATAGTTGGCCCAAAGAAGGCTATTTGGGTGCCAAAATACTTGGTCACTAAATTTGGAGAACCCAAACAAATATGGGTACCTAAAAGAAACTAATTTGTTTTGTAGGTCAATTACAAAGCTGGAGGAAGGCATTGGGTGCTTGATAGTGGGTGCACTCAACACATGACCGGGGATTCTAGAATGTTCAAATCAATCAACTCCAACACCAATGATGGCATTGATAGTATTACTTTTGGTGATAATGGCAAGGGCAAGGTCAAGGGTCTTGGTAAGATTGCAATATCAAATGACTTGAGCATATCAAATGTCTTGCTAGTTGAGAGCTTGAACTTCAATTTGCTATCGGTAGCTCAATTGTGTGATCTTGGATTCAAATGCATATTTGGAATAGATGATGTTGAGATCATTAGTGTAGATGGTTCAAACTTGATCTTCAAAGGATTTAGATATGAGAACCTCTACTTAGTTGATTTTAATGCCAGTGAAGCTAAATTGTCAACTTGCTTGCTCACTAAATCAAGTATGGGTTGGTTATGGCATAGAAGGCCTGGTCATGTTGGGATGAAACAATTGAATAGATTGATCAAGCATGACTTAGTAAGAGGCTTGACAGATATTGTGTTTGAGAAGGACAAACTTTGTAGCTCTTGTCAAGCCGGCAAACAAGTTGGTAACACCCATCCAAAGAAGGGCATGATGAGCACTAGTAGAGCATTTGAGTTATTGCACATGGATCTATTTGGACTAACAACTTACACAAGTATTGGAGGCAACAAGTATGGTTTTGTCATAGTGGATTATCTTACAAGATACACTTGGGTATTCTTTCTCAATGACAAGAGTGATACATTTGCAACCTTCAAATCTTTTGTCAAGAGATGTCACAATGAGTTTGAAACAACTATCAAGAAAGTGAGAAGTGACAATGGAAGTGAATTCAAGAATACAAGAGTTGAAGAGCTATGTGATGAGCTTGGAATCAAGCATCAACTCTCGGCCAAGTACACTCTACAATCAAATGGCCTTGTTGAGAGGAAGAATAGAACTTTGATTGATATGGAAAAATCTATGCTTAGTGAGTACAATGTGAGTCAATCTTTTTGGGCCGAAGCTATCAACACCGCTTGCTACTCTAGCAATTGGTTGTATTATCACCCATTGATGGAGAAGACTCCATATGAGCTATTGAATGGAAGAAAGTCCAACATTGCATATTTTAGAGTCTTTGGGTGCAAATGCTACATCTTGAAGAAAGGCACAAGACTTGGGAAGTTTAACAAGAAGTGTGATGAAGGGTTCCTACTTGGTTACTCAACCACAAGCAAAGCCTATAGAGTGTGGAATTCAGCTAGTGGTATACTTGAAGAGGTTCATGATGTTGAATTTGATGAAACCAATGGCTCTCAAGTTGAGAATGAGAACCTAGAAGATGTTAGTGGTCCACAATTGGCAAATGCTATGAAGAGCATGGATATTGGTGATATTAGGCCAAGACAAGTGATTGACATTGAAGATGACAAAGATCAAGTACTCAACTCACCTCAAATGCAAGCTAGTAGCTCTCAAATGCAAGATCAACAAGTTGCTAGTTCATTTCATCCAAGCTCAAGCAATCAAGTCCCTATCCTCCAACCGACCAACATTGCAAGAGAACACCCCATTGATCAAATTGTTGGTGACATTACAAGTGGTGTTCAAACAAGATTAAGATTGGCATCCTTTTATGAGCACTACTCCTTTGTATCATCTATAGAGCTAACAAAGATTGATGAATCCCTACAATATGTTGATTGGGTCAATGCTATGCATGAAGAGCTCAACAATTTCACTAGGAACCAAGTTTGGGAACTAGTTGAAAGACCCAAGAATTACAATGTGATTGACATAAGATGGGTATTTAGAAACAAGCAAGACCAATATGGTATAGTTGTGAGGAACAAAGCAAGATTGGTAGCTCAAGGATACACTCAAGTTGAGGGTCTTGACTTTGGAGAAACCTATGCACCGGTTGCAAGATTAGAGGCAATAAGGATTCTATTGGCCTATGCATGTGCACACAACATCAAGCTATACCAAATGGATGTGAATAGTGCTTTCTTGAATGGATATATCAATGAGCTAGTATATGTTGAGCAACCTCCTGGTTTTGAAGATGACAAGAAGCCCAACCATGTGTACAAGTTAAGGAAGGCTTTATATGGCTTGAAGCAAGCACCTAGAGCATGGTATGAAAGATTGAGGGACTTCCTTCTATCTAAAGGGTTCATTATGGGAAAGGTTGACACTACTCTCTTCACCAAGAAGCTTGGCAAGGATCTATTTATGCTCCAAATCTATGTGGATGACATCATATTCGGTTCAACCAATCAAGAATTTTGTGAAGAATTTGGAAAGATGATGGCAAATGAGTTTGAAATATCAATGATTGGTGAACTTAACTACTCCCTTGGTCTTCAAATCAAGCAATTGAAGAATGACACCTTTGTGAGTCAAGGCAAGTACATCAAGGGTATGATGAAGAAGTTTGGATTAGAAGAATCTAAAGGCATTAGCACTCCAATGGGCACTAATGGACACTTGTATAGTGATGCTAGTGGCAATATGGTGGATCAAAAGTTGTATCGGTCTATGATTGGAAGCCTACTCTATGTGACCGCTTCAAGACCAGATGTGATGTTTTGTGTATGCATGTGTGCAAGATTCCAAGCCTTTCCAAGAGAAAGTCACTTGAAGGCTACAAAGAGGGTATTGAGGTACTTGAAGCATACACAAGATGTTGGATTGTGGTATCACAAGGGGTCTAACTTTGAGCTAATTGGATATTCAGACTCCGACTATGCGGGATGCAAGATTGATAGAAAGAGCACATCGGGCACATGTCAAATGCTAGGCATGTCACTTGTATCTTGGTCATCAAAGAAGCAAAATAGTGTTGCACTCTCTACCGCCGAAGCCGAATACATAAGTGCGGGTAGTTGTTGTGCTCAATTTCTTTGGATGAAAGCAACTTTGAATGACTATGGAATCAATTTCAAGCAAGTGCCATTGCTATGTGACAATGAAAGTGCGGTGAAGCTAACCAACAATCCGGTTCAACATTCAAGAACCAAGCACATTGATGTGAGACACCATTTCATAAGAGACCATCAACTCAAGGGTGATATCAAAATCACAAGTGTTGGCACCGATGATCAACTTGTCGACATATTCACCAAGCCACTTGATGAGAAGAGGTTTTGCAAGCTAAGAAATGAGTTGAACATTCTTGACTTCTCAAATATGTGTTGATATATGACCTGCCTCTCCTTCGAGCTATGCAAGGTACAAGTTGGTTGACATGTCATTCATCCTTATTAGGACTTTATTAGTGCATCTAGACATCAATTCATTAGGCTCATTCATGAAAATCAAATGATTTGATGCTTATATGGTACCACTATTGCTTCTATGCTTGATTTGATCTAATGGTAGCATATGACATATTTGTGGGCTTGCAATCCTAGAGTTTGATCTAGATCATGACCTTCAAATGTTTAGCTCAACATGGGCAAGATAACCATTCTAGGATGTGTGAATAAGCTTGTCCATGGTTTAAACCGAGTAAAATGCCTTGGGGCAAGTAATCTAGATTGAACCACAACTAACACTTCTCTCCAATAATCAAACCTTTAAGCACATCTTTTATGATAATAGATGACAAAGGGGGAGAAGTAAGTAGTACAATAAAGAAAAATATTTTTAAAATGAAGGCACACAAGTAGGGGGAGCAAGCCTATAAATAAATTTGTTGCATATCTTTGTGCATTCATAAGTGCTTGCTTGCATATGTTTTTACATTCATGATATGCTTGTGTGGTGAATGCTAGAACCTAAATTGACATGGTGTTTGAGGAACTAGCATGCTTAGATTGTTACATCTTTAAGTGGTATCTAGTTCTCTCATAGTGTTTCCAAGTTGTTTGTCAAGTGGTTTCTAGGCATTCATGGTGCTAAGGATGGTTTTACATTGCACTCCGATTGGTATCACACTTCAAAGGTCCATCCTACACACCTTAGCATCATTTGGTAGCATTTACTCTCCCACAAATCTTATTTATGCATATGTGATCAAATTGAACCAAACTCATATATCACATATGTAGGGGGAGATAATACTACCAAAGTGAATTTTCATCATATATATTCTTTTGTGAAAGGTTGTCATCAATTACCAAAAAGGGGGAGATTGAAAGGCCATGTTTGGTTTTGAGTAATTGATGAAACCTATGGACTAACCCTTGAACTAAGTGTATGATCAAGATATGGTGGTTCACCTTGAGACATGGAGCTAGATGAAAGATCATGATGGATCAAGTGCTCCATGACTAAGGAAAAGAAGAAAGAGAAAAAAATGGACCCAAGGCAAAGGTATATCTATAGGGCCATTTTTGGTTTAGTGATCAAGACACTATAGAGAGTGTGATCACATTTAGGATATATAGCCGTACTATCAAGAAGGGAAAACTCGTGTCGATTGCGGTTATCATGTGCCACTAGGTTTGCATTGCATATCCATATAAAACAAACCTAAGTGACACAAACATGAACTAAAATCCATGAACTATATTGTAAAAGGCTAACACAGGACTTAAGTGGTTGAAACACTTGGTGTTAGCACATGGAAGCTTGGAGAAGAAGAGGTGGCTCAGTTTGCCACTCAGAGAGGCTCCGGATGCAAGGTCCGAATGCAGGGCAGAGGCCAACCAGACCATCAGAGATGCGACCGGAGGCAAACCCTAAGGCTCGACCTCTCTGGACATGTGGTCCGTACGCTAATAATGGTCCGGACGCAAGACTCTGGACGCAAGGTCCGGAGCTCAGTGCTCTCTGGACTCCTCTGTATCGATGATCCAGACGCAAGGCATGGTCCGGACTGTGGACACTGGACACGGGTCCGGAGGCTTGGTGCTCTCTGGACCCTCTCTGGATTGGGTCCGGACGCAGAATAAAAGGGAACCGGATGGTCCTGTTCACGGCGTCCAGAGGTGACACGTCGACCACAGTGAAGGCGCCAGCGACAGGATTCAAACTGGAGGAGGGTCCGGACGCATGCGCAATGGTCCGGACCCCCCATGCAAACAGCGTCCGGAGCTACGCAGTTTTCAGTGGATAGGGGCAAAATGGCTAGCTCGGTTTTGATGTCTATTTAAGTGGCTTGGCCGGCTCCTAGGGCTCACTCTTGCACCTCTCATTCATTTGATACACTTGTGCTTGCTTGAGATAGCCCCAACTCACTCTCTCCACTCTTGTTGCATACTTGTGAGAGTTTGAGTGATCCAAGTGCTTTGATCATTGCATTGCATCTTAGTGGCACTTGGTCATCATCATCGCCGCGTGGTTTCTTGTTATTCTTGGTGTTTGCCAACACCTAGACGGCTTGGCGATTGTGGAGAAGCTTTGGCGCAATTGGTGATTGTTTGCGGCCGACTTCGGTGACTGTGAGAGGGCTTGTACCCACCTCGGCAGAGAGCCAAAGGGTAACTCTAGTGGATTGCTCGTGTCTTTGAGTTACTCTCATTTGGGTGGTTTCTTGTGGCGCCCAAGTTAGTGGGCTTGCCTTGTGAATAGCCAAATTAGCCACCGAAACACCATTTGAGTAGTCGACACAACAGGGACTAGCTTGGTGGCAACCAAGTGAACCTCGGGAGAAAAATCGATTGTCAACTTGTCTCCCGGCTACTCTTTGGTATTCATTGTGATTGGTTCATCCTATTGACATCCATCCATCACAAGACATCGGTATAACAATCACCTCCTATCTTGTATTTACTTCTTCCATATTTTGTCTAGTTAGCTTGCTAGTTAGCCTCTTTAGTAGTTGTTCTTGCTAGCTTGTGCTAAGTGCTTTAGGTTCTTGCTATTGATTGACAAGCACTTAGCTAACTAGAATTGCTTTGGATAGGTGGCTTTGCACCCCAAGTAGAGCTAGAGCAAAAAGCTTCGCTTAAGTGTTATCTAACCTTTTGCTCTAGTGATTTGTAGATTTTTTATTAGGCTATTCACCCCCTCTAGCCATCTAGGACCTTTCAGAAGGAAGGTGGAGGAATAAAGGAAAGGAATAAAAAGGGACTTGAGCCCTTCCTCAATTTTCATGGAAGAAGGAAGGAGGAGGAAGAAAGGAAAGGAAGAAAAAGGGTGAGAGTTCCTTTGTGATTTTGGTAATTGAGTGACATGTTCACAAGTGATATATATATACACAGGAGATTAGTTCACAAGTGATTATGTGATGAAGGAGCTTATTGCACATGAGACATGACATGGAGTCATGTGATCAAGGTGGAGAAGATCAAGATGAGGCTTGGCTTGATGGACCGGTTGCAAGTGTGAAGGGCAAGCGGGTGATGCTTGTCGCCGATGGACCAAGGAAACAGTGAAGAGCAAGTGAGGTCAAGGTCGATGAACCAACACGGTCATGTGATGATATGGAGTGGATCATACCATTTGACAAGTGGTTGGTGCATGTGTTGCATCAAAATTGGAGAAGGAGAGGGAATGGAATGCGCAAGGCAAAGGTATAACCATAGGACATTTCATTTCACCGGTCATAGGTGTGTAGAGAAGATTATGACCGGGTTTAGGATAGATAGTCGTACTATCAAGAGGGGCAAACTTGTTTACATATCGGTTATCTAGTGCCACCGTGAGCGATCTAACTTTGCGATGTATTAGGATCGAGTGGCGTGGTGAGAAGCAAGTGAAAAATGCTTTGAAAAATGATTGTGAAAATGCTAACACACATGCACAAGATAGTGAACACATTTTTGTTAGAACATGAGAAGCAAGGAAGAAGAGGCAGCTCGGTTTGGCAAGGGAATGAGCTCCGGACGCTGGTCCAGACGCAAGGGTGCTGCTGGTCCAGACCTTCGCAGATGCGTCCGGAAGCTAACCCTAGCGTGCCTGTTCTGACTCAGAGCAACCGGACGTTGTTGTTGGTCCGGTCGGGGACTCTGGACGCTGCGTCCGGAGGTTTGCCGTCTCTGTTGTCACTCTGAGGAGTGGACTGGACGTTGTTTGCCGTCCGGACGCAGGAATCTGACGCGCGTCCGGTGTCTGGTGCGCTCTGGAACCTCTTTGGAGTAGAGGTCCGGACGCAGGTGTTGGTCCGGTGCGGCACTGTTGGTTGCGTCCGGAGGACGCGTGGCAAAGTGCGGTGAGCGCGCCAACGGCCGTTTCAAACGGCTAGAAGGATCCGGACGCAGACTGCATGGTCCGGACCCGCACTGTTGGGTGCGTCCGGACCCTCTGTAGAGAGCCCAGTGATGGGGCAAAACGACTAGTTTCGTTTGGTTGGCTATTTATAGCCCTTGGCCTGCCCTTGGGGCTGGGTGAACACCTTGGGCATTTGTTGCCTCTAGTGTTCTTGGTGAAGGAGCCCTCTAACTCACTTGTGCAAGCAAATAGTGTGATCTAATTGCGAGTGAGTGATCTCTAGTGCGTCGCTTTGAGAGATAGCTTCGTGTGGCACTAGGTGATTGTGTTGCAAGCCGATGGTGCTTGTTACTCTTCAAGGTTGCCACCTCCTAGACGGCTTGGTGATCGTGGCTCCGTCGAAGCACGCAAGAAGCTTGTGCGTGGCTTTGGAGAAGGCTTTGTGAGGGGCATTGTGCTCGCCCCGCGGGAGATCGCGAAGAGCAACTCTAGTTTAGCATGTCATTGAGCCACCCTCACTTGTGGGTAGATTCTTGTGGCGCCCGAGTTAGTGGGCTAGGCTTGTGAACGCCTATTAGCCGCCGAATCACCAAGTGAGTGGTCGACACAACGGGGATTAGCTTGATGGTGACCAAGTGAACCTCGGGAGAAAAATCACCTTGTCAACCTTGTACATCTTCTCAGTGGTTTGCATTCTCCAAATCACTAGCTTGTATTTACTTATTCATACTTGTGCTAGTGAGTAGTTGTTGCTCTTGTAACTAGTTTAGCTTGTGTGGCTTGCCAAGTTACCTTCTAGCTTGTGTAGCTTAGAAGTAAGATATTGAGTGACTAATTGGCTTGAGTAGCCTTGTTAGTAACATTGCTTAGTTTGTGTAGCTAAGTAAGTTGAGCTCTCTAGTTGACTTGTGTAGTCTTGCTAGAGAGCATTGCTAGTGAGCTTAGGTGCTTTGTGCTTTGCTTACTAGTATGTGTAGGAGCTCCCTTTGTGCTTAGAGTACTAGTTGCTTAGGTTTGTGTGACCTTGCAACCTAGACTTGTTTAGGTGAGCTTCCTATCTTGGCACCTTAGTGAGCCCAATTAGTATACTTTGCTAGGTGCTAGAGTAATAGATAGAGGGGTGTAGTCTTGGCTAGACCGATAGTTTTAATTCCGCATTTGATTCGGTTAGCCGTTGCGCTTAAGTTTTTAGAAAAGACTATCCACCCCCCTCTAGTCCGCCATCTTGACCCTACAAAGGGAGGGGAAGCTGACACTAGTACACAGAGATACTATACAGACGGTTGAGAACTTATTTCTACTGATGTTTTTTAGAACCGCTGTTAACACCGGATTTTGGCACGCTTAGGAAGATGACAGGTGGGCCAGTGCGTAGTAAATTTGCAGAGACAGGTGTTCGGAGCATTCGGCAAGTGTTCGTGCGCTCAGCTAATTTCCAAAGATTCGGCAAGTGATCGTGCGGTCGGCTATTCTGAGAGAAGGCGGTTTTCCGTTGAAGAAGCGACAAAAGCGGCAAATAAGAACTAATCGGGTAATGAAGATTGCGACAATTAAGACAATAAAGACTTCGAAGGAAACTAAAGTAAAAAATGTCCTATTTTTCCTTTGATGTTTTATAGCCGTGTTCTTTTAGGACTCATGTCATGACTAGGGTACAAATATAGACCCTTGTCCATTGTAAAAAGTGTTCACAACCAAATCAATACAACCGACCCCGTGCCAACTTCGAGTCTTTTGTCGTGTCGTCGAGTTCTTCGAGAGGAGGCATCGATCCGTCGACCTCCGTAAGTCCCGACAACCTTGCTATCATGTCTAGTATCATGCGGTGGATTTAGACGTTGATGCAAGTAGTCTTGTTTGTTTTCAATGATCGTGCGGCGGATCCTTGCTTGACAATCAAGAAGTTTTCGCTTATGTTTCGTTTATGAGTAGATACCGTGCGATAGACATTTGCTTGATATGCTTAGCAAAAGCAAGATGGTTATCGACTCTATTAGATTTGGCAAGATCTAGTAGATTCATTAAGTTATCATGTGTTGCATGTTTTATATATTTTATACATTTGTAACACTCTTTTGTCCAATCTAGATTAATACAGTTCGGCTTTATGCTTTCTTATAGATCTATTTATGCTCTAACAGTTATTGCTTTTATGTTGTCTCTACAAATAGATTTTACGTTCATAATATTCAAATTAGTCTAATCTAGATTGCTACGTGTTGCGGGTTCATGCATGTTAACCATGTTTGAGCTTTAATAAGGTTAGGTATCGTGTGGCAGATACAAGCTTTAGATTAGTTTGATCGTGTTTGGTTACATGTTCCTTCATCATGGATCCCAACTCGGTTGATTGCCGAGCTTGGTTACGCTTTAATTCACAGTTAATTATGATTCGTCTAAACGTACTTTTCTCATGCATGCACGTTCGGTAAGTCACGCTTTGCATGCTTTATGTTTGTTTTAGCCGAATGATCTACAAAACTCGTTGGCAGACAGCTTCTATAGCCGTATGTCGTTGTAAGTGGCTTCAGGGCCGTATATATGGAATTGTCTGGTCTCACCCGACATGTTCTAGTTTGTATTTAATGATTTTTTATCCCTTGTTAGTTTCAGGTCAAACTGACTGGCACGTCTCCGGATTTCGAAACACCCGAGCACCCGATTAAAGCCACGCTTTCCGGCTTGCTGTGTGTGAGGAACAGTGCGTCACATTTTGTGTCAACACACTTTTTGGCACGCTCGGTGGGACCACACATTTCAAGATGCCTGAATTCGACAATAACCAGGTTCTGGACGTGACTATGGATAAGTTGCCTGAAGACCTGAGGAATACAATCCAGCAAGCATGTGATGAGTTTCAACACAAGTGCTTGATGTCCTTTTCAAAGAATAAAAACAACAAGATTTTTCAGAAGCAGTCGCTCCCAAGGACTCTCCTTCCACATCAGTCTGATTACACCGAAGAGGAAGATGCTCGGAAGCTGGCTGAAGTAATTCACAAGGCCATAAGTGAAACTATGAAAAATCATCATACGGCTTTCTTGAATACCTTTCGCACGATCATGGTCAGTACTTTCGATCCATCTGCTGATAAATACTTTGAGGAGGCTGCTGGTCCAATGCATGGACCGGCATTGTTCCATGTGCCAAAGCGCCAGGAGAAAACTGTTGAAGATAGTAGGACGCCTGGCATGAACCAAGGCAGAATGGTTACTCATCAGAAACAACAACCTCCCATGACTTATGGTCAGCTCGCGTTCGGCACGTCGAGAGACGTCCCACAATCGGCTTTCAAAGTGTCTCCAACGGCGTACAGGTTGCAGAAGAATATGTATGGAGACGGATATCAAGAGTTTACCGATTACAGTGCTATTGATGCTCTCCCGAATCCAGGGTATAAGAACTCAACAGGGTTGCCTTTTGAAGGGCAAGCACATGGAGCTCCAAGTTCAAATATTGACCTTATCTTGCACAGGATGGCATACATGATGTAGAATCAGTTTGGCTTAAAGCCAAAGAACCAGTCCTATGCATACAAGTCCCCTTATCCAGAATGGTATAACCGAGTGGCACTCCCTCCGAGGGTGAAGCCTCCCATAGATTTGACCAAGTTTTCTGGTTAGGATGATACTAGTACCATAGAACACATCAGCCGGTACTTGATGCAGCTTGGAGAGGCCTCTGCAGATGAAGCTTGGAGGATTCGGTATTTTCCGTTGTCTCTGACAGGGCCAGCTTTTACGTGGTTCACATCTCTGCCGGCGAACTCCATTGGTATATGGGCAGAATTAGAGCAGAGGTTCCATGCGTATTTCTTTACGGGCACTAACGAGAAGAAGCTAGTTGACCTTATGAGCTTGAGGCAGAGGGCTAATGAAACACCCCAGGAGTACCTCCGCAGGTTCAGAGAGACCAAAAACCTCTGCTATTCCTTGAATCTGCCAGATGACCAATTGCCAGGGATGGCAATAGCGGGTATGCGCCGAATGTCAGGGAGAAGCTGTTCGGCATGGACTTTGATGACCTTGGTCAGTTGTCACAGCGGTTAGCAATGATGAGTAATCAGGCTCAAGGGTTCAGGAGAGATAACCTCTTCCAGAAGGGCGATGTGGCTAATGAGATGTATCAAAGTTTCCTAGAAGAAGCGGCAGAGTACGATGATGAAGATGAGATAGCCGCAGCCGAATTGGTCTAGGCGAAAGAGCCGACTCAGGTTAGTCAACGATGGTTGAGATGGCAGAAGGGTACCTACTACTTTGACGTCTCTAAGTCAGACAAGCTGCTCGAGTTGTTGGTAAAACAGGGACGCATCAAATTGCTGGAAGGGCACCTCATGCTGCGCCCTGAAGGGGTAAAGGACAAGAAATTTTGTGGTTTCCACAATACTAATTCCCATTCCATCAGTGATTGCCGAGTGTTCAGAATGCGAATCCAGAAGTTATTCAGGAGGGGCATCTAAAGTTTGATGGCAAGATGAAAATTGATGTTAATCCTTTTGCACAGAACATGGTGTCTTTCTCTATGAACATGGTTGCCATAGATAACTCCAAAGACAAGGGCAAAATGAAGGTGTTGACCTCAGACAGAGCAAGAAGAGCTGGTGATGTTGACCCTGATTGGCAGATCACGAATGAGGAGTTTCGGCAATGGGCTCAGTTCCAGAATAGCCGAACCGAGAGAGGAGAAGCTTCCAAGCCAAGGGTTACGACACGGATTCTGTTAAACAAATGGCGGTGGGAGCAAGAGCAGTCTCAAAGGCAGAGGTATTACGAAGAGCAGGAGTTCATGGAGGAACATCAGAGGTACGAGGAAGGGCTGTACCGAAGAGAGCAAGAGTACATGAGAGAGCGGGAGCAGTCTCATTGGGGATGCTCGTTCTTCAAGCATTGTTGGAATGAAGGCCTGAAGCTGCCTGCTAGGAACAATTGCCCTGAATGTTGTGATCAATATTCAGGGTATAGGCAGTCCCGAGTCAACTGCCGTCCGGTCTATGAAAGACTTGGAGCACATTATCCTGAGGACGATCGGCGTTTAAAAATAGGCAGCTTTGAGAATCGGTGAGGCAAGAGATTTGTCGATCAGGAGTGGGTCCATTATGGATAAAGCGCTAAAAAGGAAGAGCACCGTGAATATGTGTGGCAGAAGGGACAATGGTGCCCACCAGGGCTGAGGAAGAGCCAGAATAGGAGAGTACAACGTTTGAGGAATAGGGAGATGGCGCAAACAGTTGTCGAAAAGAAACATATATGACGTCCTAAGGAAAAACCTGATGAGCACGACCATTTGGCTGATGCATGCATGAATTTCTTCCTTCCATCCATCAGAGTTCATAGCTCCCGAAGGCCAAGACATCCAAGAAGAGGTGTACTCAGATTTCGATGAGAGCGAGTATCAGGATCTATTGGCCTAGCTTATCCTGACTCAACAGGCAGTTTTCGATAAGCCGACCAAGCATCGACATTTGAAGCCGCTTTACGTGAAGGGATATGTCGGCAAGCCACTGACCAAGATGTTTGTTGATGGAGGGGCTGCCATCAATATTATGCCTTATACCACCTTTAGGAAGCTCAGGATGACCAATGAGGAACTATTGAAAACAGACATGGTGCTCAGGGACTTTGCTGGCAACCCTTCTGACACCCGAGGGGTTGTACACGTCGAGTTGATGATTGGTTCAAAAACTTTGATCACTATCTTCTTTGTCATTGACGACAAGGGGGCATATAGTCTGCTCTTGGGAAGAGATTGTATCCATGCTAACTGCTGCATACCTTCAACCATGCGACGAGCTAGGGTTTTTTCCCTCTTGGATGGGCCGTTACTGGACTGGGCCAGACTCGGATAAGTCAAGAGTAGGTCGGCTATATCCCTGAACCGGAAGTATAAGAGCAATCGGCTATGTCTCTGATCGGAAAACTAAAAGTAATCGGCTATGTTCTAATTGGGAAAATAAAAGAGCCGATTATATTCTCATCCAAACAGAAATATATAAAGGTGAAGAGTAAGGACATCCGATTGTTCAAAAAGCAGAATGTGTCACGACTAATCTATTACAAGTCCATGTTTTACTCGCTCAGAAGCTGGTTAATGGCATTTAAGGCTTCGGCCCTGATTCAGCTGACATTGTTCAACACTTTCTGGTCTTCATCTTCAGAACTCTGGATACTGGACAACTTTGCTTTGAGTTGTTGGTCTTCTTTGAGGACATTTGATATCTTAATGAAGCTGCTTCTATGGAATTCGGCAAATCTGTCATCTTGACTCTATGAGATTAAATTCTAGCATTCAGTTCGATTAGTTGAGCATCCAGCCTGATTTTCTCATCCTCCATGACTTTCAGCTCAGGCTCCAAAGTTGCCAGTGAGTTCTTGGCGACTTGAATTTGGGAGTGCAGGACTTTAGCTTCTTGTTTCTTCATGGACCTATTATTCTGCAAGACAGTTTTAGAGGCTATAGTTTTATTTTCTCTCCTCACTACAACAAAATGATCATCAAGATGGGCTGCAGATTCCAGAGAAGCTTTGAGATCAGATGGAAGATCTTGGTTGATAAGCTCGAGAAGATCTCTTATCTGATCTGAATCTTAAACCAGAGTGTTGATATCCTTGTTCAGCAGATTAGCTATATCCTTCAGTCGAGCTTGATTCTCTACTGACAAAGTCTGCTGAGAGGTAGCTTCTTCACCCTTCTCACTGATGTAGTCCTCAACAGTGAAAGAGTAACTGGTAGTCAGTTTGATAGTGTTCTTAAAAGAAGAAGTGTTAGCCGACTGGATGAGTGTGCTAAAAAAATAGCTTAAGGCAAGATGTTACCTGTTGTGTTGATTGATCATCAAGATGGGTTGTGTCCTGGTCTGGTTGAGGGCTTAATTGGATATCCAAAGAGGAGGGCTGCTGCTAGATTGTATATAATTTTATCTATTTCTAATAATGCAGATGATAGAGTATAAGAACAGAGAGTAGATGTCATATAAAGAGAAAGAAATGATTAGCCGAATGATGTTACCAATGTGCTCGACAGTTTCATGGGCAGTTGTGCCTTCAGCTTCATGAGTTTTTGTATCTTCAATTTCATGAATCTCTACATCTTCAGTAGAGGCTTGAGGAGGAATATCTAATATTGTTGAGACATTGTCTGATCCTGAAGCTTTGACATGTGGCTGCAGTAGAGGTGATTGGTAGGAGGAGAATCAGAGTTGTTACCGAATGAGATTTATTGCCGAATGAAAGATTCATAACTTGGGAGACCGCTTGACTTTCTTGGACCTTGTCTTTCTGGTCACATTAACATTCTCAAGTGTCTTCCTTTTGTCTTCCCCTCCTGAAGGTGCAGTAGCCGAAACTGCAGGGGTCTTCATGAAGGTTGCTAAAGTTGGAGCATCAAAGCCCAGGACAAGTTTGGGCCCAGCCAAGTAGTACTGGATTACTTTGGTAGGAGGAATAGGTTCAAAATCCTGTGCATAACCAGATGTTAAAGTGAGAAGTAAAATCAAAAGTAGAAAATGATAAATACAATGAAATTACCTCACTGTCAGAAGAAAATTGGGGCTGCAGATTTTGACATAGAGAATGCACTGGTATATTGAAGACGTGATTGTGCCATTCTTGCCACCAGGAAGCAAAAAGAGGTGAGCAGCATCTACTAGCCCAAATGGAGAGGGTTCATATATTGGCAAGTCTCATCCAAGCTCAAAAACATTTTTAGCTTCTATTTCATTTGTGATCAACTCCCTGAATCTTATGGTTGTTGAAAAGAAAGGTCTTGGGGGCAACTGTCCATATCCTAGTTGCCTAGCTGCCATGTTTGAGTAATAGAATTCATAGGTAGATTGCACTAATCTCCCATGATGGAATTCAGCTAGCAAGATACAGGGTTTGATGAAGGAGTTGAAGACCTCTGTAGACACCTTATTAGAACAGCCAGATTCATAGCTGAATTTGCAGGGGAGAGTTAAATTGTCATTTTCTCTGTAAGGAAGCCAAAGCATATTGTCAAAACCCTTGAAAAACAGTTTGAAGAGATGACCAATATTCATGTCAATACTGATGGAAGATGCTGCTTCTTCATAGGTTTGACAGCCCTTGACTCTTGTCGTGCTGCCTTCAGCACAATTGACTGAAGGAAAGCTTAGGTTGTGAAGGGGCACAAAGATTATCTGATGCATGTATAATTGCAGCCACATTTGAATAAACCACCAAGGAACACTTACATAAGAAATCTCCCCACCTTGGTGGATTTTGGCAGTGATCTGTTGCATCATGTGATAAACAGATCCTAGAAGATATTTGCCCAGGGAGATCAGAGTACCTGCAGCTAAGTCCACGGCTATCCTCATATGATTTAAGGTTGGTTCATTGGATTTTCCACAGAAGATGAATCTGCACAACCACATGTTCATGAAGGCCCTGCATTCCTTGTCAAGGACAGCACCAGATGTTTCCATATAGGTCTGAATATATTTGACCCATCCACCTTCAGATTTGACAGCTTTCTGACTGCTTTTGCTCTTGTATTTGAAGGGATATACTGGTTGTGACACATTTAGGCCAGTCATCATGAATACATCGGCCAAGGTGAAGGTCATCATGCCATGGCCGAAAACAAAAACATTGATAACATCAGATCAAAAATGAGAAGCTGCTATCAGAAGGGGTTCATCTCTGGGCATTTCTAACAAAGATAATTCCAAATAGTGGTTCATGTCTTGATCATCCCAGTGGCTGCTGCTCTTATCCAGCATCCTCCGGTACCAGTTTTGCCACCCGACGATTGGGGGAAATGGCCAGGTCTTGAAGGTGTTTGGCCATTGGTTTGGCGGGTGACTCTAGATTTGAAAGAGATTCTTAAGGTTTCCTTCTCAATAATCTCAGTTGGATCAGGGTTTCTCATTGGACCAAGAAGGTAGGAATCAGGGTTTGCAGCATAGGGATCAAAATTTGATTCTTGTATTCCTTCAAAGAATAATGAAATCAGGAAGACAAATGAATTGGAAAAGAAGCAGGAAAGTCAATCCGGAATTGCCGAATGCATAGAAGTGAATGAAATTTCCTCTGGAATCTCGTCCTGAGTCGCCATTGAAGATCCGAGGTGAATTCGAAAATGTGCTGGGGCTTGGATTTTTTGAGCGGCGGTTGCGGTGTTGAACAGTATTGACCTAGGAGAAAGGGGAAGCTTGTGGTCAATTTCAAAATAAAACGACTTTTATCCCAAAATTGAGGGGGCATGTGTTAACACCGGAGTTTGGCACGCTTAGGAAGATGACAGGTGGGCCAGTGCGTAGTAAATTTGCAGAGATAGGTGTTCGGAGCATTCGGCAAGTGTTCGTGCGCTCGGCTAATTTCCAAAGATTTGGCAAATGATCGTGCGGTCGGCTATTCTGAGAGAAGGCGGTTTTCCGTTGAAGAAGTGACAAAAGCGGCAAATAAGAACTAATCGGGTAATGAAGATTGCAACAATTAAGGCAATAAAGACTTCGAATGAAACTAAAGTAAAAAATGCCGTATTTTTCCTTTGATGTTTTATAGTCGTGTCCTTTTAGGACTCATGTCATGACCAGGGTATAAATATAGACCCTTGGCCATTGTAAAAAGGGTTCACAACCAAATCAATACAACCGGCCCCGTGCCAACTTCGAGTCTTTTGTCGTGTCGTCGAGTTCTTCGAGAGGACTCATCAATCCGTCGACCTCCGTAAGTCCCGACAACCTTGCTATCATGTCTAGTATCATGCGGTGGATTTAGACGTTGATGCAAGTAGTCTTGTTTGTTTTCAATCATCGTGCGGCGGATCCTTGCTTGACAATCAAGAAGTCTTCGCTTATGTTTCGTTTATGAGTAGATACCGTGCGGCAGACATTTGCTCGATATGCTTAGCAAAAGCAAGATGGTTATCGACTCTATTAGATTTGGCAAGATCTAGTAGATTCATTAAGTTATCATGTGTTGCATGTTTTATATATTTTATACATTTGTAACACTCTTTTGTCCAATCTAGATTAATACGATTTGACTTTATGCTTTCTTATAGATCTATTTATGCTCTAACAGTTACTGCTTTCATGTTGTCTCTACAAATAGATCTTACGTTCATAATAGCCGAATTAGTCTAATCTAGATTGTTACGTGTTGCGGGTTCATGCATGTTAACCATGTTTGAGCTTTAATAAGGTTAGGTATCGTGCGGCAGATACAAGCTTTAGATTAGTTTGATCGTGTTTACTTACATGTTCCTTCATCATGGATCCCAACTCGGTTGATTGCCAAGCTTGGTTACGCTTTAATTCACAGTTAATTATGATTCGTCTAAACGTACTTTTCTCATGCATGCACGTTCGGCAAGTCACGCTTTGCATGCTTTATGTCTGTTTTAGCCGAATGATCTACAAAACTCGTTGGCAGACAACTTCTATAGTTGTATGTCGTTGTAAGTGGCTTCAGGGTCGTATATATGGAACTGTCTGGTCTCACCCGGTATGTTTCAGTTTGTATTTAATGATTTTTATCTTTTGTTAGTTTCAGGTCAAATTGACTGGCATGTCTCCAGATTTCGAAACACCCGGGCACCCGATTGAAGCCACGCTTTCCGGCTTGCTATGTGTGAGGCACAGTGCGTCACATTTTGTGTCAACAACCGCCAATGCTGGGGGCTAGTAGAAATCGACCCACAATACAGACGGTCACTTGAGAACTGCTTGTGGAAATCAATTCCCATAGGTGGTTCCATTAAGACAACCGCATGTGAAAATCAGTTAAGAAAACCGCATGTGGAAATGGTGTTCAGAAAAGTGTAAATCAGGTTTTTAAAATAGGAAAAAAGGATTAAATTGTAGGAGAGTTACACTAGTAATCCGCCTACAACCTCACCATCGCGCGTACTCTCTTCTACCACTCCACACATAACTCACTTAAATTTTATTTTGGTTCCCCACGTATTATACTAAACCGAGTGTAAATTGATTGTGTGAGCCACTAAACGAATTCAAATAAAAAAAATTTCGACTATAAAGTTTCATAACTTTTTGAGGTCTAGAACTTTTATTTAGGTAGTTTTTCTATCCGAGGTCGTTTATAAAATTTTGAATTTTAAATTTGACAAATTCGAACATAGTTTTCGATGACAAGATGATTTCAAATGAAAAAGTTACCAACTACAAAGTTTCATAACTTTTTGAGATCTACAACTTTTATTTTGGTTGTTTCCCCATCCGAGATCGTTTGAAAAACTCAAAAAATCACTATACAAGTATTTCTAGTGGTTGATTTCTTAAAAAACCGCCTGTAGAAATCTCATTTCTACATGAGGTTACTTAAGAAATCTACCTATAAAAATATTTGATTTCTATATGCGATTTTTTAAAAAGAAAACCGCATGTAAAAATAATTTCTAGTGGTTGATTTCTTAAAAAACCGTCTGTAGAAATCTCTTTTCTACAGGAGGTTACTTAAGAAATCTACCTGGAAATATTTGATTTCTACATGTAGATTAAGAAAACCGCCTATAGAAATTAATTTTTAGTGGTGGTTCAGAACCGTTTGATTTCTACTGGTGCATGATAACGAAACCGCTTGTACAAATTATTGCACACCGTCAGCGTAGAGCTATTTTGTACTAGTATGATTAAGAAGCAGCAAGCCCTCCTTGCATTCTAGGCTACACCTATCACCGGCGTCAGAGCGTAAATGCTGAGATGGACTTGGTTATCACAACAAATTTAGGGTTTTTGTTGGGCTAAGCCTCTACCCAACACAAATAGGATGATGATACTCCTGACAATAACCTTTATTTCCTATTTTAATACATTTCATCATTGCATTTAATTAGAGGTTACTATCTACTATTTAAATATAAATAAAAAATCCTTTATAAAACAAAATTTTCATGTGGTTGTTATTACACAATGCTATTCTGACTAAGGACAGCTTAGTTAACCCTAAATGAAAGGGTGAAAAAACCTGTGCAAAGGACGAAAGTGGTCAACATATCTTTTTTGAGTGCTTAACTACAAAATACATTTGGAGTCTTTTGGCGTCTTCGTTGGGTGCAGATTGTAGGCCAAGTAACATGGAGCAATATTGGGTTTGGGTGAACAAGTTTTTACCTCAGAGCCCACAAATGCACGTCGTTGGGCTTTCAAAAGTGTGATGGGCAATGTGGCGATCTAGAAATTTTGTATGCTTTGAAGTAAAGAGAGTTAAATCTGCTACTGACATTGTTTGTATGATTAGTTTGTTCCTTATATATTGGGCAGGTCTGCTGAACGAAGATTTGAAGGACCAGGTGATGCAAGACGCAGACCCAATGAAGATGGCGGCTCTCTTTCTTCCACAGGTAGAACCAACAGGCATGTACGAGGGAGCACCCAATTAGTGCCGTATACTGGATGACCCACAAAGAGAAGCAAGTCTTCAACTCTAGGTGCTGTTGTAGAGCACAAGTTTGATCATGTTAATTTGTTTAGCTTTGGGTGGCACTATGTTGTTGGTTGTTAAGCGTCTAAAAGTCTCTTAGTAGTAGTGGCGGTGGTGCATTCAATTCAGGCATGTGTTCCCTTGCTGATCGTGTGTTTAAATGCGGTTATGTTCTATGTCGTTAAGATGTATACAGATTGAAAACACATTGTAATTTCATTGCTGCCGTAACGAAATTCGGTTTTACCGGTGTGAAAAAGCTTTAAATATAGATGATACTCACGAGCTTAAGCAACTATGTGTGGTTGAACTTGTCACAGAAAATGTTAATAGTAACACTAATTATTAGTTTATTATAACACCCTCATCAGTCTTTTCAAAAGAAGAGAGTGATGATATATAGATTCTTTGTTAGGTGGAGATACAAGAAATGAAAACTCAACACCAGGAAAATGTAACGGTGTAGGTCGAGCCGTGCTATTCTTTATTAGTTTATTTGAGCCGTGCTCTTTGTAACGGTATATAAGGTCATAAAGAACAAAGGAAAACTACAGCACGTACGTACTTTAACATATGCGCTGTATGGTTGTGCAATATAGGACTTCCCTTTTCTGAATACCGTACCCCAGTGCAAATGTTTATAGAAAGACTATGCTCAAATGTATCATCTCGTCATCTCAGCCCAGAAATTGAGAGTTGGTAATCTGTGATGTTAGACGCACTAAGACGCACTACTCTTCTTGGAATAATGCACTGCTGGAAGCTTTTGGCCCTATATATACACATCATCATATATAGAGTTAGGAACTCCTATACTATACTACTACCATTTACAATGAACAAACATGCATGCATGGGGCATCATATATGTGATGAGAGCACTTAAAAAAAAATAAAGACTCCCACCAACATGCACCTCCTGAGTTTCAAACCCAAGACCATGGCCTCACGCATGCTTACCACCATGCCTACGTGACACATCTGTTGATGAATGAGACGTTTTCCTTTTGAACCCACCGCAGAAAGACATTTAACCCCGGTTGATAATCCTTTAGCCCCGGTTGGTATTAAATGTTCTGGACCTTGAGTCAACCGAGACTCTTTAGTCCCGGTTGGTGTTACCAACCGATACTAAAGGTCTATTAGCCCCGGACAAAAAAATAATCGGAACTATTATACATTTCGGACATCGACGAAAGATATGTTTTCTAGTAGAGGACAAAGTAGCTAATAGTACGTGTGTTTTTATTTGTTGTCAAGTCAAAAAGAAAAGGTTGCGGCGTGATTTGTTCAACGTGCTTCGACCATCGTTAATTAGTTGTCCGATTACTTTTTAGCTAGTAGTCATCAGCCCCCTCCACGTTCCACCGTCCAAACTGAATCTGGCCCTGGCGTCTCTTTGACTACCGTACGTGTAGTGCAATTTGTCGATCACTTGGAGAAACGATCGAACTCGCATGCATCAGCATCACGATCGATCGTTTCTGTGGTTCACAACAAAGCAGGGAAAAGGAAGAGAGGGAGAATTTTACACATCACACAGCGTACGCGCTGCTCTCCCTCCACTTTGTCTATTTCTGATTTGCCTATAGATGGCCAATTATACATCAATATTTTATATGGGTTCCGGCCTGACCAATCGATCTCATTGGATCCTCCTCTCCTGATGCGCACAAGGCACAACAAATGATCATGAGCCGATACTCCCTCTCCTGATGCGCTATCATTGCATTGCGAACAAGTTGCTGGACTACGGAGCAAATGGCAAGGCGGAGTGGCCGGAACCGGGGAGAAAAGCGACGGATTTCGCGATCCGACGGGCGATCGACCGGTCGCCGAGATGGAGCGAGCAGCCGAGAGCAGAGGTTGAACACCATGATTGCTGTGGTCGACGAAACCATGGCAAAAGCGGCATCGCTTTTTCCCCGCTTATTCGGGCTCAGCTCAGCTATCTATCTTAGCTCCTCCCACTTTGGGCGGTAAGGAATCCATATCCTTGAGGAGATTCCTTTCCAAAGCAAACTCTGCTGCTCCCTTCGTTTTAACTTATATTTTAAGTTATATATAAGAAGTTTTAACTTCTCTCTTAGTGATGAAAACGATCGATAGAAGCTCAAATCACTTTCATTTTCATATATTTTACTTGAAAACGAACTCAATACGGTATCGTCAGAAATAAATACGGCATCCAAAATAATATAGTCGATCAGAGAAAACAATGGTAACGATCAAAATCGATGAGAACGATATCCTAAAAACGGTAAACACGCCAAACCGCTTGAGAAGAGCCATATAACTTGAAGTATCTCACATGATAATAATCAATAAAACCAAAATTAACAAGACCATAAGTTAAATCAACATTTCACACTAATCTTAGTCTACGCAAGAGCACGACAAATCTTGACAATGACACAAATAAATGTTAAAGTTCTAAGTTAATTGACTCGATAAAGCATAACGATAAAAACATGAATTATTAGAGTCCCTTCTCCAGTGCACCTAAAGTATGCATTGTATAGTATATAAATAAATTAGGATTCAAAATCTTTGAATCGGTAATTATTGATTAAATACAGAAATCTTCGACATCGGTCGGAAGAGGGCAAAATTATTTCCGCTTTTGTTTCCATTTATTTTCACCATTATTTTTTTATTTTTTTATTACCACCATCGTTGCAACACAGGAACATTTATCTACTATATCTAAATACATAACAAAAGCTAAGTATTTTAAAAGCCATAACATCTTATAATCTGAAATAGAAAACGTTGTATCTAATTTTATATGCTAAACTTTTAGCATGTACTGGCAACCTTTTTCTTGATAATAGCTATAGATCTATTGATTTTTTTAAGACAGAAGTGTGTTGATTTATATTAATACATTTGCTAGTCTTCAGTCGTCTGAAATATCAGGCGATTAGTTCTTACACTGTATACTGCTTTTTCTACTAAGCTGACATAAGCAACGTGATGAGCATAACCCATGGCTAACAACGTCGTCGAATGGTTTGCAAAAAAACAGAATAACTAAGAAAGAAGATGTATATAGATTAGACAAACAATGCGCCTTAAGGTATAAATACATAGATGAAAAGATGTCCCATTACTACTTAGCTACACAAGCTAACTAGCACAAGAGCTCGACTACTTAGATACACAATCTAATTAGCACACAAGAGAAACAACAACACTAGGACAATATATTACAGTAAATACAAGTTAGTGTATGGATATGCAAATCAGGAAGAATATATACATAAGTTAACACGATGATTTTCATGCTGAGGTTCGGTGATTTACCAACCAATTAATTCCTCTTATAAGGCAAGCCTAAGGTTACAGCTAATTCTCTTGCTAGTAGCAAGCTTGCACACTCATACGTCAAGGTGTGCTCCCAACTTGAACTCTAGCAAGTCGCTCTTCGTGATCTTTTGTGGGGCACTGCACAATCTCTAGGCATGCTACGATGGAGTATATGGCACCAATCTATCTGAGAGGTGGCAACCTCCAAGAGTAACAAGTTAACGGCTAGAGATGGGGCTCTTGCTGGCATTAGGAGAGGCAACGCAGGGGTGGCACGAGCAAAACAGAGAGAGTGAAACGATTATAAAGAATTTAGGACCCCTACAGAGGCCCCAGAAATGATGACTTGAGGATGGAATTTGTTTGGGGGCTCCTACTTTTGAGGATGTGAGTAGGTGCTGCTCTGTTGGAGTGGGGTTTTGCTCACCGGCCCTTAAAAGTAAGATAGGACTTGAATAAGGGTCCTATAGAGATGCCCTAAAAATTATTTTTATTTCTTTTTTAAATAAACCAAGAGCCAACGAAGCCTTTTTTTTTGTTTCACTAGCCCCAGTCCTTCGCACTGTAGTACGTAGCTGAAGTCGGATAAAGATCATGCATATCAAATAGACCCAAATACTAAATATTACTAACTAGTTGGTTTATGTTGTTTTCATATACAATAATGTAAATCCGGTAAATATATCGATGCATATGCAGCAAGTACGTACGATGAAGAATATGATAGCCAGGACGACCCTGATAATTAGTGGAAGTTAACATTTGGTGGGCAACTTGTCCACGATGGGAAACATGATGTTGATGCCCACGTAGGAATCAGTATATTCCCTAGGTAATTGTCATATTTTCAGCTGGCATCACACAATGTTAGTCAGAAGTATGGCTGGCTTTGGTATTTAAAACTCCAAAGCATTCAGCACTAGCCCGGTTACCCGGTACAATACTCCAAAGCGGTGTATGGAATGAAAATAGTGGGACACGTCACACGCAGTTTCTTCTTTAAACTAATGGTCGACCGGTGTCGCTCATTCAAACGAACACTTAAACCCATTCGCAAGCAGCGCACCCTTCCAATCGGACCAATTATATATTCCCTCATACATCTGAATATTTAACACCCGCAAGTTTATCAGATTTGTTCTTGTTTATCGGTATCTTATACCACTCTCATAAGTTGCATGCTTGCACTGACTTGTTACTTTTTTAGATAATGAAAAGTTCCGGGTTTCAGCTTTCTTCTAGAGAGAAGAAGCATCGATGATCCCAAACGTATTACAGATTCAGAGGTGATCGATCTTTATTAAAAACCACATCGTTCCTTGTGATCCATATTGTCCAGCAAAATGCTACAGCCCGAGTCAACAAAAGATGACCTCCTAGCTTTAACCAACAACTGAAAAGATGTTATACGCCCGTAACAAGAAACATGAGGGCGATCCTATGTCGTCAATTTTATTCAACATTGCTACTTATTAATAGAGCAAAAACAGACGACCAAATAAGAGGAGTCATTCCCCACCTGATTGATGAGGGGCTATCGATCCTTCAATATGCAGATGACACCGTTATTTTTATGGATCATGACCCTCAGCAAGCAAAGAATTTAAAACTCTTGCTATGTGCTTTCGAACAGTTATCTGGACTTAAAATCAACTTCCACAAGAGCGAGATTTTTTGTTATGGGACAGCTAAAGAGATGGAACCTTATTATACTAGTCTCTTTGGGTGCAATGCAGGGGAATACCCATTCAGATATCTAGGGATCCCAATGTATCATAGACCGCTCCTAAATTCGGAATGGACAAAGATTGAAGAACGGTTTCAACATAAGCTCTCTTGTTGGAAAGCAAAGTACTTGTCTTATGGCGGAAGATTAATTCTATTGAATTTTGTCTTAAGAAGTTTACCCATATTTATGATGTCCTTCTTTGATATCCCTAAAGGGGTACTCAAAAACCTTGATCATTTTAGATCAAGATTCTTTTGGTAAGGATCTACCGACAAACATAAATATAGACTTGCCAAATGGGACATTCTATGTCGTCCCAAGGATCAAGGGAATAAATGCCTTTTGGCTAAGTGGTTGGTTAATCTTCTTAACACCGACGGCATGTGGCAGTCCATACTAACGAACAAATACCTTCGCTCGAAAACCCTAACCCAAGTTACAGCCAAACCCCATGATTCTCATTTTTGGAGGGGTCTCATGCGCATTAAAGATGAGGTCTTGGCTAAAGGTTCTTTCGATATTAAAGATGGGGTCTACACGAGATTCTGGTATGATACATGGGTAGGAGATAAGCGTCTAAAATTTCAATACCCTTCTCTTTTTAATATAGTGTGTGATCGCCATGCAACTGTTTCGAAGGTGGTTGCCTCCACGCCCTTAAACATTTCCTTTCGTAGGTGGTGGGAAATAAACTGTTAGAATGGCTTACTTTAGTGGCTCAGATCTCACATGTTCATTTGGTAGGGGGTTCAGATTTCTTTAGATGGAATTTAACCAAATCCGGGTTATTTCTGTCCGATCGTTGTATCTCCATCTCATCGATACACGTCTCTCTTTACCGAGTAAGAAACTCTGGAAAATAAAAATCTCTCTGAAAATTAAAATCTTCCTATGGTTTCTACAAAGGGGGTGGTCTTAACCAAGGACAACCTCTCTAGGAGAAACTGGAAAGGGAGTCAGAAGTGTATTTGTTGTAATATGAATGAGATTATTCAACATTTATTCATCGACTGCCCATTCACCAAAGTAATTTGGAGGATGATTTTTTCGCTACTAATTTAACTCCACCAAGATCTATAAGCCACATGTTCGGTTCTTGGCTTCAGAATCAACACAAAGGGTTTAGAGGACTGATCTGGGTTGGGGTGGTTGC
Organism: Microstegium vimineum; assembly: GCA_022036555.1. Lineage (NCBI taxonomy): Eukaryota > Viridiplantae > Streptophyta > Magnoliopsida > Poales > Poaceae > Microstegium > Microstegium vimineum. Next base: position 8,209,271 of record CM039137.1, read on the forward strand.
GATCTGCTGGGCCATATGGCGTTGCCGGAATGATGTGATTTTTAACAAACTCAAAAATAACTCTTTTATGCGGGTTATTTTCAGGGGTGCGTACTGCCTTCGTTTCTGTCCCCAGTTGCAGCGTGATGAGCAATCCGAGGATATCCTTTCGTCGATAAGCAAGAGATTTGAGACAATTGTTTTAGATTTTTCAAATAAATAGTGGAAACAGTTATACTGTTTGCTCTAATTTCCTGGTCATTGTTAGACCATGGCTTGTTCATTCTGTTTTAGAAGTTGGATTTCTGTAAGTTTGGGTTGTGTACATCAAAGGATGTAGAGGCCGGATATTTTGATATCCATTATCTAAAAAAGAAGAAACATGAATCAAGATGATTACTCTGATGTATTCCCTCATTTTAAATTATTATAAGTCAGATATGTAGTTTTTAGAACATATAATTTAAGTATGCTACAAAAGCTATATTAAAAAGCCATATAACAAATTATAATTTAGAATGGAAATAGTACATCTGCTCCTTTTTTTTACGTTAACACTTGAGGCATCGGTATGTCCTCCGTTGTTTATTTTGACAAATATTTTTAATTTCTAAGCATTTTTCTGTTCAAAATTATTTAAATATAGTCATTTAAAAGTAATTATTTGCCATGATAAATCTATTTATAGTTTTTTTTGCGACAAATATTAATACTTAACGGCCAATGCTCAGGTACTCCGGTTACCTCGCATGAGGTAATATCTTAAATTAAATCTGGACCGATGATTTTTCTAAACTTAATAATTTACTAAATAAATTAATAAATAAAAAACCAGGGCACCCCATCCTCTACGCTTTCACGGAATAAACAGCAGTCCCTCGGGTACTGTTGGACGCCCCAACATCGGAACGGCGAGACGCCGCAGGACACGGCACCGCCGGACCACGGCGACGCCGCCGCAGCCATCCGGAAGCTCCGCCGCCGGACGCCCCCGCTGCTGGACGCGTTGTACGTCGCCTTGACGCCGTCACTCGACGCTCCGTACGTGCTGCCGCCTGGACGACGCAGCCCGAGGGAGGCTCCGCCGCCACGAACTGCCCCGCTCGGCACCGTCGGACCACAGCGACGCCGCCGCAGCCATTCGGAGGCTCCGCCGCCGGACGCCCCCACTACTGGACGCGTCGTACATCACCTTGACGCCGCCACTCGAGGCTCCGTACGCACTGCTGCCTGGACAACGCAGCCCGAGGGAGGCTCCGCCGCCACGAACTGCCCCGCTCGGCACCGCCGGACCACGGCGACGCCGCCGCAGTCATCTGGAGGCTCCGCCGCCGGACGCCCCCGCTGCGGGACGCGTCATACGTCGTCTTGATGCCGCCACTCGACGCTCCGTACGCGTTGTCGCCTGGATTTCAAATAAATTTTTTCCATATTAAAAATATCGCATGCATCTTAACAACCAAATCTTAAAAAGATTTTAAATATTACAAAACTTTCTTATTTACCCTATTTTTATAAAATAAAAATTCAATAAATACTATTACCTCCTAAGAGGTAATTGATGATCGTGACCGTTGGATCGGAATAAATGGACGATCCACCTTCATTCCGGAATACCGTAGCAAAAGCCATACTTAACATATATTTACGAGTACCTTTGAACACCAAGTATTTGAAAATGGAGAGATCGAGTACAAGTGTTCTTGCATGTTAACCATTATTTAAAAGTGGCTTGAGAGCCACCATAGCTCCAAGAATTTTAGTTCAACCCCATGTTCCAAACTTAGTGAGCTACTAGAACGGACACGACACCAACTTAGGTGGACTGTTAGAGATCACAAGACAAGCAACCATAAGAACACAAATTAAACAAAAACAATACAAGCATAGAGTACACATATCTCTAATTCACTATACAAGTTGAGTGAGCCATAAAATTTCACCAGTTCGCTTACGCATTCATGCCCGCTTCATGTAACCATACCCCTTGAGAGTGTATAAGGAGGGGCAGAGTCCCCTAAGAGATATCTGGCCGCATCGGATCTCATCTGATCGCATCTCATGATATCTTGATCTCATCATAAGATCGAGAAGCAATACAACCAATAGAACACAAGAGAAGAGTATGGTATTACGACTCGCCAACGGTGTGTTTAAACCTTGTGTCTCTGTTGCCATCTTGTTCTGGATCTCATGCATCTCTCCGATCAATTTACCATTATGGGGATCTCTCTCGGTGGACTGCCGAGCATATTTAGTCGACAGTTGGCGCACTAGGTAGGGGTGTGTGTGTTGTTTCATGCCGAACAAAATGGTTTTGATCTCATCAGCCCTTGTTGACAACTCGTCGTCGCGGCTCTCATCAGCCCTCATCGATAGAACGTCGCAGCGGCTATCGTTAGCCCTTGTCGACGACTCGCTGCAACGGCTCTCGTTGATCATCGACTCGTCGTCCACAACTTACCTTGGCTCTCACCAACCATGTTGATGACTCGCCCCAGTTTTCTTTGTTTTTTCTTGCATGAGAAGTATCGGGCTTTTGGTGTGGGTCCCACCCTAGGCCCTCGCAATGTTACACTAAACGGCACTTGCATGCCTTTTAGTCTATTATTCGGACGAAATGGGTGTTTAGACGGGCAAAAATGAACGTTTAAACGGTCAAAACAACCGATTAAACAGAAATGGTGTACCACTATGTAGCGTTTAAACGGTGTATAAACGGGCTAAACAATCGTTTATGCAAACCGTGGACCCTGGTACAAATTTTCAACTCCAAGATTGTATTTTTTTAGACGAAGGAAATAATTTTAATACAAATCTATGCACTTTCGTAACTTATTGCCTATTTGTAAACTAAATAATTTAGAATTTACTGATATTTTTAGGTTTATAAGACTGGACCAAAATTTATAACCAACGGCTAGATTTTACTCCGAAAGAGTCCGAGTTACGTCGCGAAAGCCGAAAGATAAACTCTTGGCGCGAGGTCCATGTCCATATCCCACAATGTACTACATAAGGTCTCTGGATTTTACCCACCTCGGCATGTAAAACTGTGCCTCCGATAGCTCCATGCGCCATGTTGCGTAGCCCAAACCGTACGTACCACTAGCAGGTAGAGGTTTTCCCCCATCAACCGCCGGCTGCCGCGACCGCGACACTCGCTCGCGCGCGCACACACACACACCTGCTTATCTTGGGTCGACAAAGACGAGCAAGGCAGTGGTCGATTGGTGACTTATTTAAAATAATAAAGTGTATATACAGTATAAAATAATAAAATGTACGTACATACATACGAACGCCTGATCGCTGCCTTGGCTGGATCATCCGTTCGCCCCCAGCCCTGCCCACCAACCGGAGTAAGCCAGAGTAGCGACGTACGACAGCCAGCAACGTGACAACGCAATCCAAACAAGGGAGCCCGTCATTTTGCTCATCGAATTTGCCCAGGCAAAGATTCCACCTGGTTGCCCCCCTCCAACGGCGCGGCGCGGCGCGGGTGGCTATATATATGGCCTTGACCGGGCACGAACTCGTCCCAAACCAAACCAGATCGTACCAGTAGTCACCACACTCTCGGCTAGCTACTGCTACCGGGCGGGCCTCTCCTTCGCTTCTTATTAGCTCCAAAACCCCGCCCGCCTGGTACTGCAACCCTAGCTAGAGCATTCTCGTCATGTCTCCCACTATGGCTTCGTCGTTCTGCGTATTTGCAGCGATGTCTGGCGCCACCGGCAGGCCGTCGTCGGCTGGTGGCGCGGCGGCGGCGGCGGTGCCGGGCCGTCTGTCCACTGCTACACAGGGGGGCAAGCAGGGAAAGCGGGCCGTGGTGCTGCCTCTCTCTGCTAGCAGCGTCGTGACGGAGACGCCGACGCCGGCTTTAGCTCCGGCCCCGCCGGCTCGGCCCGTCGTCGACGCCCCACGCCGCCGTGGGGGCCGCGGCGGCGGCACCGGGAGCACGCGGCGTGGAAGAGCGTCCGGCAGGAGAGGTGGGAGGGGGCGCTGGAGCTGGAGGGAGAGCTGCCGCTCTGGCTGGTGGGTATACCACTCATGCACTACTATTCATTTGACTGTTGTTGATCGATCTCTGGCTTTTGTTTTCCGATCGAAAGAGTTGATCGATATGACTTTTTTTTTGGGTACAAACTAGTAGTTCTTTTGATGATTCTTGAAGTGACGACCATGCATGACCTCTCCCATTTTATAACATTTTTGCCAGTGTTCTAAGCTAAGGTTAGCCATGCTTTTTCTTAGAGAATCTGAATCTTTTCCGTTACTTTGGTCCAAGCAGACTCCGCTCCGTGTATCTACAGATTGACACTTTTTTCAGATCACCTCTAATATATTTATACAGCCAAAGGTGGTAAGCATATCTTCCTCTACCAAAAAAAGAAAGAAAAAACAGTTTGTTAACAATAACATATATGAAAGGGCTGGAGTTAGCATAAGCACTTTTAGACCAGATCATATACTGCTGAATAATAACACCTTTTTTAAAAAAAAAAACTGACCGTTTTCATCGTAGAAGCATCCTAATTAGCTAGTGCGCTGGAAACACCAAACATATGTGCACAGAATGCTAAACCAAAACACATATACGCAGCAAAGTATATTAATTTAGGGTACGTCTTATTATTATTTTTTATAAACAGAGATTGTATATGCGTAAACTAGCAGCAGGGCAGGAACAGTGATATTAGGGCAAACTGTCAGTTTTCATTGGATCAGCTGTTGGCGAAGCTTATTTAGCTGTGATCATATCGATGAACCTGAGGGCGACACGCTGACTTACCCTACGCATGGCCTATATCGAAAAGGAGAGCGAGAGCGGTGGCATTTTGGCACTCACGATGCTTGCGGGGAACAAGACATAGTATATAACAAGATTCTCTGTTGTTTTACTCGATCATGGCAGCGGCGACAATGGAGTCGCTGTCTTGCTGTGATCATTGCACTCTATATTTGTTTGCTCTCCCCTGAAACATATTTGAGAAAAAGGGCTGCACGCAGCCAGCCACACTGCACCCTTGTTGCTGTCCCCTAGCTAACCACAACTCCGATCCACAGGTGATTAGCTAGCGAGACCACTGTTCGTCCTAATTTTCTTCTTTTACTAGGATTCCATTTGACTCTACGTGCGTGTGCTATTCTGAAAGTGACCTGCAGAAATGAAAGCCGGTGCGTACGTACGCGCAATATAATACTGCCCTGCTAGTCGATCTTTACGCTCATACTACTATATGATAGGCTGTGCGCATATATTGTACTAATCGTCGGTCTAATTGTTTGGCTAGCTAGCTAGTTTAACTATGGAGGTGACGATCGAGAGCTAGCGCTAGCTCATCATGATCAGGCAAATTAAACATCGACCGATATGGATTTTCTGCGCAGGAAATATATATAATTGATCTGTCGGCTAATTATAATATTAATTCCGTGATGAATGCATTAATTGCAGGATGGCACGTACCTGAGAAACGGGCCGGGGCTGTGGAACCTGGGCGACTACGGCTTCCGTCACCTGTTCGACGGCTACGCGACGCTGGTCCGCGTGTCGTTCCGCAACGGGCACGCGGTGGGCGCGCACCGGCAGATCGAGTCGGAGGCGTACAAGGCGGCGCGCGCGCACGGCAAGGTGTGCTACCGCGAGTTCTCGGAGGTGCCCAAGGCGGAGGGCTTCCTCTCCCACGTGGGCCAGCTCGCCACCCTCTTCTCGGGCTCCTCGCTCACCGACAACTCCAACACGGGCGTCGTGAGGCTCGGCGACGGCCGCGTGCTGTGCCTGACGGAGACCATCAAGGGCTCCATCATGGTCGACCCGGACACGCTGGACACCGTGGGCAAGTTCGAGTTCACGGACAGGCTGGGCGGGCTCATCCACTCGGCGCACCCCATCGTGACGGACACCGAGTTCTGGACGCTGATCCCGGACCTCATCCGCCCGGGCTACTCCGTGGTGCGGATGGACGCGGGAACCAACGAGCGGCAGTTCGTCGGCAGGGTGGACTGCCGCGGCGGGCCGGCGCCCGGGTGGGTGCACTCGTTCCCCGTCACCGACCACTACGTGGTCGTGCCGGAGATGCCGCTCCGTTACTGCGCCAGGAATCTCCTCCGCGCGGAGCCCACGCCGCTGTACAAGTTCGAGTGGCACCTCGAGTCCGGCAGCTACATGCACGTCATGTGCAAGGCCAGCGGCAGGGTCGTGGCCAGCGTCGAGGTGCCGCCGTTCGTCACGTTCCACTTCATCAACGCGTACGAGGAGAAGGACGACGAGGGACGCGTCACGGCGATCGTCGCCGACTGCTGCGAGCACAACGCCAACACCTCCATCCTCGACAAGCTCCGGCTCCAGAACCTCCGGTCGTCCACCAGCCAGGACGTCCTCCCAGACGCCAGGGTGGGCCGGTTCAGGATCCCGCTGGACGGCAGCCCGTTCGGCGAGCTGGAGTCGGCGCTGGACGCGGACCAGCACGGGCGCGGGATGGACATGTGCAGCATCAACCCGGCGCACATCGGCAAGAAGTACCGGTACGTCTACGCCTGCGGCGCCCAGCGGCCGTGCAACTTCCCCAACACCCTCACCAAGATCGACCTGGTGGAGAAGACGGCCAAGAACTGGTACGAGGAGGGTGCTGTGCCGTCGGAGCCCTACTTCGTGCCGCGCCCCGGCGCCGTGGATGAGGACGACGGTTAGTACCTGCTAGTGTTTCAGTCATCGCCGGCTACTTTTTGACATCCACTGCATACAATGCAATGCAAAATGCGTCCCTAATTGACATTGTTTGGAAAACTAAACTTTGCAGGCGTTGCGATTTCGATGGTGAGCGCCAAGGACGGATCGGCCTACGCGTTGGTGCTGGACGCCAAGACGTTCCAGGAGATCGCGCGGGCCAAGTTCCCGTACGCGATGCCCTACGGCCTGCACTGCTGCTGGGTGCCTAGGACCTCATCATCAGACGTGTAGCACTAGCAGATCGATCGACTCTGCTGCTCACATACACTTCCACAGCTTGCCGGCCGACTCGCCAGACATGGGCATAATAACTACAGAAAGAAACATGTCTGCTGGTTTCCTGGCCTTCGATCGGCTCTGAATGGGAAAAGGTATACATACACGTCGTAGTGATGTATATAATATATATATATATATATATATATATATATATATATATATATATACGTGATGCGCTACAGGGAATCATGGTCGATCTTCCCAGCTCAATGTGTGTGTGTGGCTATATATATATATATATATATATATACGTGATGCGCTACAGGGAATCATGGTCGATCTTCCCAGCTCAATGTGTGTGTGTGGCTGCTGTAGACCTGTAGTACGTAGTTACACGCCTGTAATGTGTACATAGCTCATGTGATCGAGCTCATAGTGTTGTTGTTCATTATGTAGACATGTAGTCTAGTGTTTTGTACGTTTTTAAAAAAAAAATACCTAGTGCAGTGATATTCCTTCGTCGAATATACGGAGTACCTCATTATATAATAATATTTCTTTTTTTCCTGAGTTAGCACGAGCCACGATCACCGATCCGCAATCCGGAACGTAAATTCCCGGGACGCGGAACGCTGCTACGACATACGCGACCTTCGCCGTCGTGGGCGTGCTCCTGCGCGAGGACATGGTGGCCAGGGCGTACAAGGTCGTTGCGAGGCGTATGGACGGGGAAAACCAAAACGCCGGCCAACGACATCATCGCCCAGTCTTCCCATAGTTCGAGCGTCTTCTAAGGCGTTTACCTCTGTGTGATGTGCAAGGCACGTCGAAGCTGACGCGCGCCCGTTGCCCGCCGGACGTCGGTATGTTTGGCATCGTGGAAGCCGGGTGCGTTGCTGCCATGGCCATGAACGCCGTGGAGGACGCGCGGGAGGCGGTCAGGCAAGACCGACGACGGGACGAGCAGGCCGGTGCTGTCGGACCTGCGCCCTGTCTGCCGGCGGCCATGTTGCTGGAGATCCTGCGGGACGACCGACGATCGAAGAGCTAAGGCGAGACAGCTGGCGAGGCGCGCCGCGCGTGCGGAATGCCCGGTGCCGCGGTGCGGCGCGAGCGAATGGAGCGGCTCCGTCGCGTGAAAAAAAAAGAGAGGCTCGAATCGATCTCTGTCTCCTTGGATATTGGTTCGATGGTGGATGGCAAGAGTATGTTTTTGCAAACTTGCAGTGTAAAATGTCTAATCCAATCAATATGCTTGATTTCAAAAAGTGCAATGTAATCCTACAAATATGCTTAGCGAACTTTGCATCCCTCCCGAATTTAATTTGTTGTAACTGAACATCAATTGTTTATCGTTCCTAATCAATCAAAAGTGGGGAGAGCTGTCTCCCGACCTTATAGAAAAAACGTAACATCTCACGGACCAACGATTATGCTTTACTACGGGCATCGAATTAAGCATCTTCCTCTCCTCACTTGGTCAGGCGAGCCTAATCTTTACCTGTCATTGAGAGCTGGTTTTGCTCGCTCACTTCAGAAAGGAAAACCCCAGTTGCAAAGAATCGAAGCCGCAGGATAAGGAAAGGAAACTCGTTTCTTTCTTCAGTTTCTGATTGGGCAAGGCAAGGTAAGGCTCTTCTGAGGAACCAATGTGCCATATATTCACTGGTTTGTATGGTAGGTTTCTGTTATCTAGCAAAAACAATACTAGTAAACTATGGGCAATACTTGCAACATGCTTCTGGTTCTGGCAAAATAAGAGTACAATATGTATTCCAATATATGATTCTTGGTATTGGCAAAGCTAAAGTAATTTGAAGAGGATATACAGCTTATCTCGTAAATGCATGGACTTAGACCATATGATGGTAAATATATATGATAATTTTAGTCCTGATGATTTGATTTTACTCTATATATCTTGGTTACTGATTCTTGGACCCAAAGCAAAACGAGAGATCATCAGACGAAACTACAGAGCTTCATATGGCTTCAGCTTCACCTGCTGTTACACTGTCCATGTCATAGTAGCAATTCATTCCATTTCACAAAACCAAGCAAAGGCACCTTGGAATGCAAAATTTCCACAGGAATAAAATAGAAATTTCACAGTAATCAATTCATTTTTATAGAAAAAATACAGGGAAAAAAATCCTGCATTACAAAATAGGCCTAAAAGAAAAAATAGGCCACCATATTCTTCAAACCAAACACCCTTTAAAGATGTCGCTAAGGTACCTAGATATAATTTGGCACTCCTATTTCCATACAGCCAGGCACTCAATGAGGTTCCTACAAACAAAGTCTACCTTGTTTAAACGGGGATAAAGCCTCACTCCACAACCTATCACAAATTTCATCAGACTCCCTACCTGCAGAAATGTCATTACGAAGATCAAATGCTGAAAACCATGAAGCGCCCCTATAATCTGCTCCATGACAATAACAATGAGCACACCAATGTTATACTTTTAATCTAACTCCTTTTTTGTGAATTCGTGGTTCTCTCGGATAGTAGCTGTGCTGACTAGTGACTCCAGCACACTACTGCCATGGGCTCTTCTTTCTACCAGTTTTCCGCATAGAACTTGTTTTTGAACTCTGGTAAAGTGAGGTAAAAAAGGGTTTAAGATGCAGATGTTTCAATATGCTTATATCCAAGGAAATTTTGTTGTCTGACTCACAGATTTAAATTTCAGTTTCCCTCTGACTCTGTTCTTCTGAGGTTTCAGTTTGTAAATTCGAACCATCCAATGGTGGGTTGTGAAAACCTGCATTCAGCAGCATGGAAACACAAGGAATGCATTATTCAAGCAAGATGAAATTTTTCACGTCCAAATTTGGGGAAAAAAGAGAATAAAAGCACTGCACCTCCTCAAAATGTGTAAGTTTAAAATGCTTCTTCCCTATTTCATATCTTCTCACTCTATCAAAGCCCTTACCATCAGTTTCGACAAATCTGCGAACATTGGAAAACAAGGTTACACTTCATTCACAAATGTGTCAATTGAACACAGTATAATAACTTCGATGTGTCACAGACCTGTAATAGCAAAGCTTGTACATGAGGGAATTCAGCATGATTGGGGTGCCATGAGCATCAACACGGTAGTTGCCATCCTTCTAGAGAAATAAGGTACACAAAACAAAACACCAAATATTTGACAGAGCCTTTTCATCTCAGGATGTAACCCACCCACCCACAACCAACAGACGCACACACCAAAAAAAAAGGCTAGCAACTAGAAGATAGTACCTGAGGACCCACTGTTAGATATATAATTGTATATATCCTAGGGGGTCCTATGTAATTGTGTTTACTTGTACTCCAAGTCATGTATGACTATATATATGAAAGCCACCCAACCCCTAAGGGTAAGAGGTGTTCCGCTATCTCTCTACATGAAAGTCATTTTGGTTTTGTCCTAAGTCAAACAACCCTAAGTTTGACTAAGTTTATACAAAAAAAATGTGTCAAATGAATATCATTTGATAGGAGCCAGGGTATAGCAGATAGCACAGGTGTTAGCAGTGGGCGATCGGTGGTTGGGGCTTAAACCCCCAACGATGTGGCGGAGCTGTGCTTGCAAGCGAGTGAGAGAGGGACATGACAGACATGCAGCCTTGCTTGATTCTTATCAAACGAATACTCCAGGTATATACCCCAAAGCCTAACAGACTTGAGTTAAGATGCAACAACCAAATCTCCTAACAATTGGGAAACAATTCAACAAAAAGAAACCGGAGCAGCCAAAGCCTTGTGCGGCGCCCGCGCACTGGCTTGACGTTCAGCCACGCTTGTGCTTGCGCCGCTGATACGTGATGCCCGTCATGACATCATTAGATTCATCATGAAATATATTTTCATAGTAAATCTATTTGGTGCCATAAATATTGATAATCTTCTATATAAACTAGGTCAGACATAAAATGCTTTGACTTAAGACAAAACCAAAACGTCACTCTTTGAGAGACAGTAGTATTGTCCGGGCCTTTCTCTTAATTAATAAATGCAGATCATATTCCTGTTATTGGCAAGGAAATGCAAGAGGCAAGTCCACAACTTACAAGGTAATCTGCTTCCTTTATTTGAGGGAATACACCACCTCCGATTCGAACCATCCAGAGGAACTTATTAATATCATCACTTGGGTAGCCAATAAGCCCTGAAAAAGAATCACCTGGTTTAGGTGAATGGCAGCACTTGTTTAAGGCAATTGTTTGCTTCTAGAAGCCAAAAATGTAACAACCTCCAAAGATAACAAGCACATATTTGACATCTAAGGAATTGAAGATCTCCCATGCTGCTTTTTCGGGGGATGCCATTGCAATCCCAACTGTTGCTATGTGTGTGTTATTCCATGTATTATTGTCCACAATAACAGTTCTGTTTGCCATTGCAGTTGTCTGATAACCATAGTCCCACCAAGATGCAACCTGCCAAAATAAATATCATATTGCTGTCAGAATAAACACAGATAGTGTAATAGTAAGAAGCAAGGTATACCTTATCATCTACATCTGTGTTATGGCGCAGCCATCCATAAGCTTCACGGAAATCATCAAAAACATGAAACCCATCATGTGAACGAGATGTTAGCACAATTGAAGGTGCTGAATATGCTTCTGCAGCAGACCACACACAATGGACCTGCAAAAATGGCATCATTTACAAGCGATGTTCATGTAATCTAACGGGAATGTAGTTTGCAGAAAGAACAGTTCCCTTACCACGTAAAAACCAGAAAGTATGATCAGCAGCATTATGCCCACAGCAGATGGCCCGCAAGGAAATACTAAAAGCTTTTCTTCAGTTCTATGATCAACAAGTGAACTTCCCTCTGAGTCTCTGTCTTTCTTCCGATTTTTCTTGGATGATTTTTCCTTCGAAACCATTTCTGAGTTGGTAGGAGTATCATCAGAACTCCCATCCCCTGCCTTGAATTTGATAAAATATCATGTGACTGAATAACCCAATGGAATAAATGGGGGGGGGCGGGGGGGGGGGGGGGGGGAGAGACATAGAAGATTCATCATCCAGTATTGGACCGCTGAAATTTCATTGATCTTGTAAGGACACCAAAAGCTTCAGACAGAGCAATCCCAGACAAAATGCATGCAGCAGGAGCAAGGACCAGCATAAGTCGGACCTATCATTGCAATAACATATCGATTGATAAAAAGACCAGCATTGTACTGCAGTTTACAAATGTTCCATGCTAAAGGGCTTTACCATTACTCCAGAGAAATACACAGAGGTTACCAAGTACAGAACCAAAAATGAACTTGCATCAGATAACGGTAAGAAGCATGACTGAAAATTGAGTTAACGCCAATCAGTCAAAAGTCAAAAACATGGTAAAACTAACTAACAAAACTTCTTGTTCACCTAAAAGAAATGGAATACTTACTATGATCCCAGCAGGAACTAAGAAGGCCAGCACATTGATATCCATAAAATAAGAAGGCCAGGTTGGTGGTTGGTGTTCGCTCACACTAGCAATTATAGGGATGTACTTGCTTGCATAGGTTCTGTCAGGAGCAAAAGGAAAAGGTGAAAACAAACAGCCAATGTGTCAACTTATACAGAAAAAGAAGAAATATGGATTTATTGTATAACAAGAGTTGATATCAGGTTTAGCGGCAACTAGGAAAAAATACAACAGAGGTCCATTTGACAACAAATATACTCTTGAGAAGTCGAGATTATGTTGAAAGCTCATTATGCATGCAAAAATCAAGGTGTCACAAACATGTGTGCCTGTAAATACCATTGCTCTTTATGTAACAAAGGGGAAAGCATAAAGGAGCACTAGTAAACCTCTCTAGCAACCTTAACAATCAAATCTTAAAAGTTTGTATTCCTAGAGACCAAATCTGACATCTTACTTTGCAACAGAACATCAAGAGCTCAACAATTCAACTAACAATGTCAACTTGATAAGAACTTACGGATCCAGCAGACTCAAACTGCGACCACTCCAGCCTTTTGTTGGGCTAGATGCAATCAATGCAACGAGTATTGCTGCAACAGCAAAACAAACAGCCCTGCAGGATTTTTGCTGTTAGATGTGTCAAGTGGATAGCTAGCAGTTCAGTGACCTAAACATGAACAACTGCTTCATTTTGGCCCTTGAGGAACAAATCTGTCTTTGCTCAAAATTATGAATCATTAATAGATATAACATTTATTATGCATTTTAACTAGTTCCAACTTCCAAAATAAAAAACTTACAATCCAAGTGTAATTACAAATGTCATGGCCACTTTGAACAGTCGAGGAGTTAAAAGTCCTTTGATGTAATAAACCAGAGCAACCACATGGAGGATTATAAACACCTGTTTTTGAAATAACAGAGAGGATAGAGGGGAGATGCATTAGCTTGCAGCCAAGGTTTTACTGAATTGGGAAAAACTAAGAAACAAAGTATAACATGTAGGTAGGTCAGGACTCAGGAGTGCAAGTGGGTACCAAATGGTGCTTTCTAGGTCAGCTAGTTTAGTTCATTTCTCTCCCTAAATTATGTATCATGTCATTCTTATTTATTTTAGCATGTTTTGGGTTGACCTAATGACTGAAAAGAAGTGCAACTTGCATCCCTAGTAGACACACAATGGACATACCAGAAATGATGCAAAGTGCTCTGAGGTCATTACTGCATTAAAACCAACAACAGGTACCAATGCTGCCAGAAGTGTTCCAAGCACAATCTGCATTGTTTTTACCGGTATGAAAAAATTTGTATTCGCTTTACAAAAGATTTGATATGAAAATAAACCTACGGACTTACAAGGGGAGCATAAGCAATATAAAGTCGTGAAGAGTAACGACCAGTCACAATACACAAGAGAACATGCATCGGGATAAGATTGATGATGAAAGTGTAGCCTCCCCAAGAACAAACCTGAAAGGAGAAATACAGTGTCATATCTTGGATACATGGTCTATACCAGTTACTACAAATACAAAAAAATGGAAACAGAAATACCATGTAGAAGTACGAGAGAGCATTAAGTGTTGCATAAAAGAGTGATCCAGTGTTTAGTGTCTGCAAAATCATTTCATATACATGTTTAAAGTAGCAAAGAGATACTTCAGAGAGAGAAAGGAACAGAAGGAAAACTTTGAGATCACTCACCTTTACATATAGATAAAACGTGAATATTAAAGCAAATATAGCTACAGCTTCATTATCGTAACTGCCAGCGACAGATCTTGAGATGTATGATGGGACCTGCATATTGGCAGGGAGTGATGAGTAGGTCCTTTATTAAGTGACATTTACAAGATAGGATCAACGGTATACTGCTAAACATCTAAAAAGGTTGAAAACCTGTTAGAAGGCCTTGTTTTTTTTACATTTATATGGAAAAGGCCGGTGTTAAACATCATATTAAATGAGGGGAAACAATATCCCGCACATAGAAACCCAATTCGTAACATGATTTTCACTAGTAAGAAATTTTCATTGTCAGTGAACAAAGCTCACAAGTTAACTTTCCTTCAGGTCTCAGCTCACCAATTTGGTTTTCTGATTAACAGAACAGTGAGCCCTTAACATGTAGGGAATATATCTACTTGTCAATGATAGGCAACACTATTTTGAATGAGAAAGACCAAAGGCCAAAGCAGCTCCTTCGAATGTTTCGAACATAGAAGCTCAGAAGTGGTTCAATAATTGTTCTTTTTTCTTTAGTTCCTTCAAATTTAACCACAAAACAATCATACCAACGTGAATGCAGAACTGTTCAAGGAGAGACCATATTGAGCATAAGCAAACAAGGACTTGCAATGAAAATGGGTTGTTCAGATCATAACAACTAAAACAATAAAGTGCCAAGACTTCAGGTCTTCAGCTCTTTTTTTTTTTAACGCAGGAGAGCTGTGTTTCATTATATTATAGAGAAGGTCTTCAGCTGTTAAGCTCAAAGACTCAGAAAATATTGACAAAGCTAGAAAATCCTTATCTAATTGCCTCATTCATGATGCGCCCACAAAAGAATAGAAGAGCGAAAAATGTAAAATCAAGTAAACATATCGAGGATCTAGTATTTTTCAGGAAAAAAAACATAGTTAATATAACAATTACCATTGCTAGAATAGTTGCTGCCATCAAACCAGCCCCAGGGCCCTTTGTTTCCTGGAGACATAATAGTGAGATTACTAAAGAACTTCAGTAATCCAGATTAAGAGCATGGGTTTTTAATAATAACAAAACAACCTTGGTTAATAGGTAAGTTGCCCAGGTCGCATTGACTGAGAAAATTGGAGCAGTGAAGACGCAGACAGTCTCCACCGACAGTGGGATATTAAGGGAATTCAGCAGCCTATGCCAACCAAACAATTGAGTCATCCTAACAGTAGTCCAAATCTACCTAATGAAGCCTTCCTCTAATAGTATGCATTGGCAGTGCAATATTTCACATACCACCATATTGTACCAGCAGTAAGTGTCAAACCAGGATAGACAGTGCCGCCAATAACACGCCCAAGAGGATACCTAAATGCAGGTGACAGTGAGCATTGAGCATAGAAATAACTGAAAAACAAGGATAGATTCAAGTGTTCTTGGAAATCTTACCATGCTCGGTCATCAAACCAGTTCCAGAATTCATATATGCCATTCTTTGACAAGAACTGAAAACAAGGGGGGAATTAAAATGAATCAAAATTTAAGCGCATTGCACCACTGCTTTTGAAACATTAAGACAACTTGTGCACAAATCCAAGCAGCAAATGTACATTGGAAAACATTTCTGCCATTTAGTCACCCAAATGTTGGGACCATTCAATATATCCACATGTCGCCTGAGATTATACAGCCGTATATTACAACAGACAAATTGCAAAGAAGTCTAGGGATCCAAGTGGTACCCAGTGTTTTCTGGGTCAGGTAAATAATTAAATACAGTGGCAATGACATTTTCTAAATAAATTGCATAGCAAGTTTTGGGTCGGCCTAGTGACCCAAAAGAAATGGAGCTCGTCGCATCCCTACCGTACCGAATTCCCTAACCCTATAACTCGTTGAAGAGAACATAACATTGCGTCCTAAGCGAACTCAACTCCTGATGCATCCCAATAAGTCAATAACAGACTGTGGACAAACACGGAAGCACCACGGGGGGAAACCTGGGTGACGCGGTAATTGAAGTAGGGATCGAACTCGTGGATGACGCTTTCGTACTTGATCACCTGCGGCGCATCAAGGACCAGTAAGACAGGCATGGGTCCGAGCAAACCGAATTCCCAATTCCCAAAAGGATCTGAAAATGGTGGGAGTGGGGTTCGGGTCGATCTTACAGAGAATAGTCGGATGGAGAAGGCGAGGACGCCGATGAGAAGGAGGGTGAAGGTGCACAGCACTCCGCCGAAGGCGTTCCGGAGGCGATCTACGCTTCCGCTTGACGCCACAGAGGACTGGGGCTCCGGCATTGCTGCTGAGAAGCAGAGTTTTGGGGGCGAAGGAAGCCAAAACAAAAAAAATGGCCGGGGGCTAGGAGGCGGAGGTTTATGAAGTTTCTTAGAGCGTCCTCAGTGTAGGGGAGCAGAGTTGGGTCGTTCGGTGGGCCCCACAGTGATATGATGGCTACTAAGTATTCAACCTCGAACCTCTAATGTGAAAACCGCGTGTCGATTCTATAGCTACCCTAACATGTTATTCCTCTCTCTATTCTTGTCTCACTTCTGACACGCTGGGGAGAGAGAAGAAAATAGACCGGGTTCGTTGCATAGAAGCGGTGCCTTTATCGAATCAAGCACGTAGTGTATAGGACCTGGTGCGGTGCTATGGTGGCATTTATGCCATGTAAAACAGACACACTGCAGATGCCCTTAGGGCCGTTTGGATCACAGAAATTATGCAAAAAAAAAAGAGTGTACTCCGTATTTGTGTTTGGCCTGCGGTGGCGTTTGGACTCTGGGACTGGGAGAAGAGTCGGCGATCATCGGGTCACGAAGTGGCAGCAGTGTAGCTACGTCATGTTCGCTTGCGGCTTATCAGTCATCAAAACAACGTTTTTCTCTTACAGAAAAATAGTCAAAACAGCATCAGCTGGTTTATCAGCCATCAAAATGGTCAAGCGAACAGCCCTAGTTTAAAAGAAATTTAGATCTTTTGTAATACTATAAATTTGTTCTAAACTATAATATATTTTAATTTTTTTTAAATACATTGTTTTACTATGTATGTAGATCTAGATATATAATGCATATTTATATACAACAAATGTAACGTAGGTAGAAAAAACAAAATGTTTTGTAATAATTTTATAATTTGGAACGGATGCGTAGCTCACAAGTAAAAGATTCGTTTTCTTATGGTTGCCAAATCTCAATGATTGTTGTCATCACTAACTTTTGCATTTTTCTTCAAATAGAATGAAGATTGGTATACAAGCAATCTTGATGTTTTAGGATTTTTATCAGGATAGATTAATGCTCAATAAAGATTACATATGTACATCTATTTATGTAGGCGCCAGATCGTATGCAAACTAAGGTTCCTGTGCAACATTGCAAACTATTCATCTGAACCCCAGAATACTCATCCTATGGATCCAAAGAGAGGTGGGGTACTTTTTCATTTTAACGCCCACCAGCCACATGAGAAAAGTTTCATTTTTTCCAAAAAAAACCCTCCCTCTCTCCTCGGAGCCACTTCCGTTCCGCTCCTCGACCTCCTCCTCGCCGGCGCCATTTATGTATTGAACGTGACTATGTTAATTAAAGAATTAGTCCTTTATTATTAAAAATGAATGCATGGAAACATGTATACTGCACACTCGAACTTATATAGACCCCAAGAGCTAATGAAATATCAAAGTTTTAAGAGAGGGATTGTATATGCTTCTTGCTTCATTTTACGATTAAGATAGGTATACCATTTTGTTTCTATCCTAATGCGTTAGAAAAAAAATCACACTAATTACAACGATGCACATGTCGCTAACTATGTTTTTATTTAGGAAGAGAACGCACGTCGCGTTGTAAGAGCAACTCCAACAGTTTGACAATTTTGGTTTGGTAAAACATAGAAGGAATAGATATGCCAAAGCAAAAAATATGTAATCTCCAACAGTTCTCCATAATGACTTGGCAAAAACGGAAATTATGGACTAGTGGACCCGCTGCCTAGTGTTCCGCCGTGAAAAAAAGGAAGGAAAAAAAAAGATTGACGCCCACGATTCTAGAAAAAAAATTGTCTCCCCTTTTTTACGGTCACCAAATTGCCAAGTGTGGGCTCCTATTTGTAACTTTGACAAAAATGTCAAACCCAAATGCCAAACGATTGGTCATCAATTTTTTAGTTTTTTTGGCAAAATTAGATATGTCAAGTCTAAATATCAAACTATTGAGTTGCTCTAAGGTTCAAGTTTCACGATTTTGATAAAAAAGGAAAATCGGGCCACGTAAGACAGTTGAAAATCGAAATAAACGGTAACATGCCAAGAGAAAAGAAACTCACGCACACTCGTCGTATTGGTTAACGGTGGCAGACATTGGGACTGAAAAAACCAACGCTAGTAGTTTACATGCTCCTTACATGAGTTGCATTGTTTTACAAGAAATGAAAGTCAAATGTTTTGTATCCACCCATGGTAGTCATCCTGGAGGCTGCCCGAAGGCTTCAGAGAATAACGAAAAGGGCTAGTGTTACGAAACGGAGAAAAGCAATCGACTGGTCAGGCCATTTTGTTATATTCCTTTCTCAGAAAAGCTGCTCCGATGAAGAAATTATGTTTTCAAGCAACATGCTAGTACTTTCTTTCCTTCCTTCATGCTGCATTCGAAACCAATACAATGCACTAAGCAATACAGCGCTGAAAAGCCAAGCGAACAGGCTGGATTTAAGTTCATGCTACAGCGCTCAGCATGCTGCATGCATTCGAAACCAATACAATGCACTAAGCAAGTAAGCAGAGTACAATGTGTGGTACATCTAATGAACTGCTCTGGGCTCTGCCAGAGCAGACCTACGATCAATCTTTCTCAAACCTGATCATTTGAATTGCCAGGATGCCCCAAACACAGGTCACAATCACCAGCAAACTGAACGTCATACTCCTGTGCTAAAGTGAGCTTGGACTAAGGGTCTTCAAGAATGGCACGTGCCAGATTTGATGCTAGAGCCAATCTCGCAGAGCTCATTGCATGCCTTGGTAGGTGATTGCTGGAAAAATCAGGCCGCAGCTTGGCCATTGATAATTCTTGCAGCTTGTTGAGCAACAATGTCGTCTCAGCAACATTCATAAGAGGGCTGAGTTTGCTATTAAGTAGCTCCACCTGGACAAAGTGGTGACAGAATTACGGAATAGATTTGGCTCTGTGGTCTGGATAGAACTGGTACTGGCATCCTAAGCCAAGACAGAAATAAAAGTTACCGAGTCATGTAGAAGGGGTAGCCAGAAACGTTGTGGTGTGGATGGGTTTTTCATAAGCTGCAAAGAAACACATTTATATGGTCAGGAGACTGGATACAGCAGACTATTGGCATCCTCCAGGATCCATTTTACAAACCAAAAAAAAAAAAAACTGGATCCTCTTTTTCCTCAAGGTAGGGGGGGGCTGAAATGTTGATCTCTTTTTTTCAAAAGAAAAAAAAAGAGAGATGGCAGCTCTGCCTTTCAATTAAGATAGCAAAAGGAGTTTAAACACAGTATGAAAAAACAAAGAAAGGAGGGGCACTTCCCCAGCTGGGCCCACGAAGTGTTGATATATGGTTAAAAAACACAACTGGTATGTTAGAACTTCACCTGTATTAGAAAATCCACAGTTTGCTGAGCAGCCTCATCACACCTTCTGTCTAGAGCTTGTTGCAGAGACCTCTTGAAATCCCGGTACCTTGGCACAATCATATCCTAAGCTGACATTCAACATTGTCATGTAGAGAAACAAATTTGATGGACAAATAAATACCTGTGAAGGAACTCAAGACCACCCGCACTACCAATGTCAGAACCAAGGAGCTCGAGCAGCCCTTCCCATTGCTAAAAATACAAAATCGCTATTAGCTGAAGGGGATTACTCTTCCTTTTGATTACTAGGTTACTATTGTGCAGAGAACTAGTTGCCAATTACATCTGAGGAATTTAGAAAGAAAAACGAAACCTTAAAACTATCATCTGTGACTGACTTTCCAATGTGTTCGAATAACTGTTGAGCAATTCTGTCAAGACAAACTTTATCATGAGCTTGCTGGAACCAGTATACACCAGTTCCTTTTCGTCCATGCTTCCAATGATAAATGCCAGCAATCTAAAAGAGAAAGAAGTAGTTATCAGATATGAATCCTTAGTTTAAGCTAACATTGAGTTCAGTTGAGAACAATGGAAAATGGAAGTTTGACTAAGCAACATCCAACACACAAGATGATCACCATGCCATGTCCCTATTTTTCATTAGTAACAAAAGGTTGTGCAAGATTTTTAATCCACGTTTACCTTCATGATGACTGTACTAACATTCTCCAGTTCGTACAATCGGCAAATTTCCAAAGTCTGCCCACAGAAATGAGGATTATAGACAATAAAAGTGGGTCTGAGATGCTGAAAGCCAGTATAGAATTAAAATGCATGGTACCTTGAGTACTAGGCAATTATCTTGTATGGGTTGCTTGAGAAGTAGAATCTCCAAGAGTCCTAGGCCTTGGTTTAGACATGAGGACAGATAAGTCGGTGCAATCTGAGAACCAAACATACAAGATAGCCAAGATAAATGTTGTCAAAAGGAGACATATTTGCTATCACAAATGACAACAGAAATTCAAAAGTTTCTCATACTAAAAGTAAAACAGATTAATATAGAAGATCAAAGGCATATGCACATATAAATATTCAGCAAAACATATAAAATAGTTCCTATTCACAACTCAGTTGGAACCCATTTCCTATTTACCATTGGATGGAAACATGCTTCAGTAAGCCAACCGAGAGGTAAAAGGGAAAAGAGATCCATGCCTCAGTAAGCCAACCGAGAGGTAAAAGGGAAAAGAGATCTCAAGGTTAGATAAACAGACCAAAAGGCTAAAAAGGAAATGATCAGGGGCAGATATGGACCTAGGGCCACTAGGACCACAGCCCTAGGCTTGGCCCAAAATACTCTTATACTACATGTGATTTTTTGCCCAATCTGAAGTAACACTGGGCTGTTGGGCCAAATTCTTACTCCCAGCCGGTCCAGACACACAAAAAAAAAAGCGGGAGCTCCTTGACACCTGATTGTGACTCCGGAAGTCAGCGTGGACCACCGCCGCAATCCGACTTGGCGACTCGACTCCCATCCCTGTTCGGCCGTTCCTCTCCCTGTACGACTGGCCCGTTCCTCCACTTGACCGACTGGCTGCTGCAGTTCTGCTTAACCCTAGTCGTCATGCAGCTGCCATCTGCTGCCGCACGCCCATTGCGTCACCACCAGCCGGCAACTCGACAAGAGGGGTTGTGGCAGCCCATCACCACCAGGTCCTCTAAGCTAGCCGCTAGGGGCTGTACACGGCTCCGTGCTCCATGGCCGGAGGCACGTTGGGCGGCCGGCAACTGGAGTGCCTCTGTGCTGGTGGCCCCTTCCCTTCTGCAAGACTGCAGAGCAGTAGGGGTACACCGCACAAGCACAGGAATACATTACAACAGGTTGTTCTCTAATCCGATTGATCCAAGCCTCCAGCCAAATATGAAATAACACAATCTCCCGTTCCAATTTTCCATAGTTCCATTTTCAATATATTTGTTTTTTTGTAGGATGTAGCACCGAGCAGGTGAGCAGTCAGGTTGTTTTACTTTGTTTTCTTTTGCATTCCGTAAACTTACACAATGGAGAGGACAAAAGACATTGAAATCTTTTTTTTTCTCTTGGTCCTAGACTCCTACGCCTATTATACAACCAAGTCAATCTTTTGTTTCTGTATAAGTACAAATTTGCAATGAGAACTAGTAATGGAATGCCATGCGACTAGAATCAGTCTGTTGTACAATTATGTGGAACCGAGATACATCCAGTAAATTATGTATTTTATTGTTCACCTTTGTGAACAAATTGATATGCTGATCATGTTTCAAATTTTTAAGTGGCTAACTACTGGCCCTAGGCTTGGAAATTCACCAGCTCCGCCACTGGAAATAATCCCAGTTAAATAATGCATGCATACAATTCGTGCAGTTGCTAGTTCAAGAAGTGCATGGCTAATGCCTAATAAAAATACATAGAACTAAACTAATTAGTTGGTGGCATATAGGGTTACTATGTTAGATAACTAACCTGCCAAGTTAAAGAATGAGAACATAAAACTTGAGCATAGACTAGCCGGTGCAGTTCCTCTATGCTTATACCACCTAACTTAGGTCGCCTTTCATGCAACATAATATCCGCATAGTCATTATAAGCTGTCAGAAGTTCCATAGCGTGTGTGACCAGCCTGCAGGTACAAATGCCCAAATCAGTTAAGACAGTGTTTCAATGAATAGAAATTAGCAAATTGTCCATCTTACCAAGGGCCAAAACTTTTTGTGCATTCTGCCAAGACAACCTAACCATGGAAAAGATGTCATACAAACAAAAAATAAGAATGTATAAGAAGTCCAAGGACATAGATAGAGGATGACTTCATGCTCTAACCTCTGGATTTTCTGAAAGGACACCAATAATGAGGCCTGTTAATCCATTACTGCCAAAGGGTGGCTTAAGCTGTATGCATTTCTGTGCTAAATGGTGCATCCCTTCAAAACCCTGACAAGATGTATATTTTATTATGATGTAAGATGTCAATTTTTCAAATGCATACTTCCTTCGGAAAAACTTAAACAAGGGTATGAACTATTGAACTATATACTAAAAGTGTTTCCTAACAATCCTTTTGAAGTGTTCTTTATTGGGATTTCATTTATGCTGAAGTGGAGTTTGCAACTCAAGCAACACCGCCAGGACAAACTGAAGGAGATCAAGAAGAGAACAATGAACTGGATGAACAATTTCATTCCAACCAACTACCCGATGTCGGACATCATCAAAATCTAAATAAATCTGTAACAGGACAGCAGCTTCGGCTTTACGTTTACTTTTGGATGGTAAACTGGTATGCCCAGCACCTTGGAAACACTTAAGAGCAGAGGGAACTCTTTCCAACAAAAACAAAATAAAACTATACACTGAAAAGTAATTGTTTGCATGAGAAAAGGAAGAAATTGAAGGGCTAAGGGAATCCAATCCCCCAAAAACACATCTGCTGTCATCATACATATCACGGTGCAATGCAGTTTAAATTAATAGCAGGTATCTGGGCTCATATGGTGGGTCCAGGATATATCAAATAAATGATCTCACGAGCAAGCATGTGTTTTAATAATAGTAATTTTGGCATGGAATTTTCTTTCTGGGAAAACCATTTGAAACCTTTTCAGTATTATAATTAAGGAGGAAACGCCCATGGCCCATGAAGCATCTATTCTTGAGAAATGGTCATTAAGCGATGCAATCATCAGCTATTAACAACTTAATCAAGCAGAGGAAGTGAGGAACCACAAAGCACTATAGATTATAATACAAGAGAACTAACCACTGTAAATGGTTTTATGTAAAGAAAATGAGAAACAAACAGCTCCAGCCAATGCGAAGTAGCATCAGTGAGTTCCTTTATGTTCCCCATCATAATATGAAGCAAATTCTTCAAACCATCACGGGTTTTTTGGTGGCCGCACTGGATCCAAAATGCACTGCACTCCAGTTTAGTTACTTGACCTCGCCACTTTTCCCATGCCTGAAAAAACAGATACCTTAGCAAAAGCTTTCCACTGACTTGATCATAAGGCTTACAAACATGCACAAAGAGGACTTCCAAATCCAAAATATGCACAAAAAAGACACCTGAAGGATGCCACACATATTTGGACCATTTAGAATCAATATTATATATTTTTATACAAACAAAATTGTGCCTTTCACGTTTTCTTTTTCATTTTGACAAAATAATCACAGAAAGTAGATAGAAATGGTGCAGCAAAGCAGCCATATCATTCGCAACAATGAACAATCTGATGGTTGTACTGAGAACTTCAATCTGCAACAGTACCAGGTCATTATGGTGATTATAAAAAGTCATAGCTGTGAAGCATCTAGGTTCCAGCATGCAGTGGAAAACTAATAACAGAGCAAGAATAAAAAACGAGCCAACCAACTTTTGTAGGAATTTTTCATTGATATGAAATAATTTTTTTGTTAATGGCACAGGGTTCAAAACAAAGTAATAGCTCAGTTGGTAGAGCCTCCATTTTGAGAGGCTAGCCGCCCATGCTCAAACCCGGTTGCTCACAGGTTGTCAAGTTTTTTTTGCCAGCATAGAACTAGTGCAATCATACAATATCCATAATTCAAGGGAATTCAAGGGGACAGAAGATGATAATTGCTTCAAGAGAAAATGGCACCATTTTATAAGACAAACCTTGATGAAATCAGGTCTTGTTTTGCAGCACTGGCCTAATTTACCAGTTGGCAAATTTGGTCTCATGCGGGGCATCGTTGATACAAGAACAGCAACAGCCTCGACCAATCCATTTTCTGTCTGGTAACCAAAGGAAGAAAAGTAATTATTTTAGGAAACCAGGTATACATAAAATCAACAGACAACATAACATGGTGGCACATGGCCAAAGCTACAAGGAATACATGTATAGCTACAGCCTCAAATAAACTCCTGAAGAAAATGCATATCAGTGAAAGAACTAAAGTAATAACATTAAGCTAGAGTACATTACATCATAGCTCAGTTACATTTTCATGGAATCTTACTTGTAAAATAAATGAATTCAAGCATAAAAGGAAAGGAAAATCAAATCTAAAATGAACAAGTCAAACATAAATATGAGTCCTCATATTATGAGTTCCCACCTAAATTTAAGTTCAAACAGATCCATTCTGCCATTCCGAGTTTCCACTTTCATCGTCACAACAGTCGTACAAAACAAAGATCCATGTCAGTATTATATGCTACTGTTCCCACTCAACCCAAATTGGCTTGATTTATAAGAAATTGTTCAGTACACAACCAGGACTTAAATTAATTGTATTTGTTGCAGCAGGCGAACCATTTTAACAGTTCAGACTTCAAACTCCACGGTAAAAGGACGTGGAGCAAAACAAAGCATAATTCATATATGTCTATTACTGTACATTTGGACACAGTCTTGCAGTTGAGATGCAGAGTTGTTTGATCAAAAACCGAACGAATACATAAATAAAAATAATATGCACACAGACACATGCATACATTCAAGAACCATACATTTTATAAATTCTTTCTTGGATATACAAAATACATGACCAACGAAAAAATGTCTTCTTCTGTCTTTAGCGTCATGCTTAAGGAGAGGTCTAACATAAAAAAATATGTGTTCGCCAATTCCCAGGGCCTGTTAGGCACGTCCGGTTAATTTCATCCTCAAGACGAGCTTGCAAAAACCTCCAATTAAGTTGTGCTTCCATGGTCATCAAATATTTAATCGTCGTCGTCAACCATATGCGGCATATGGTTTAGTAATAATATGGGTGGTTTTATGACGTCAAAGCTCGGTTGGGACATTAACATCGCCACACTGGAGTAGAACAGAACATATTGTTGATGAAGGGGGGACTTTAGCCTCATCGGTGCCCAATCATGTACACCAGCCTTCATTAACACAAACGTGTGTGAGTTGCCTTTGCCTCTTCGGTGCCCAATCCCGTTAGTTGGGACGTGTCGATGCAGTAGTGACCTCGCCTTGTCGGCAGTTTGCCATGATTTCGTCTAGCCTCGTCGGCACTAGACGTGAAGTGAACGCAACATAAGAATATCCGCAACAATTGGCAATACAAGTATTGCTTGGACAATGCTTGCTCATGTAATCGAATCGACAGCCTCCTGGTGTAGGTATTTTTCTCATAGTGATGGGCAAGGTTTTCCCGTCTCGCACGCCTTGATTTTTCGTCATCACGACGAGCGGGATTTTCCCATATCGTGCGGTCTTTGTTGCGACGAGCAGAGTTTTCCCATCTCACGTGTTTCAACGAGCGGGATTTTCCAGTCTCGTGCGTCTTGATTTTCCGTCATCGCAACGAGCATCTACATGCAAAGACAGTGCTCGCGTCGAGAAAATATATTATCAGTTTGTCGAGCTCAGTGAGGGCAACCCTCGCTGGTTACCAGCATAACGAGCTCAGAATGGCAGCCTTTCGGTGTCACTCACATTAGTTCGAGAATTACGCCAAATTTGGTCGCAGCGACTTTTACTTGTATGGATAGAGCCCGCGGAGGCAAATAACTTATCAATCATCGAACTCGGTGAGGGCAACCCCTAGCTGTAATTACTAGCATCCTGAGTTCATAAGTAACATGATCCGGCCAACGTGGCATCTCCACCACGTCAGTGTAGATGCATCTCACGAGCAGTCACTCATGCACATTTAGACTTGTTAACACATAAGACTAGATGCTCACTGGGAAACGTAACAAATGGCACGGACGACATTATCGTAGTTGAAGGAGGGCGTGCGTGTAGGATCCAGCAACGATGGGGAGTTGGCATCTGGTCGAGGCTGCTCTAGGTGCAGTTTCTTGGCGAGATGGGCAGCAGGGCTTCATTCTTGGTGTGCGGCGCTGGCCTAGAAAGAATTTAGCAGGAGGCTGGCATAGAGGCGTATGCCGAACCGATCTGCCCAGTTGGCCAGGGTCGGTTTATATAGGGGCAAGGCAAGAGGTGATTGGTTGCTTCGCTAAGTAACACAAATTTAGATTAGATTAGAATATGATTTCTAACCACATGCACGATTTTATCTCCAAGGAATCTCTCTCTGAAGCCAAACATCATCTCCAACAGGTTCAAGTAGAATATCTCCATTATTCCAACGACATGTGCAATTTTCCTTCTAAAATATCTTTTAGAGGTGGGGCCACAAGTCAATCACGGTAAATATGGTACGCTTGTACTTGTGTCAATAATATGCGCTGGATAAATATATTCATATTCATCTTGTTAAAGACAACAAATTCTACACAAAAAAATAATACATATCTAGAACTCTAAGAGATCTAATACATGATTTTATTTGCAAGATAAATGATAGACTACTGAAAGAAATAAAAATAAGCTCAAAGAAACCAGCAAAAATATTTGAAATACCTCACGGTTATCCATCTGATCTAATTGGTACGATCCATGAAACCGTAGCATATTCACCTACATGAAGAACTTCAGACAGAAAGCATCTAACAAAAGCACCAACTTGTCAGAAAAAAGAAGAAAACAGACATACCACAATATCAAGCCATCCAACCGAAAGTGCTGCTGACAAACCATTCCAGTAATCAGGATCGTCTTCAACAATCTACAAAATGATCTCTGATGATGCGTTTAACTTTAACCTCATCAACAGAAGGACATCAAGGATTGGAAGTAATGTGAATGAATAGTAGTAGATAGTAAACAGAATATCAATCACATGGTGGGATAACCACATGAATACAGGATGCTGGGAGTCTGTATAAACAAAACAGCAGATCGCATGATTGGAAGATGCTAGTCATATTGAAACCAACCTGCAAGTTAATGAGTTTTTTCTGGAAACTGCTGAGCTTAGAGTACACCGTGCTCTCCATCGTTGACAACAGGCTGTCAAAATCCTAAAATCACAGGAAGTAGAATGAGAGAGCCATCCATGGACAGTGCACCAGTTAAGTGTAAGCAAATGCAACGGGAAAATGGTTAAAAGAAAGAGTATTACGGCTAACCAATCAACAAGACGCTCAGGAAGCCAGCCTTGCAAATGTTTATCAACATAGAATATCTCCAACAACTCCCAAGCAGCCCTCAAACTTGTGGGTTTCTCCCTAACCTATAAAGTGTATTTTTTTAACAGAGTAGAGATTGAAGTTTAACTAAATCATGTAAGAATTGATCCAGATCACCAGTAATAAAATATAAAACAGCATAACACATAGATATAGACACCTTAAGAATTGTCTTGGGGTCTTCAATCATGAAAACAGGAGAGTCTTGGTTCCCAAGGAGATTGCCAATGGTTTTGCTGTATTCAAGCACATATTGCCACCTAATGAAACACAACTAAGATTAAACGGCAGCACAACTTCAGTGTAACATAATACTATTCAGTAAAATGAACAACTCAATATTAGCTATAAGGAGTTTTGACCATATTTTCACTGGTGCAAACACATGCGATGGTGTGAGTGTAATAAAGTAATCCCTCCGTTCCAAATTATAAGTCGTTTTGACTTTTTTGGTTCATCCAATGTATCTAGACATATTATTATATCTAGGTACATAGCAAAATGGATGTACCAAAAAAGTCAAGAGACTTATAATTTGGAACGGAGGGAGTAACAACTTAAGCTTCTGCAATCTACAATGTTATGGATCAGACAGTTGACAGAAACACTATTGCTATATCACATCCCATGTTTGTAAAGTCAAAGTTGCTTAGCAAATTTCTGCTTTAAGGATTCCGTGGCATTAAGCTGATAGCTTGTTACATTGAACCATACAAGGAGATCATTACTAAGTACAGGCAGTAACCAAACTAATCACTAATCATAAGAATGTGATAGTGTATATATAAAGCCTCGAAATAAAGTTCACCATTCTGCATGATCAGGGACTGAGGGCACGTGCGACATAGTAGCAGCATCTGCGAGGGTGTTCTTCCTACTCTGCAGGAGCGCGAAGGCCGGCACCGACCCGTACTCGATCCGCCGCATCTCCGCCTCGTCAATTTTCTCCTCGGCCTCCGAGCCACCGTCGCCAAGATTCACCTCCACCACACTCCCAACGCCCTCCTCCGTGCCGCCGCCACCTTCCGAATTCGGCGGGCGGAGGCACGCGACCTGCAGAATGTTGCCGCTGGACCAGGAGACATAGATGCGGAAAATGGGCGGCGCCACGCCGTGGCGGATTGGCCGAACGGGTGGCGGCGGGGGCGCCCCTTGGCCAGGCTCCCCTGTAAAAGGTACGATAGCGCCGCCACCGTCCGTAGGCATACCAGGCATCCTCGTCGCCGGCCGAGGAGGGACTAGGGTTTTGGAGGGGTAAGACAGGAAACGGGAATTTTGTGGGAGGAAGGGCTGGTTTGGATGAGAGGCTGGGGCACTTTTGCCTGGCTTCAGCGTTGCCTGTATCTTGCCTGTACTCCGTTTGGGTGGAGCCCTGGTTGATCCTCCTGGACCAGGCAAGTTCCTGTGCTGCCAGGCAGTCAAAAACGAGCGCCCGGCTCCCGCGTCTGAGTTTTTTTTTATCAGGTACAACTTTGGACACACACAACCTACACACTTTACACTCTGAGTTGCCTGGATGAATGTCACGGCTGTTGTTTATTAATGTTTCTTTAATACACACTCAGCTAAGTAACGAAAATTAATCAATATTTTTTATTTGAAAAAATAATAATATGTCCTCGTTAATCTACTACTCGTATTAAATATGTGGGACTTTCTTACTTATATACATAAAATATTATTATTATATATAATATTATGATATAAAATACTGTATAATTAAGTTATTAAATATACTTAACTTTTTATTATATTTTTCTTTAGTTAACTGAGAAAAATAATATTAATCTAAATCATATCGTTTCTTAATCAAGCTATATAAGTACTCCTCCATACTCATATTAGATGTTGTTTTAGATGCTATATAAGTACTCCTCCACGTAATTAAGCCCAGAAAACAATACTTGCATTAGAAAAAAACAGTTTTCCTTAGTTTATTTTTTCATGGGCAGGAGTACTATGCAGTTTTAAAATACATATAGATATTAGATATTAAATTATTTTTATTACTAATGATCACTTAATTAAGTTCATAAAACAATGCTTATTAATTACCAGAGTAAATTATGTTTTCCATTAGTATTTCTTTTTTCCACGAACAGGATATTGTACGGTGTAAAAACTATTTTGTATAGTATATACTTTCTATCCTTTTCTCCCTACGACTGATCATGTTGACGTCATAATTAGCATAGTCTGTGTGTATAGTATATACTTTCTATCCTTTTTCTCCCTACGACTAATCATGTTGACGTTATAATTAGCATAGTCTGTGTGTATAGTATATACTTTCTATCATTTTCTCCCTACGACTAATCATGTTGACGTTATAATTAGCATAGTCTATGTGCATTATAATTATCTTTTTTTCTCATACGTTCTTTCGACATTTTTTAAATAGCTATGAAATCTATTAACTTTGTTTGTAATTTCTAATATTATTATTAAAATTGAGAAAATATATGGATGATTTTATTTAATTATTTATTTGTTTTATTGTTTATATATTATATAAAGGTAACCATGTATGTTTCAAATATTATATTATATCTTGTCCCGCCAGGCAAATTCCATCAAATTTCAGACAACACTTTTTGCCAGACAAATGCTTCAGGCTTCCATCCAAACAAGCCCGAAATGCGTGTCAGTCTAGCCGTCTACCCATGGTAGTAGTGGTGTCTACTGTCTAGAAATTTGGAAGAAAGGACATTTCGGTACGCAGAGTCGCAGACTAGTTTTATTCAGGACGTACATATATCTGCTCAAATAAAATATATTATTTTATCTATTTATTAAATTATAATTCGATTGACCTTTTTTACTTAAAATTTAAAATTTGTATAAACATAGTTAAGTTTAAATCATTCTTGTAAACGTTCATTAAACAAATAAATCATAAAAAATGATATTTATAAAAAAATGAATAAGACGAGTTATCAAACTTAGGGTTAAAAAAGTCAAACGAACTATAATTTGAAAACGAAAGAAGTATCTTTCAAATCAAATGTGTTCTGAAACCATATGTGTTGGACAATCCACTCCAACACATATAATTTGAGGAGGATATATGTGTGACTGTCTTTATTCGTAAGATATATATATATATATATCCTTTAAACCATATGTGATGGATAATCTACTCGGTTTGAAGAAGATACAAACGTATCTAAATTAGTATATTTGTCCGTGCTAACGCCACGGGATATATTAAATCCAAAGTTGATTATATCTGATTTGAAGTATGTTATTGGAATTCAATGAAAAACATATCTGAGCAATTGAAATACAGTTTTTATGAGTTCTAATGATTTGCACTATATATTCCCTCTCTCACCCGTTTGTACAAAAGACATTTTACATGAACATTGCAAACAAGATTGCAAAAGATCAATATGTACGTACATCATCCCAATGTACCATCAATAACAATTTTAGCCATGACACAAGACCACATGTATACAAAACGTTCTGTCGATACACTCTTTATTCATCGTTAAACATAAAATCTTGATGTCGCCTCTCAATCTCAGGTGTAAAACCAATGAACCAGACATGATCTAACAATACCAACTACAAATCACACGATCAAAGTACAATTGTGATCATCATCATATTCCCATGTTTCCAAGAAGTCGCTCCACTCTAGCATGAATATTTCCAACCGTAGCGTCCAAGAAACCTATTTTTCGAGCTTCGCTAACTGTGTTGCATACAGTTCTTCTAGAGACGCTGCAATTATAGTAGGCAATGTGGGGTATAAACAATATACCAAGTCCAATTGCATCTGAACCTTTCATGATCCTCAGTCTCCGGCAAGAATCAGTGAACATCATGTGATTGCACAAAAAAGACGTCAATTCATTGATGGTTCATTGAAATTTTCATGTTTTCCTCATGAAGGGAATTATAACAATTATAATGGCTTCATGAAGATTGTTTTCGGGTAATTTTAAGCAGTATAGAAACACAAGGTCTACTATCATGTTGTGCCACATGAAAGTGAGTGCACTTTTTAACACATTCATTCCTGGATTAAAATAATGACCAAGTAGAATTGTAAGGTATCATCTTATCACATCTTCTTAAGGATCACCTCTCATTTTATCTAGAAGTAAGTATATAAGTGAATCCTCAAAAATGTTCAAAAGTTTGCTTCAGAGCCAGAAACCTTATCCTAGAATTTTACTTTCTGTTTGTGAATGTTATTCTAGTGAGATCAAATCAGTGTACTTACTTCCATGGAACATCACCAACCAACATCCAGTCTTCATCCTTATCTTCGTAAGTCAGCACAAATTCTCCATCGTTTCTGCTCTCAGTCTAAGATGCACCATCCTTGCCTTTTAAGCCATTAGACCCACTCCTACCTGGATAAAGAAAAGAGGAATACCTAACATGAATCAATAGATCTTATACAACATTTTTATCCTTGCCTATGGTGGAATAACCGCTAAAAAATGGGATACCAGGTACTATGGTAATCTAGAATATCTAAATACTACAAACTCAAAATAGGTCAAATTTTTGAATGAACAATCCCAAAATGAGACTGTATCTGTAATACACAGACTTAACAGGCCTTGAAAGAATCCTCCATGCTGCCATTATGAACCTGGTATTTGATGGAAGTTTCCAAACAAGAATTATCTACTCTTAGTTTAGTGGGGAAACTTCTTTGGAAGTGTAAATACACATTTCTTCTACTCTATGTGGAATTTGGTTGCAGCTAAAAATAGTTAGTTTGTACTCAATCTTACCAGTGCTGAAGCCAACAAACATTTTCTCAAGCCCCAAAGACAGGTCCTTGTAGTTCTTGTAAGTCTTGAGGTCGACTTTCCTCAGATAAGGCGCACCATCCATGTTGACCTTGACATACAGACACCCTACCCCTGCTTGGCATCAGATTCCTCCTTGTTGTTCTTTAGCTGGTTGATTGCCATTGTATTCTTGCGGTAGCTGAGGACTGGTGGCCATCCCACCACCTGGGCCCTGAAGAAACACATAACCGTACATGTGTGATTCGGCATGTAAACAGAACTGGAGGCCACAAGGCAGTTTGATCCGGCAGTGAATGCGGTAAGAATTTAAATTTTAAACTCCATGTTCAGACCCAAAATGAACCAAGAAAGATGAAAAAAGTACAAAGTTTGCAGAATAAAATTGAATCGTGAACTCTAAAAATAAAATTGAATCGGAGAGGAAGGATGGTTTCTGACGATTTCAACTCAACTTGTTATCTGCCACGAGAAAGGCACAGGTAAGGTAACTAATCTTAGGCAAAAGAAAGTACTCATTAGAGAAATCAAATATAAGAAGTCCGTGACGGTAGAAAAACTTCTGTTGCAGGCTCTAAAACCAAAGCTATAGGCAAAAATGTGTCTTTGAGCACAAAATTCTAATCCAACAAAGATTAAAAAGAAGTTATTTTACAAACTAACCGCAAGAGATTGGAACAACATGCGACAAAATTACACAAAAATTGGCCCTTCCTGAGGATAAACTAAACTAAACTAAACCCATCCTATGGCGGCATCTGGAAAAATTCGTGTGCTAAAACACAAAATAATCGTCCCCACCTCCCCCAAATCCAAATGTGTTGCCCCCATCCACGCATCGGGCATCCCACATCCCCCGAGACGTCCACAACCAGAGAGAATCAGCAGGAGGAACCCACTTGGCAGCCGGTTGCGGCGGCGCGACGACCTTCTTGTCCCCCTCCCCGCGGGCCTTCGTCTCCGCCTGGTTGCCGTCCACGGAGGCTGCGGCTAGCGGCGACTGGGACTCGTGGGCGAAGACGCGCTTGGCGCCTTTGGACGGCGGCAGGTCGAGCGTGGGCGTGGCGGCGGCGGCGGGGCGTCGGTCCGGCGACGCGAAGCCCGGGAGGTCGAGGCGGAGCTCCGTGCCCCTGAGATCGTCGTGGGCACTAGTGCCAGACTGTGGGTGGGTCAGGGTGAGATCTAGTTTTCTCACTCTTTCAAAAAAATTCAATTATAGTAAAGATACGTGATATAAACTCTAAATAACAAAATATGTGATGCCACCATATACTATGCGAAAACATAGAAAGCAATTTTAAAAAATATTATAGACATTTCGAAAAAACTTTGACACTCACCTAATCATGGGCTCGTCTGTTGAGATCAGCGGTCCAATTCCATTTCAGCGGTGTCGAGATCAGCAATCGAATTCCATTTCAGCGGACGTTCACTACATTTAAATCGAGTGAATGATTGATTGGTCCCGTAACTTTTCTTTTTGGCAAAAACACTCACAACTTTTTACTTTTAGAAATAACTAAGTTATATATATATATATATATATATATATATATATATATATATATATATATATATATATATATATATATTGGGATATAACTCTTACAATTGGATAATATAACATTATGCTGATATAACTTATCACAATAACTTTTTATTATAACTATTATATATATTTTTTATGGGTAATTTAATAGATAAATAAGCTATATTATATAGTTATTTTCGTACGTAGTTTTTATATCCATACTAATATGTTATGATATTAATTTATACATCTAACTTCCTAAATATAACTTATATATGTTCAACTTTACATAAGGTCATTAAATTTTTTTTGTGTATTTATAGCTTTTTAAGAAATTATGTTGATAAGTTTGTTTTGCAAAATATTATACGTAAAAGTTATATGTATCACTTAGTAAGTTATATGTATAAGTTATATAAATAACTTTGCCACATTGAACTGTTGAAGATATATGTCAAAGTTTATATAAGTTATATGTATAAGTTATATGTACACGTTATATGTGTAGTTGATAACTTTTTAAAAACAAAAAAATTGTAGAAAATATTTTTTTACTAAAAATTGAAACTAGAAAGTTTCTGATTTTTTTTAAAAAAATAGAAAGTCGTGAAGGTTGTCTGATCGTTCAATGTATTTAGATCCGGTGAACGTTCGCTAGTTAGCCAGGCCAGATCAGTAGGCCAAAAGAGAAGGCCCAACTAAGGGTTGTCCGGTTCTAGTGCGGGGCAGGAAGGGTGCGCAGGTTAGGAGACAATAAGAGAATAACAAAGTATTTATTTGGTACTTCGAGTAAGAGTTAATACGTGAATTTAGAAGATACTAAGAAATATGTTCGTGCGTTACAACTGGAGAGAAAATTAAAAATCAATTAAAAATATACAGGAGTATTGTATAGTTATTCATATTTTATGTTATTTTCATCACCAACTCATTGTATTGCTATTTTCTAAATTAAATACATGTTCTTTCTATTTAGAGTTGGATTAGAATTAGAATCCCTATTCATTTTACTTGGAGGTATTCCATTATGAGCTATGTTGGAATAAGAATTGTATGGAAAGCTAGTTGTTTTCGAGTCTAGATTATATATAGGACCCAATATGTTTTAGAATCAAACTCCATATCATGCTAGACAAGAGCTATTCAAAATTGTATAAAAACGAATTATATATGTATATATATATAATTAGAAATAGATATCTACACTTTCATTTTACTATTTACATTTGGATTAGGATTAGAATTCCTATCTACTATTTGGATCAGAATAAAATTCTTTACAATACTCGTGCCCAGTCCCTATATTTAAACATAGGAGGGTTGTAGTATACAAACAAATAGAGACATTTGCACTCACAGAGTTAGTTAGGGTAGGCTATAAAAAAAAATGGGTGAAGAAATTTTACCTCTTTATTATTAGGTATAGATATAGAAATAGATTATAGGACGTCACATATATACTGCACGAACAACACAAAATACATCGTAGACAACACTTATACATCATATGAACATCATATATAGAACATGACAATTTTCGGGCATCAAAGGCAACATAAAATCCTTATTGTCCTAGAACATCACATATATACTATACAAACATCACAAAATTCCGGTATTAAAGGCAGAAAAAAGGCAACAAAAATCCTTATTATCGTAGAGCATCACATATATACTATACAAACATAAAAAAAATATGGTATTAATAAAGGTAGAAAAAAGCCCAAGTATTGTAGAGATTTTCCTTATAATAATAGATAGATAGAATATAGAACAACAGTAGATTGATAAATATTATATATATATATATATATATATAAAACGATTTTTTTTTGAAATGGTACAAAAACGAACTTTCTAATAAGATTTCGCTCCATAATCTCTCCAACTAAAACATACAAAGCAATCGTCAACCCGGGCGAGCAAAAACCACCGCGAGCGAAATCGCCCGCCCGGCTTCACCTCGTCTCCCTGCGCGATAGTTGACCCGACGGCCCTACGCCCGCGGAACCGTCACACGCCCACGAGGCCACGACCCTCCCCCACACGCCAGCCCTGTTCGACTCCCCGCCCCTACTCCTTCGCCACGGAGCCAATGCAAGGCCCAGGCGCCACCGCCAAATCTCCGACCGCTGGTCACCAATCGCCGCGCGCACGGACGTCTTCCTGGAGTCGTCCCCGACGCCCTCCGACACCTCCTCCACGGCAGCCAACGCCGCAGCCGCGGCCTCCGAGCTCCCGCTCGCGGGGCCCGGGCCTCGTCGTTCATCCAGCTCTGGCGCAAGACCGAGACCGCCGACCCCCACCACGCCGACGACCCGGGGCCTCCGACTCCGACACCGGCTTGCCGCACGACGCGTCAACAGCATCATCTAGAAGCTCCCGAGCAGGAGCTCGACGACATCGCAGGTCCGATCTCTCGCTCTCGTAGTCTGCGCATCGGGCATGATCAACTGCCCGCCCGCCGCGCCATGGAGGAGCTTGTCGCCACCATGGCGCACCGCCGGAGGCGCAGGGTCGCCGCGCTCGCCGAGGGGCACACCGTGTCCCGCTTCGCACACAAGGGCAGGATCTAGGTAGCCTCCACTTCGCCGAGGAGCTGCTTACGCCCGCTATGTTGGTGAAGGTATGTTGTTCGATAAAATGTTCCTGACGCTACAGTCTCACGACGATTAATTTTTGTGTGTCACCTCGGGCTTTGGAGCCACGTGGGAGCTCGAGAGCTAGCGGCGTCCGAGAATGAGCTCAGGTGACAACCACGACGACGGCAAGGAGGGCGAGCGCAAGGCGTCTCACGGACTGGAGTGGACTGGAGTAAGGACTAGGAGGAGCCCTTTAGTTGCGGCAACAACACGGTGGCTGCAGGGCCACGGGTTCCTGCTCGACACCTGTCGCTGCTCAAGCTCGGCCAACTCAGCCGTCCACTGGAAGTCATCCGCATCCCCGTCGTCGTTCCGCATCAGCCGCCGCCCGGCATCCTGCAGGACAAAAGCTAGCACAACAAACCAGTTCACAGGAAGATGATAAGTCAAAGAGCAGCAACCGCCAACCATCTTCGTCCAACGCATAATTTCAATCAATTATATGCCGCTAGCCTATCACCTACGGGATTTCAAGCAGTCTCTAAATTTCAAGCAGACGCCATTCTATCCCTAGGAAAACAATACGTTTGTGATCTAATTTGTGCTATAATCTGAAATAGGAGTCAACAATACTTCCTATAGTTGATGAATCTATTCCGTTGGTTGATATGGGTTTTTGCTATTGTTTCATCTTCATCCCATGTTCTACAATAGCAAAAACCAAACTTACTGAGCAAATCACATATGGACGCCATTGGGTTTACCTTTTCCTTTCATTTACTGGATATGGTATGATAAATAAAAGCTACAAGTACTTATGATTATGTATGTTAAGCGACATCTTGGATCTATCAGGTTGTTTGTTACAGGTCTGATGTGAAATGGATGACTTTTTTAGTTTGTGTAAATTCATAACATATTAGAAGGAAATGCATAGGATGCAACTATTCTTCCTTTTTACCACTTCTTAGTTTATTGATATTTAAGTCATTGTCTTTTCTTTTTATTTTCCCCTGTTTTGCCAAGTGCAGTTCAAGTCTTCAAGATAGTCAGGTTGCCCACGACGATGTTGGGAAATATATTCAATTCACTTTCTTTTTCTCTATCTCTGGTTTGGATCCTTACATTGTAGTGGTTTTCATTACAATAATTCGTAGCTATTGAAACAATGGTGTGCCGATCTCAGGTAGGTACAAATGCCAAACAACTGAAACTGGGATGCAGGTATAGGTGCTCTGCTTCCGGTCTTTTTTTTAAGATAGTGGATAGAAACTATCCGGCTTCAGCTACCCGTGGATAGAATCAGACCAAATTATTACAACATAAAAAAAAAGAAAGAAAACTGATGGAAAAAATTACATCCCCAACAAGGAGCTCCAGTAGTCCTACGCGACAAACAAGCTTGCTCCGTGATGTCAACTCCACTAGAATAAGATCACCAACGTGATGACAACTCCACTAGAATAAGATCACCAGCGTCAAGACAAAGCCGCTAAAAATATGTTTGTTAGAACTAAAAAATGTACTGAAAACATTGGACACCGACCACCATCGAAGATTGGATGCTTTTCCTAAGGCAACAACACGAAACACTTGGTGCAGATGCAAGCCTGCACACCAAAAACCGAGTTGTTATGTCATCGAGCGCCACCTCTGTCTTGAGCTGCGCAGCAAGGTAACACGCGGTAGTAAATACTGGCCCTGACGAACAACATCTTCGACGACACGCCAACTGTGCCACCGTCGTCGGCCCGGAGAAACCAGACTAGGTTTTCACCCAGTTATTGAACGCCCACGGGCACAACAGCTTCAGCGACGCCTTCAACAAGATGAGTGGCACAATGAGTACCACCGTCGTCGGCCCGATGTAAGATGTCAGACAAGGTTTTCACCCAAACTGTCGCACTGTGAACAGGTCACCGCGCGTTGGAACAGGTCGTCGCTTAGATCATCCGCTGCCGCAGGGGAGCAGGGTGTTGGCGGCCAGATCCAGTCGCCGTCACCCAAGAAGCCCCGCCGCAGGCGCTACCCACGCGGCTGCCCAGGCCCGGAGCCACCAGAACCGCCCGCCGGAGAACCGGATCCACCCACGAGCCGGTCGCCGCAGCCGCCAATGGAGATGGATGAGAGGAGAGAACGACTGTGGAACAGCTGGGGGAAGACGAGATGGAGAAAGGATGGGGCTGAGGAAGGGAATCGGGTCGCCGCCGCCACAAACCAGAGAGAAGCGGCGACGGCGGCCGGGGTGGCCCTCGGAGACACCCCGAGGGGCGGTGGTAGCGGTATCCCCCGTGTCGCCGACGCGGGGGTTGGGGGCCAATACCTCTTACGGCTGTAGAAAGAGATAAATCCTCTGCTTTCGGTCTTAGTGGGTAGTATGTTTCCTTTTTGATTTTACATCATCAATCACTGACTCACTGTTGATGTGTTTGATCAACTGTATGTTCTTGCCTTTTGGTTTTTCACATATGCATGTCCTTATCGATTCCTTAATGCAGTTGCTCTTTAGGCCGTAGTTCAGTGAAAACAACCCAGTTTTGTTTTATGAGATTTTTTACAATACTCGAGGAAATATTCGACGACTCACGTCGACCGATCCGACGGCTATAAAGGCTGGAGGAAATGAGAGGAAATTCTAGAGAGTAAACGAGAAGAAATTCTGATGTGTATGACCAATGAGGTATATGCACCAAATTTTCTCCCATGTGCGCCAAATTTCTTCTCATTTCCTTCAAAACTCAGATAATTAGGACTCCAAATAAAGGGGTGGTAATTTTGTTTCTGTATTTGTTTTTTCTAATCAAGGGTAATACTGTAATTTGATATTTATGAAAATAATGATTGGAGTAATAGGAGGAAAATTTGTACATTTTATTTTCTATAATTTCCCTCATTCACGTTGCTTAGTTGGGTCACGACGTCGATCTAACATCGGTTGCAATACCTTTTTGCAATGTAAGTTTTTGCAACGAAAACGTAATTCGGTTGCAACATGTAGCTTTTGCAACCAAATTGGACTTATTACAACATTTTCTTGTCGTTGCGTAAGGATTAGAATTTAGTAGTGCCTAAAATACCCTTTACGAATATAATTAGAAAAGACTTAGAATATTGTAGAGGAAATGAGAGGAAATTTCAAACATAGGAAAAAGACTCTTGTTTATATAGTCAGCGTCATAGTTAATCTTTGATGTTGCTGCAATTTTTTTTTGTCTTTAACCTTTGATATGTAATATCTCAAAATAGGATCAGCAGGGCTCCATCGTTGGATTAATATAAAAACTGGTGGGATGCTAATAAAAAAATCCCATAGAGTCATGTCTTGGGTGTGGCGTGTGGGGACTGGGGACGCATGATACAGATGCTTTGTGCAGATGACATTGTTCAGAGGTCAGTAGTCACGTCGGGGCTGGTGGCGCTGTTATCCAGGATGGTGAAGAGGGACCAAACGATTACATGTTGCCGAAGTTTGTTTGCGCTCTCCGAGTGGCCAGCATAGGCCTTCGAGAGTGACCAAGATGACGTTGGTTGTCCATGTCTCAGGTTTGCATACCGTTCCAGTATCAACATTGATAACCATTTTGCTTGCCGCAAATGCCTGATGAATTTCAGTTCAGTCATGATGTTTGGTTCTCTCAATTTCGTGTATAAACGTATTGATAGGGCTTACTAAAAGTTGCTCTCCGATCATTGTTCTACTAAACTTGTTCAAGAACCCAAGAAAGAACTCCACATTTATTAATTAGGTTGAACAAGGACAGTGGTTTTATGAT
>CM039137.1:8249775-8305336 GCA_022036555.1 Microstegium vimineum
ACGGGGAATGGGATATTTGAGACACTTGAAAGTGATTTTATCGAGAAACTGAGCTCATACTGAAGAAACCTTGATTTGTCGTTGACAGTAACCTCACAGTCATCAAATAGGAGTTCACAGCATAAAAAAGAAAAGAAAAAACATATTCTAACTCAAAATAAGGAATTGGTTGATGATAGTTATGCCGATCCCATACAGGGGCTCATGGACAGACGATGACTACAATCAACAAGTAAACAAAACTATCTTCCAAAGTTATTTTTCGAATAAAAGGCAAAAGCCTTTGCAAAAGAAGCTGAAAGAGACAAAAGAGAAAAGAGAAAGAAACCGAATGGGGCACGCCACTGCTAATTTGCAGCGTGACTGCTTTACCACCATCAATAAGGTCAGCCAAAGTTGTTATAACTTTCACCAAAACTGTGGGATCCTTTTCTGGCAGTGTGTGCTATGTGACATTACAAATTCTGCTTATTAAACTACTAGTGAAAGGCAAACAGATTTTTACTTCTTGAGGACATTTTCCCGACTATGTTTTAATGATAGGTTGACGTCGAATCTTCTTATTTGGAAACTACGCTTGTTTAGTCTGTGAAGAAGCCGAGAGAAAAACTACGCGAAATCCTCGAACCTTGTCATCACGATACCTGTAGTCACTACAAATGCGACACATGCCACTTCTTATCATTCGCTTGGTTTGGATTCATTATCTATAAGACCTATATGAATCAATGGAATCGAATTCATTCTAATAATTATATCACTAATTAATTAAGCTAACATAATTAGATATTTAGATATGAAATGTATTTGTATACTATTGTTAGCCATATAAGTGAGATACTTGTACAGTACATTTTTACTGTAGAAAAGCGATTTTAAAAGCATGCTACAAGGGTCTATTTCGTACAACTCACAACAGATTCATGAGCTATTATAAACTTTTTTTTTCTAAACACGTATTTTTAAAACAGCTTCACCTATAAAGTTATTTTTTCCCCTTTGACAAAGATGTGAAGTGGGATGAAACTAAAAAAGTAGCTTATCTCAACTCTCTCTCATTTCTCTCTCATATCCTTGCATAAAGTTGTTGGTGAAGCAGTTTTGCCAAATATTTTTTTTCAAAATAGCTCAGCTTTACTCGAAAGTTGCTCATGAAGCTATTTTTTTTTTTTAAAAATAGTTTCACTAGTGAAGCTGAGTTGTGTCAAACATACCTTAAGTTGTAAGTAGAAATATAACACGATCTATATAATTTATTTTCATCTCTAACCCTATGAATTTGAAATATGCTTATTCGTAAGCTTGACAAAGTTATAGAATATTAAATTTGAAGCCAAATAACCTAATGTAGATTTCAATTCTTCAAAAAAAAAAGATCCAAATTGTCCTTAATAGCTGACTAATACTCCCTTCGTTCCAATTTATAATTCATTTGTCTTTTTTGACACTAAGTTTAATCACTCGTCATATTCAAAATAATTGTGCAAACATAGTCAAATTTAAGTCATTTATGTAGATCATTTATTAAATAAGAAAGCCACACAAAAAAAATGATATTTTGTACAAAATTTTGAATAAGATGAGTGGTCAAATTTAGAGTTAAAAAGTCAAACGAACTATAATTTAAAACGGAGGAAGTAGCTTATTGTCTGATTTTGTCCAACTAGTGAGATAGTTATTATCTAAAACTAAATCTAACAATTAGCTCGTCTATTATCTATACTGTTTGGATCCAAATAGATAAGTAAGTAACAGATAAGATCCAAACAGAAAGAAAACGGATTGGTCTCGCCCGCCCATGGCCACCGCAGCAGATTCGTCCTTGGTGATGGCATGGTCGCGTTAGTCAAACAAACCCAATCAGCAGCGTAAAGCTTCCGGTAAATTAAACCCAATCTTTTTTGTTGCGGTGCATGCACTTCACTTGGCGCTTTCAATTACAGTGTTTGACTTGCTTGCCGGTACGGTGCTGCGACCCTATTGATTAGGCTCCGTCCGGCCGCGTTCGTCGTCGTCAAGCCCGGCCGGCGCCGCGGTATCATTGTTAAACGAGTGATCGCTAGAGCTAGGAGAGGAGGGTCCATGGACCATGCATGTTACTGGTACTGCTGGTAAACTAATCGTCGTGTCATTAGTTGGTGTCATGACAGTCATGTGATGCTGCCGTGCGCGGTGATTGAATTGAAGTGAGGGGGATCTTCAGCGGATGGGGCGCCTCTGCATGTGGTGGCATTAAAACACAGTAAGCCAAGCCATCATGCATGCCGTCGACCTGTGCCCGGCTGGCATTGCCAAGCACTGAAGCACGGTTTGCTAGTTCACCCTAGTCAGAGCAAGTCTCGCTGTCTTTTGATGATGGTCATTAATTCTAAGGGTTGTTTAGAGTGGGCTATCACATATGCTATTTTTTTATTTTTTGGGAAAACTATCTCTCGTTGAAACAGCACCATTTTAAGTTTTTTTTAATTGTTATTACTAGCCTGGAAGTGATAATATATGTGTTTGTAAATACATACAAGAAAAAAAAAATGACGAACCTCTGTGTGTGCTTTCTCACGGCGGAATGAGACGTGGATCACATGCGAAGGCCGGTTGTGTAGGAACTACTCCCTCCACTAGAAAAAACATCTAATTCGAACAATATCACGTTTAGAATCTTATAAATCTGATC
The DNA here is from genome assembly GCA_022036555.1 of Microstegium vimineum. Lineage (NCBI taxonomy): Eukaryota > Viridiplantae > Streptophyta > Magnoliopsida > Poales > Poaceae > Microstegium > Microstegium vimineum. Next base: position 8,252,447 of record CM039137.1, read on the forward strand.
AATTATAAATACAAAAATATCAATATTTATGATATTAAATATAATTATTAGATTAATTATAAATATATTTTTTCATAATAAATATAATTTGAAGATATAAATATAAATATTATTTACTAAAATTTTGGTCAATCATGAATTACTTTTTTGAAATGTAACTCATAATTATATACGTTTTACTAGAAGAGAGAGTACTAACTAGTATGCCATCACCATAACTAAGGTGTCAAAAGTACTCATTTTTTCAAAAAAATTGTGTGAACAGGAAAAACACGTTCAAACCTTAAGTCAACTCTGATAGGTCAGTACGGGCACAACGTTAACTTCTTGAGGCTAAGCATGCCATAAAGGAGAGATTATGGCCGAGGACACATCTCGTGGTACATTAAAAGAGCTGGCTTAAATAATATTTTATTTATTAAAAAGAAAATAGAATGATCAGCTACCTTTTCACGAAGAGCTATAATCTCGTCGTATATTTTTCTATGATTTATGTGTCTATATATGCTTACATATTTTTCTACACCAACATGTTATTATGTTACTTTATTTTTATTTATTTTATTAAAAAGTATATGAGATAGCAAGTTGATCCCTTAGAGCGTCCGCAATGGTTAGCTATTTGGCTAGCTAGATGTGACATGACAAGTAAAAAGTAGGAGAGAGAGTAGTCACTAGCTACAAGCAAATAGTCTATCTATTTCACGTAACCCAAGACTATATGAGAGAAGCATGTGGGTCCAGTGATATAAAATAGTCTTTATTATTGTCTCTCACCTCCACATCAGCTCACCAAATAACTAGTACTAGTTATTTTTATTGCGGATGCCCTTAGGGCGTCCCAAGTGAGGAAGCCTAAATCGCTAACTTCGTGAGAATTAAAAAATAAAAAGTTGTCTGTTGCATGGTACATAGGGGAGTGGGGTCGTTCGGCAGGGACAGAACATTTCTTGAAAACTGAGCGAGATAGGCGACGAGTGAATCGCTAGCTAGCAGTTTTTTCCATGTTCTCTCTTCTCCACATAAGTAAATAGCTAGCTAAAAAGTTACTGTTGGAGACGTCCTTAGGTATCGAGTAGTAACTACTACTACTAAATAATAAGTAGATAGGCCCATTCTTCAATCCTAACCTTTCCAAAGTAAAACAACAACGTGGATAACGTGGTATGATATGATTCATATCATGACAAATTTCTCAATCTCGAGAAAGCGAAAATAATAAGACAACGGAAGAAAACAAAATTGCACCTTAGTACATGCTTCTCGACTTCTCGTGCCGTGCGTAGTTCAGATGGTGTAAGTTGAAATGCCAGCCAACGGCGAAGGCTGTGTCCGTGTCCGTTGCGAAGCCTGTAGATTCTACCGACTCCATCTCCTACTAACACCAGCAATGTTATATGATCCTTTTACCTCTCTCTCCTTCTCTCGCCGAGCCGGTCCGGGCCCTGGGGAGAGGTGGTGGCGCTGCTCTTTCACGCCATCGGACAGCAACCGACGCGGCCGAGAGAACCACCCACCATGCCGATTGCCATGGCCTGCTGCCGAAATATGTTGCCTGAGTGGTCATCTGATCTGATATATGATGGCATCCTACCTAGGGACCTCCGATCTGATTTTCTTGTTGTAACTAGTATCGGCAGTCGGCAGGCTAGCTAGGGGCCTCGGGCGGTTGGGCAGGGGATCGAGTCAGGCATGACCACAAACTCTCCAGTTAGCTAAAGCGTCTCGTGCTGTCTAAAATGCACGGCGGTGCACGCGTTCCCCTCCCCGGCCAGCTGCAGAGAACCAGAAACGGCTGCTGGGTCGTGTCGTGTCGTGCTGCGGTGCTGCCGGCCGGCGGTTGTGGCTGTGGAGTTGTCAATGCGGGCGCATGGCAGGCATGGGGCACTCTTTGGTGTGTTGCTCAGATAATACTCATACTGCACTGGGGTCCGGCCGGCGCGCCATGAGTTCCTGACGGAATCAGAATGCAGGCTGCATGCCGATAACAGTTTGTACTTTGTAGCCCGGAGGGTCGGAACAAGGACCAACCAACCAACTGAAGCCAGTTCAGCGATCCAGCTTTGCTGCTGCTAGGTGACAGGAGAGTTGGCATGGCTTCACAACTCATCCATGCTGCTAGCTGCTATCCCTGCCCTAACATACACTACGTCAAAACTGATTTTGCGCAGCGTTGCAAAAATGGTCTCCGTGGCGGACACCCTTCCTGCCCGCCACGGTTAATCCCTGCACCGACTCTGCTCGCCCGGCAGCCAAAGCACCCGCTACGGTTAACAATTTACCGCAAAGAGCGGTATAATGTGCCCGCTGCGGTTAACAGCGATTAACCGCAGCGGTCGCCCTAACGTGACCGTTGCGGTTAATGTGTTTACCGCAGCGGTCACGTTAGGGCGACCGCTGCGGTTAATCGTTGTTAATCGCAACAGTCACATTACAATGTCCGCAACGGTTGTTTCTTTTATATATTGCTACAGTTCGACCTTCTTCTTCCTCAAGTCTTCTCTCTTCCAAACTCGTGGGGGGAGAGGCTTTGCCCGAATTTTTGACCAAACCATTGGATTGAGGTTTTGAGTGTTGTTTTGGAGAAGGAGGACATCATAAGAGGTATTTAAAAGGTTCTCATGGTCTCTTTTCTTTTTTTTTTCTTGCTTTTTGACCTCTTTAGATCTAGATCTAGTTTCATGGAGGAAGGAGAGAAAGTTTAAGTTTTTTTTATCTAGAATCTTAATATTAGGTGCCTAAAAGCTTTTAGAGGGTTCCCATGCTCTCTTCTCTCTCTTTTCCTTGCTTTTTGAGCTCTCTAGCTATAGATGTAGATATAGATCTAGATTAAGGGAGGAAAGAGAAAGCTTGTGTCTTTTTTATTTAGTTTCATAATATTATATGCCTAAAAGCTTTTGTTGTTGATGTGTACGGTTTGCAGGCAATATGGATAGGTCAGAATGGATGTACAAGATTAGTAGAGTACTTGATCCGCGGTATCTCAGTGAAGTGAGGAAGTTTATTGCCGCTGCGAGAGCTCACCGTGACAGATCAAAGCGGATGACAATCGTGTGTCCGTGTTCTCACTGCAAGAATCTGACAGCCTACACCGATGATGGCAAGGTGCAATCTCATTTGATTCGGTTTGGTTTCGTAGAGAATTACACAGTCTGGACTTAGCACGGCGAAAGTGTCAACCCCAGTGGTGGTGGTGCATCTGGACTGAGCTCGACATCGACGACGGCGAACCAAGAGCCACGTGCGCCAAACTTCTCATGTTCGGCCACAACAGAGCCAGTCTGCAACGACAATAATGATTATGATTACATCACGGTGGAGGATCTACTCGAGGACATGGAAGATGATGATGGTGGTCAGGAGGCCACCGTGCAGAAACCCGAGGATGTGCAGCTTTTTGATGATTTAGTGAAGCACATCGATGAGGACGACGTTGTGTATGGTTCCCCGAAGTGGTTGGAAAATCTCAGAGAGATGAAGCAGGCGTCACTTGATTCTCTGTATCCAGATGGTGGCGAATGTCCGAAAAAGTGCACCGTGCTTCGTTTTATTCTCCACATGTTGATGATGAAGGCCCGACATGGTTGGTCTGACAACAGTTTCAATGAGCTGTTAAGTTACCTGGCTACCACGTATCCGAAGGGTAACAAGTTTCCCATGAATACTTATCAGGCAAAGAAGTTGATTCGTCCAGTGTCGATGAAAGTTCGAAAGTTCGATGCCTGCCCTAACCACTACATCATGTATCGGTCAGGCACTAAGTATGAGACGATGACGAGCTGTCCGCACTGCAACGCGGGTCGTTATAAGAAGAATGCTGGCTGTCGTGTGGAAGCAGACGGCGACGAGTCGTTGTGAGGTGGTCCGAAGAAGAAGAAGAAGGGAGGCAAGAAGAACACTGTTGCAGATAATCGCATCGCGGCTCAGCAGGACGAGGAGGAGGAGGGCTACACTCAACGGAGAAGCCCGGCAATGTCGGTGTGGTATCTGCCTATGATCGACCGCCTGCGTGCACTATTTGGGAACCCAGAGGATGCCAAGCTCATGTCGTGGCATGCATCAGATGACCGCAAGAAGGATGATGGCATGCTGTATCAAGGCGGCTTACCACTTTGGGTAAGTCAAAATTGTACATAGAGCTAAGTGACTAGGATCATAAACTTAGATCGTCGTCGTAACCTGTGTTTTGTTTGAATTGTGTAGCAAGGGCCAAGTTGATGGCCACTGGGTTGCATTTATCATCTATCCTCAAGATGGTAGGTCATGCATATTTGACTCATTGTGGGTACCAAACAAACCAGGGTACAAGGCCTTCGAAGATTGCTTGAAAACGTAAGTCACCAAGCTTATTGATCATTTACGGTTATATCGTACGTATTCAAATTGTTACTAACTAACACTAATGCATTTCGTACAGTGCTTACAGGGCATATCTAAAGGAACCCCAATGCTGGAATCAAAGAAGTGACAAGTTCAAGAAGAAACATTCATACCACTTAAAGATCCGACGTGAATTTCCCGTAAGTATTCCAAAGATTCATTCATGTTTTCTTATTGTTTTTGTTCTAATGCTTTTGTATCGATCGTGCAGTGCGCTAAACAACCTTATGGATCAAAGACATGTGGTTTGTACACCTGCGCACACCTAAGGCAGTGCAAGAAGTACACCAGCAGCTGGAAGAAGCTCAAGGCGGGAGTTAAGGAGTGGGAACGCATTACGAAAGATCGTCTTGCTTTCAAGCAACTCAAGGCAGACATCTGTAAGTTGCTACTAGAGAACTGTATGCTCGAAGGGCAAGAATTCTTCGACGATGAGGATGATCTGGCGGTTCTACCTGAGTTCGAGAAGTTCAGGAAGTGGGACACCATGCTCCGTCCCACAGATTACAAACACCAAGTGGAAATTTGAATTTGAAATGTAATCCTTGGTTTCATTTGTGTATGAGGACAACAAATATGTTTGTGTATGGATGTTTGTGTGTGTGTGTGTATATATATATATATATATATATATATAATATATATATATATGTTGTTTGTCTCTGATTTGAAATCTGGATGCAATCTGTAATTATATAATTCAGTTTCTGAATCTGCATTTTTATTTTTTTTAATAAAAAATATTAATAGTGGCGACCGTTATAAACAGCCCGCTGCGGTTAAATCATTTACTGCAGCGGGCACTGTAGGGTGTCCGCCGCGGTAAATAGCATTAACCGTAGCGGGCGTCTTATGTTGCCCGCTGCGATTAATGGTTTTTTCGCAGCGGGCACCAGCAACCGCCACGGTAAACGCTCCATTTACCAAAAATCTGTTTTGATGTAGTGATACTCCTATTTTACTTCTCCAGCTACATTTTCTGGCGGGTCGATGATGGACTTTTTGTTTGTGTGTTGCTGAGTCATTTACTGCGCGGTTTGCAGATGACAACCTGAAAGGATCTAGGTGCCCAAGAGGGGGGGTGAATTGGGCTCTTTTTTATTTCAAGACAAGAATTAAACCTATAAAGAGTCAATTAACCCCCTAGTGCCTACCGCTTGTGTGTCCTAGCTAGAAAGCGGTAGCAAGTCAATAGAGAGCGAAAACTTCCTACACAATTCTAGTATGAATTGAAAGACAAGTGCGGAAAGTAATGCAGTAAGAAAGAGCTAGGGAAAGAGATGCTTGACACGGCGATGTTTTACCAAGGTATCGAGGAGTCGACACTCCCCCCTAGTCCTCGTTGGAGCACCTCGCAAGGTATAGCTCCCCCTCAATCCCGCGCAAGGGATGAGTGCTCTCTACGGGCTGATTCTTCGCCACTCCGGCTCGGTGAATCGCCCACGACCGATCACAACGTCGATGAAGAAGGGCCGCCGACAATCCTCCGGCGATCACTTTCCTCCAAGCACCACCAGACCATCTAGGTGATGTCGATCACCAAGAGTAACAAGCCTCGATCTTCGCTTGACTCACTCAAGCTTTACAACTAGAGGATGCACACTTGAACTCTTGGATGAACTAGAGGAGAGGATGTATGGATTCACAAATCACACTCTCTCTCTAGGGCTCTTGCTCTCTTCCCAACCTTCTCAAACATCACTGCAAATAAAATAAGCAAAGGCAAGGTGGGAGAGAAGTGTGAGGAGCTATAAATAGCCCTCAAGGAAATTGCCTCGGGCTGGCTCTTTAAGTTGGGGACGGACGCTCCGACGCCTAGGAGACGGACGGTCCGTCGCCCTGCCCAACGGCTAGTTCTGACAGGATTTCCCAGTGACGGACGCTCCGTCGGAGGGGCGACAGACGCTCTTCCCAGCGTCCGACGCTACACTCTGACTCGGGCTGAAAAAACACCCTCACTGGAAGGCCGACGGACAGCGTCCGTCGGACCCTGAAAAACTTAGCCAGAAAACACGGCCACTGGAAGGCCGACGGACGATGTGGACTCAATCACCCAGCGTCCGACGCCTTTGTCCGACGCCTCCGTCAGGAGCATCCGTCGTCTAGAAAACAGGCCTCTCAACTTCGTTTTTCGCCGCGATGAATATGGAAGTTGTTCTAGGCTATCTTACGGTCACCATAGGCTTGCTTAGAGCTAAGGAAAACAGGTGTACACCACACCTAGTTCATGAAGCTTTCCTAAGTCAAGTTACTAGTCTTAACCCCTCTTAATAGTACGGTCAAAGATCAAATAGAAGTCATATCTATTTCTAAGTGTCCTTCATCACCTTATGACACTTAGCCTATCATTCTAGGGATCTTCATCATGTCTCTTTTGAAATCCGAAATGATATCCATCTTGGGGGCTAGGTAACACCCATTGATGCCCATTCATGTTGATCACTGTGGCTAGGTTACTCATAGCCTCTGCAAAACACACGTTAGCCATAATAATTGCTAATTTTTGTTAATCACCAAAACCAATAGAGCCATGATTCTTCACAACCAAAGGAAGCTCGAAGATTAAAATAGTCTCACCCTCAGCGATGAACTGCAGCCTCGTACTCTTTCATTTTTAAATTATAAGTCGTTTTGATTTATCTGATATATCCATGTTACTATATATATAAAATAATTATATCTAGATACATAGTTTATAATTTAGAACGGAGAGAGTAGTTGGCCGATGTTTGATCCACTAAGCGTGTCCATTTCCTTAAGCATCTGATCTACATGGCGGTAGAGACAGGTTATCTAACATGGCAAATGGGAGGCCGAAACGTACGTGTGACGATTGACTAATAGAGCCCGCTCGCGCTAATTAACCACGCCTCGGATCGGATATCATCCATTGATGCTGCATTGACTCTTAATTATTTTGGTCTACGAAGTTCACGATGTGCTATTGCTCATGAAAAAAACACAAAGAGGTAGATCCAAGCACATGACGCATATGAGCGCATAAAAAGAAGCCTCCAAACGTGTGGTGCATCATCACTACACATAGATGGAGATGAAGTCAGTCAACAGCAATTAACATTTCGGTAACCACCAAGAGAGTAGGTAAGCATGGAAAATGCAGAAAAACATCCGTTGGTGTCATGGTCATGGGCCGATCCGACGATATAGTAGTACGTAAAATCGTCTGGAACCCTTCGAACTGGTCAAGTCTTCTTCGTTGGGGAGTAAGGAGGCATTGCTAGGTTCCAATTGGCGAAGCTAGGACAAGAAAAAGGCAAGCATTGGGTTTGTGTGTTTTTTAAGCATTGGCGAGCGTAGAAACCAAGGGAGCTTTAGACTTTAGTCAATTTTGTCAAACTCTAATCTATTCTTGCCTTACAAATGGCACATCCAGAGAAGCTACTGCTGCTTTCCCTCCTTGATACAAACTAACAAATGCTATTTTTCCACTAGTTGGGCCGCGAAAGAAACCAAGAGATACACTAGATACAAAAAGGCAACCAATGACCCAAGCTGGAGCAAGCAAACTGGGACTTGACAGTGCAGAGACAAGGCTCTAATCTAGATTATCTTCACACCGGCCCCAAGTAAACTTCTCGTGGAAGTGACCAAACTAGCATGATTCTGTTCCGGAAACTCCAGCTCGGGCCCTTAACCTTTTCCATCGATTCAACTCACCGGAAACATTTCAAGGGATAGCTTTGAGAAATTGAGAATAGGTACAGTTCAAAGTGGTCATCTTTACCGAATACACTTTGTATCTTTTTGACATCCACATGCCGAGGCAAAACAGCCATCATGACAAACCACATTGATTAGCAACTAGGATTACCAGGAGACTGTGAACTAGGATGACAAACCCCAATGATTCGGCTTGCTTTGTTTTCCTCTGGCAGAAGAGGTCACGAGGTGACAAAGCAACTGTTGGGTTTCGCTGCTCTGCTCGTGCTCCCACATGAGACACAAGTGTTTCAGTTTTCACGAAAGAAACACAAAAAGTATACACTAGTAGGAGCATGTGAGTGAGGAGGCTTTTGGTACCTCCCTCAAAGAAAACTGTAAGGTAGCTGTAGCTATTGTGCCTGGCCAATTAATTGCTGGGCTTCAAAGTTCAAACAGACAATAAACAGCTCCTTGCTTGCTGGCTGTCAACGTAGTGCATCCAAAGTTCCACAAGGCTGGATACATCACAAAACCTTTACAAACATGTGATGTCCTGCTTTTTGCATGACACCACTACTGCTACCGGTAACGGCCCGTTAGATATTTTTTTGACCGAAAGGCCCGTCAGATATTGTTGGATATCTACAATGTTGTTTTGTTAAGAACAGGAGTTGTTGCAGCTTCTTTCAGCCATAAGTGAAGATCCACGAACTACGATACTCTCTCTGACTCTGGCTACTAATGGAACAGGGCATTGGAATCAGCTGTAGCAGTAGAAATTGGCCGAGGAAATTCACTTGGAATATTTAGTCTCATTTCTTTGTTTGGCTTGTGAAAGCAATTAAAAGAGGGAGTTGGAAAAAGGAAATCACGTCCTTTGTTTAGGTGAGGGTTTGAGACTTGAGAGTAAAAAATGGTATCATAATCATGATGAACAATTGTGGGAATTGTGGGTATCATAATCCGCCTTCCACAAAAAAAAAACTGTGGGAATTTACCCCCATAATACTCCCATCGCCCATCCAGTCAAAATTCTTATTCCCACCAAATACACACACACACACACACAAAATTATACCCCTACCTCTAAACTCCCATTCCTACATCTAGCCAAAAGAACCGATATATAGATTTAGCACGAGCAGGAAACTATATCAATCGGTTGAGGTTACAAGGATTCTGTGTACATGTCTTTCGTGACATTCTATAGTAGCTAATCTATTCATTTGACAAAAATCCTAAACACAGGAGCCATGGGACCTTTTCTTCAACCTGTTCCCAAGAAAACAAGCTCAGCATGAGTAACCTTGAGACAAGTCAAATACAACAATGCTAAGACCCTTGCACAATTTGCAGCTTTGGAAGCTGAACCTTGTGATGATTTTGCAACCAAGAACCACAGATCAAGTGAAAAGCAATAGTTCTCTGTCAAGCCTTTTAGCATTGAAAGGCATATGGATCTATGACTGGTAGCTATCGACTTTCCCTTTTGCAAAAGGTTTCCTGCCATCTCGTCATAATCATTTCATGTGTTATGATGCAGTCTAGTGAGTTTCAAAGGAAATGGGTATGCTATTAACTATGACAGGTTGGATCAGCAGAAAAAAGAGTTCCTTTTTTGTATTGAAGACATAAACCTTATCCCATTTTCTTTTAAGCTTCAGATCAGAAGTCCTAACAGAAGTAGAAGTGATTCAATATTGCATAAGAGTTGAACAAGACTGTTGGTGATAACACAGAAGCGATGGAAGACCCCTTCAAGCAATCTGGCCCTTTGGTGCTTATTATTTAAATTTTGAATTTACAGTGACGATTTCATGAAATTCTTGACCTATAAGAATGTTTGCATTCCAAAGCTAAAGCAGTCAATGAATGCTACAAATATACCCAGATTTGTGCATCACTTTCAACTTCCCTGAGATGTAATACTTAATACATGCATTGGCGGATCTAGGATGCGATCAAGGGGGGGCTAATTAATAAAGATGATGATTGACGATGAAAATTTAATCATGATTTAGAACTAATACTTACTATCTAGAAAATTTTGGTGAATTTTATAGAGATTTAATGGAGAAATGTGTGAATTTTATAGAGATTTGATGGAGAAATGAGTGAAATTTATAGCTATATAATAGAGAAATGAGGCCATAGCGCCCCCCTCCCCCCCCTTGGATCCGCCCATGAATACATGATTCTCGTCACATACAGGTGAAGAAAATGTGTACCGTTAAATCCAGTCATGAAAGTAGAGCAGTCCCATGATTACAAATAGCGAATCAACTCAACCGCATATTTTCCTTTCCTCGTAGTCACAATTTCCCCAATCTAGAGAAGAAATGAACAAACAACATAAATAAATGAAGCAGATGATATTATGTCTTTAAGTACACAATGGAATTAAATTTGCAAAACAATAAAAATATTCAGTGACATGCATACTAGGCCCATTTGTCTACCATCTGATTCTAAGACCTCACTGTCAACAAAGCAATATATTTACTCCATAGAACAAAAACATGGTCAATTAATTCTCTAGATTTTACATCAGTTGGAAGCTTGGAGCTAAGGGAGAGAGCAACAGATCAATAATGATACCACAAACTTCACTAAATAGCAAAAAATTTGGCTTCATTGGAAAATATTTAGCTTCAGGCGCATGTTCCTGGACAAGTAAGGTGTGATTTTTTGTCTTGTAAATATTTTTTTATCTTAATGTATATGCAGTTCTCCTGTGTACTTGACAAAAAAAATATATTGAGCTCATGTTTTACAGCATGTGAAAGCCACCTAAGGACCAACCTGTTGGAAGCAGTCTGCATACACATCAAACCGTTCAATGCCAAATGTCACACTACGTTTTTTCATTAATACATGTTTGATAGTTTGCCAGCCATTTAATGCAATGTGAGAAACTTGCCGGTGAAAACTTTAAAAGATGGAAGTCTGAAACAACATGTCTAAAAACATGACAGGTGAGACTGTTAAGCTGTTCTTGTTAGTAGCACATGGATTTGGATATGGTGGCCAATACGGTCTCAGGTCTTTGCTACTCTTTCTCTGATTAGCTCTGTGGCGCATTCAACACCTTAACAAATGCCACAGACCTCTAGGATGCGTTGGACCATAAATATGTAGATTAATACAAAGGACACTAGATTTGAGGTGGAGCAATAGCGCGATTTCTAGGTGGTTAAAAACCAATGAGTGATGAACCAGGCTCTTGATGTCACAATAATCATGAGAAAGATGGTTTTATATGGTGTCAGTGTTAGTGACATTACCACTAAGCTATCCCAATCCAGAAATTTACCATCACGCTTGAGCACAAACACACAAGAACGCTTGGACATTGATGCACTCGTTGCCTAATTGGACATGGAGGTAAAGGCGTGTGCTAAGACATGCCTTGCCTGGCCCATGCTGTGAACACCAATAAGGTGCAAAAAATATTCTCAAAGAGCAATGACAAACATGCTATCTACAATCCTAAAGCCGAAAACACAATGCCAGGCAGCCATATGGCCTGAAATGGGTAAACTCAGCGAATAAGGTTTTCACTTTTTAGTGAGCTGAATCTTAGGGCATGAATTTACCTCTGGTGTACCTACAGTGTGTCATTCACGTCTCACGACTCACTCCACAAGTTGATAGGTTCACACAGTAGGTAACATTGTTTATTTCTGAGTTTAATCTATTATCTTTTTAGAAAGGCTGTCAATGGTTCCTCCATCTTAAGGGGAATGGTTTCAGTGCTGTTTTTCTTTTAGCAAAAAATACAGCAGGGGAGACCCCCACTGTAGTTTTATTAAACAAAAGGAAACAAGAACAACACTGTACAAAGGGGCCTTAAAGGAGCAGCAAATGAACAACAGAGAAGCCAGCCCGAGGTGGGCTGCAGGACTAATCTAGGGCAGCTATACAAGAAAGAAAGACGGGGCACTTTTCCTCACTGAATCTATGAGCCTGCAGTCTAAACAGAAGCATTTCAGTGCTGCTGTTCCTGCAGTGATATGTGTACCTAAAGCTCATCTTGAAGAATGTGCGGCATGTGGCTTCAATGAAGAAGAACCAGTTTAGCAGTTCCCACCTACATTGAGATGGCTTCAGAATTGATCCTTTTTTTTCAAAGATGATTCTTGTATTGGAAATGCTTGTTGAACTCAAATAAATTACTATTAAGCAATACTCTTAATTTGGACTGCCCACAATGGTAACTCCAAACTTTCTAAAAAAAAATTGATAGATTTTAGGCTTCTTTTTGCAAGCCTCGAGGCTTTCATAGTTCTTTCTACTCTTAAACTTTATGAGAATAATGTTGTTATAACACTAAATAAGCATAGCTGAAATCTTAGGAATGCTCTGGACTATGTCCAAACTGAGTGTTGCTAAGAAAATTCAAAATACAATACAAGGTGTGGAGAAAATATGAGTTTACAACCTTTCTCCTAATAAGCAAACCAAATCTAGAAATAAAAGGTTTATTAGACTGAAGGAAAAATAATGAAACCATCTCGTCATAGGAGAGAGCCGCTGATCAGGATCCACTTATTGAAGGCATGTGTTGTGCATACAGAAAAAAAAAAGAACCACAGGTAGGCACACACTGCAAGAACAGCAACACTGGACCCATTCCCACTAAAAGGATAAACGGCTGATACCTTCATAAGGGGAAGGGGATTAAAATTAACACATACATGAATATTAGTGGCCAGCTCAACCCACAAATCAGTAGACTGATAAGTCATAAGTAAAATAGGGGTAAAATGGTACACTAAAGATCACACCTCATCTACATGTCAACAGAATTCTACACCTGCTGACAATTCTTCCTGCTCTTCCAGTTGTCGCATTCACCACCTTTTGTCAACATACTAACTGCACACAAAGTAGATTATCTCACCCATGTTTTTTTTCCCAAATCGGCTGTGCTTTTGGCCCCATAGTAATTGATTGTTTTCCATTGCCCTTTGCAAAAAAACCACCAAGTTGGCTTTGGATGCCCCATTCATGTGCCACGAGGTGCATCTTCAGAACAACTTTGCTTCCACATGTAGGCATGCAATCAAGACATTCATCATCACCCTATTTGCTTGTCATTAACTATGACTATAAAACGGCTTCAGGTTGTTGGTTAGCTAGCTAGTGGCTGGTTATTGGCTACCTTGGAGTTGTAGTATTGTTCGACCATATAGATCATGCACCTTGTGTCCGAAACCCTGTATTTCAGAAACAACCACCTTGGGAACAACACTGTAACATATCCTTGATTTGCCTTATGGGATTAACCCTTTATTGCACCTAGCATATATTGTGGGCCTTGGAATTTTTTATTCAGTTGATGTTGGGCCAAGCCCAATTAAATCCAATAAGGTAGCTCATTATAACACGGGAAGGTCCAAATGATTGCACAACAAGTTGTGCATTATGTTGCAACGCATGGGGCATGTTTGCTAGTATATTAAAAAGTAAGAAGCAGATTTCAACACATTTATGAAACAATATAGAGGAAAGCCTCTCAAGCAATAGCAAGAAAGTAGCATTATCAGATTGAAGTGAGAATAACAATTAAATGCTAAACTTGTACAAGCTTTTAACATTTTAAGAGAAAATTATCGCATCTTTTCTTCTTCTTTTTTTTTTGTCCAATTACCTTTAACCTTCCCATCCCACTGACAGAAACAACATCTCCAGATTTGAGGGTAACTCCATTTTTCGTTGTTGGTGTCCAATTCACACGAACATCACCAGAACTGAACAAGAAAAGGAGCGTGAATCCAAAAAAATAATTAACATTCATAGGCACTGACGACATAGTTTGCATTAGAATAGAACAAAGTTCAAACAAAACAATTGTGCTAAGATAAAAGTATGTTTTTCTGATGTTAAGTTGACAATTGACACCTCAAAGTTCATACCTTATCAAGCTAGCAAGCTTCGTGCGTGAGATTTTAAATCCTGCACTGGCAAGGGCATCAACCCTGAGTGATGATTCTACAGTTTTAAACGAATTGGTTCTGCAGTTTAAAGGAAACATTGAGTCATTTGTGCCGGGTTTCTACAACATAAAATTTTGAAAAAAACAAGTTCAAAGTTTATATAAAGGTATGAGAACATGAGTTCACCTTGGCGGTTCATATTCTAGAGCAAGCAAAGGAATCTGAGTGCATGAAACACCAACTTTCCCCACCTTTAGAAAAACTCCCATCGGAAAAGGACGGTAATTAGATTGGTTTGCAACGAGCAGACCAAAGGAACCAAACACAGAGTTAGCCCAAACTCTCAACATAACAGGTATAAAACATCTCAATCTTCTCCATACAGATAGATCAGAAGAACAGGGATCAAGTAAGCAAAAGATAAGTACAGAACAGTAGCACAATTTGTAAGGCAATCCACCTTTTCAAGGGTAGAAATCAGATAGTCAACAAGTTCTGGATCAACAAGGACCTGGGCACCTCGTTCTCCCTAACAAAAATGGAAACAGACATCACAATTGACAAGGAGGGAAAAAGTTAGGAAATGACCAAATCATTCAGAAATCAGAAAACATGTGATTGGCTGTGAACCTGCAAAAGAATATCTCCAACTTTCTCCCTTGTTATTCCTGTCCCGAGAATAGCACCAAGAAAGTCACCATGAGAACAGGGTTCCAACCGGAAATTCGCTGAGATGCTGGGTTGGCCTCAATGTCAGCTTATATAGAAGATAGCAGTGATTTATAAGGTAAAACTGAGAAAACCTCAAAGCGGCAACTGCATCTGGGTTACTTGTCATGAAGTCTGGGTGTCCAACAGAGATTCGGCACCTCTCGGCCTAGATAAATATAAGAATGAGAAACTAGATAGGCTAATGGAGGAAATAACAAACTACCATTTGGGTCATCAAATATGACCTGAGGATAGCCACCCTGAGCTACTGCCTTGATATCTGCTAACTTTTCAACTGCCAGCATAGCCTCTTTTACTATAGGTGGAGTAAGAAAATTGGTGTGGAAAACATCTCTCCGTTGGGAAGCCCTTTCTGCCTGCATAAGGACGTTAATATGAATCTATGAATAGCAAGAATAACCATATATTTCTGAGGAATGCTAAAATAAACAACAAAATGTAGCTAAAGCCATTATTCTGTGTTTCCTTCAAATACAAATTTCCATTTGAGATTATATGAATATAATAATAAACATGAAGCTATGCAAGCATGCAACCATGTTAACAAAGTCAATACGATCACGCAGTGGCTTTTCTCTTTTGTCCATTTTATGATATGTTCTCCATCATCTATCAGACAGCAGTAAATATGTTTTTCAGCTACAATACTTTTTTCCATCATGTGCTTATTGCTGAATTTATATATGTATTTGCTGACTCCAGAACTGCTCTCACCTATTAGCTATCGCAAAGGCAACCAGATATTAGTCTAGGGAGTTCTGTTTTAGCTATCATTTACAGACTTCAGCAATATGTTTTCCAGATACGATACCCTTAGTGGTGGAATCAGGATTCAATCTCTTTTTCATCTGCTTTATCTGTTGGCTTTAAATGTGCATTTGCCAACTCCAGAACTGTTGTCACTCATTTATCAATCACAAAGACAACATATGATCTTTCTATCCTCGGAGCCTACCAACAGAATGTAGTTGAAAGTTCAGTTTGCATGCACAAGATGGACACTCTTATTGACAAACATTTTCATAGAACAGTAGAGAAAAGGGAGACTTTGAGGATTTCTCATTGCCCCTGCTTTCAATATAATCCAATATTCTCCCGGAGTTAAAGCTCGAACATAGCTCAACACTGGCAAGTGGCAACAGTTTTGCAATCGCCTGATTCCATAGCATTTAATAAAAAAAACAATGCTCGCAAGCAAACTCTTACAAACCAGTTATGTCCAACAGACACAAGTCAGTAGTCACTAGGTTACTAACGCTAGCAGTAGACAGTTCAATGACCACCAACTAACCCTGATTTCTCAATAGTCTTTGTTTGAACGCAACGGCAGGAACTCAGCCTTTCAATTAAGAGAGGAAAAAGAGTTTTATGTACAAAGATTTCTCAATAGTCAAAGGAGAACAAACAAATTACCATATCCAGAATGTTCCTGACTTCCTCCGCTGAATTCCTGTCCACGCTTCCTTTCACCGCCGAATCCCTCGCTGCTGCGACGGCAATGGCGGCGATGTACCGTCCTGGCTCGGGTGGGCCAAGCGTCAGCGGAGAGGCAAAATCGAAAGATAAGATAAGATGGGCCTTCCGCCTTCGGGCTTACCTCGCGAGATGAAGTGGCACGGAACGGGGATGGCTCCGCGCGGGTGAGCGGCGCGGAGGAGAAGCCGGAAAGGACTCGCCAACGCGAGCGAGGCCGCGGCCATCCCTCGTTCCGGGCTCCGGCGAACCTAGGAATTCGCCTCCTCTGTTGCCCAGTGCTGCTGTGGTCTGTGTGGCGTGGCCGTGTGCAGTTTTTTATTGTGAGAGGGTGGCCGTGTGCAGGTTTTTTTCTTTTTCTTTTCTTTTTTTTTTTTTTTTGCGACTGTGCAGGTAGTAAGCGTCTACCGTCCAGTCACGAACTTAGGACTTGGGCCTTTTTTGTGTGAAAAAAATACCGGTTCCTGACCTCCACGTCAGTCGTTCGCCCGCCGCCGCCGCGACCGCGATGGCCACGCTCCTCCGCCGCCTCCTCCACGCGGCTCCGGCCCCCGCCCCCGCTTCCCTCTCCAGCCACCTCCCCTTCTCCACCAGGTCTCGCCGTACCCCTCACCGCTTCCGCCGCAGCCGCCGCGGCGCCAACCCGACGCCGCCCTCCCCGGACGCCGTCTCAGCAGCTATCGCATCCCTCCCGTCCCGCCTCACTCCGCCCGTGCTCGCCTCCTTCCTAGCCTCCACCTCCGACGCCCGCCTCCTCCTGCCGCTGCTCACCCACTCCCTCCACCTCCCCGCTTTCCGTCCCGACCCCGTCCCATTCATCGTCGCCATCAAACGCCTCGCCACCGCCGACCTCTACGCGGACTTCGACCGCACCTGCGCACTATCCTTCTCTCTCCTTCCCTCACTCTCTTCCCCTGGCCCCCTCCTCCGCAACGCGCTTTACTTCTACTGCCAGTTCGGCAGGCTCGGCAAG
Source organism: Microstegium vimineum (assembly GCA_022036555.1). Classification (NCBI taxonomy): domain Eukaryota; kingdom Viridiplantae; phylum Streptophyta; class Magnoliopsida; order Poales; family Poaceae; genus Microstegium; species Microstegium vimineum. Next base: position 8,269,607 of record CM039137.1, read on the forward strand.
GCCTTTCACGTCTACACTCTCATGCGCGCCTCCGCCGACCCCGCAGCGCGCCCTTCCGCAGACACCTATCACGCGCTCTTCACCGCGCTGCTGTCGCGCGGAGGCGGCGACACCTTGGTCCATTACATGTACATGGACAACGTGTCGGCGCTGTTCAGGCAGATGCTCGAGGAGGGGATCCCACCGGACACGCGCACGCTCAATGTGCTCATCAGGGGCTACGCGCAGTCGCTGCATCTCAACGACGCGCTGCGCCTGTTCCACCAGATGCGGCCCGTGTACGGGTGCCAGCCGGATGCGTTCACGTACAGCTACCTCGTGCACGGGCTGAGTGCGCAGGGCCGCACCAGGAACGCGCGGGACCTGTTCGATGAAATGCGCGGGAACGGTCTCCTACCGACTGAGCCAGCGTGCAATGCGTTCGTCGGTGCTTTGGCTATGGCTGGGGAGGCCGTGGACGCAGAGCGGGTGATGTGGGAGATGGCCAGGGCAGGGAGGGTGGTGGATGACATCACAAGGAGGGCATTGGTGGAGGAGTTGTCTAGGGCCGGGAAGCGGGAGGATGCTGACAGACTAGCGAGGGAGATGGAGCAGAAGGGCATTGTGGGTGCTCGTGAGCTACGAGCATTGCTGAGTTCAATTCGGGATGAGGATGATGACAATTTGGATGTGGATGATAGTGAGAGGAACACCTGGTGACAATTTTTTTTCTCTCTCAAGAGACCAGCGGCTCTCGCGTCAGTGATTTATTTTTTGGGGTATTGGATTGGAAATCGACGCTTGCTATTTACCCCATCTCTTGCCGGTGAGGCGGCGAAGAGCCGAAGACCTCTTTTCTTCCGGCCAGGCTGGTACAGGTAGCCCTCAGCCTCGCAGATGCTACACGCGACCTCACTCCTTCATACAGAGAGATCACTAGAGAGGACTCACCTGTCATAGCAGCTCCAGAGACACAGCCTGCAGAGGTTCCTCCTCCGGCGACGGGCACTCACCTGTCCTCAGTCGCTTCGTCGGAGGTTGCACCAGAGTGCTCGACACAGACAGTCATCACTCCTCCTCTTGTTGCTGTTCAGACCAATGCTACTTCAGTCGCAGCAGAGGCAGTCGAGTCAGATACACCAGCTCAGACAGAGAGTCAGCCGTCAGTGGATGCAGCAGTCACAGTTGCCGTATCTTCACCTTCTCAGTCTCAGCCAACAGAGCTTGTTGCAGCAGTCACTCTTACAGCTCTGGCTTCGACACCTTCTCCTCCGCCTCGAGTCTACGCTCGTTGGGCTTCTGTGCCCGCTACTTCAGAGGCAGGACCGTCTGAGGCTCTAGCTCAGGATGTTACCCCTTCCGAGCCTCAGGGGGAGTTGGGACAGTTAGTAGCTCCCGAGTCAGCAGCTCCAGCTCCAGAGTCTACTTCAGCTGAGCCTACACCGGCAGAGACAGTGCCAGATGATGAGTCAGATGATTCGGACCTTCAGGACTTCATCATGCTAGATCGCAAGGCTGCAGTTTCCTCATCTCCACCCCCAGCTCCAGATGCGTAGTTTTTGGTACTAGACGCTAAAGGGGGAGAGCGTCGAGTATCAGAGATAGGGGAGTGTAGTGAGATAGGGGATTTGTTTCTTTGAGTGATTTACTTTCTCCGTACTCATGCATCATGTTTATGCTTTCTTGCACCTATGCTTATGTGTGATGGATGATGCTTGTGAGATATTTGTGTTTGTGTGTGACAAACTCTTATGCTTTTTCACTAATATATCTTGTGAGTTGTCACTTGTTTCATGATATGTCTCTATAATCTAATGGTAATTGAGCTTCCGTGTCATACTCCGATATTTATGTGAGAATATCATGAGGTACTCCGATTCTATTTCATATTCATGAGTACCATGTTTGTGGCTTGGTTTGGATGAGCAAGTATTGTTCACTCTTATTCACTAACCCTTGCTTAACCTACCCAAGTCACTTGAAATCCTAACCTTTCACTCTTATATCCATACTTGAGGAGTTATTGTCGTCAATCACCAAAAAGGAGAAGATTGAAGAATCATGGCCCTAATAGTTTCGGTGATTAACGGCAATAAGAGATTATTATGGCTAATGTGTGTTTTGCAGAGACTATGTGTAGTTTAGCCATAGTGATCAATGTGAATGAGCATCAATGGTTATTACTTAGCCCCCAAGATGGATATCGTTTCGGATTTCAAAGACGACATGATGAAGACCCTAGAGTGATAGGCTAAGTGACATAAGGTGATGAAGGACACTTAGAATTAGATAGGGCTTTATTTGATCTTTGACCGTACTATCAAGGGGGTCTAGACTAGTAGCTTGACTTAGGAGAGCTTCATGACTTAGCTGTGGTGCACACTTGACATCCTTAGCTCTAAGCAAGTCTATGGTGATCGTAAGATAGCCTAGAACAACTTCCATATTCATCGCGACGAAAAACGAAGTTGAGAGAGAGCTTTTCTAGGCGTCGGACGCTAAGGCCAGAGGCGCCGGACGCTGTCCGACGCGCCAGACGCTGGCGTCGGACGATGACGTATGCTGACGCAGCGTCCGTCGAGCCAGCAGAGAGCTCCAGAGACGTCCAGATTGCGACGAGCGCGTCTGCCGCATGGGCGTCGGACGCTCGCGAGCATCCGGGAATATTTTCCAAGAAACCCGAGAGCAGCTAGTTGACGTCGGACGCCAAGCGACGGAGCGTCCGTCGCCTGCTGACGTGAATAGGAAATAGCCGTTGGGCAGGGCGTCGGAGCGTCTGTCGCCAACTTAAAACAGACAGTTTTCTCAGCCCGAGGCAGTTTTTGAGAGGGGCTATTTATAGCCCACCCCTTGCCTTCCCACCTTGTCTTTGCTCATTTTGAGTTGCTGAGTTCTTTGAGAAGGTTGGGAAGAGAGCAAGAGCCCTAGAGAGAGAGTGATTCGCGAATTCATCCATCCTCTCCTCTAGTTCATCCAAGAGTCCAAGTGTACATCCACTCTAGTTATGAAGCTTGAGTGAGTCAAGTGAAGATCAAGGCTTGTTACTCTTGGTGATCGACATCACCTAGACGGTCCGGTGGTGCTTGGAGGAAGGTGATCGCCGGAAGGATTGTCGGCGGCCCTTCTTCATCGACTTGTGATCGGTTGTGGGCGGTTCACCGAGCCGGAGTGGCGAAGAACCAGCCCGTAGAGAGCACTCATCCCTTGCGCGGGATTGAGGGGGAGCAATACCTTGCGAGGTGCTCCAACGAGGACTAGGGGGGAGTGTCGACTCCTCGATACCTCGGCAAAATGTTGTCGTGTCAAGAATCTCTTTCCCTAACTCTTTCATACTGCATTACATTCCGCACTTGTTCTTCAATTCATACTAGAATTGTGTAGGGTGTTTTTACTTTCTTTGGCTTGCTACCGCTTTCATAGTCTAAGGCACACAAATCGTTAGGCACGGGGTGATTGACACTTGATAGGATTTCATAATTGCTTTAGAAATTTGAAATAAGCCCAATTCACCCCCCCCCTCTTGGGCATCTTGATCCTTTCACGCTGCATAGCGGCCATGTTGGTGGAGAGTTCGCGGATCATGGCCGCGAGGTCGGCGTTGTTGGGCGCGGGTTTGGTGGGTCAGACATTGGTGGTGAGGTTGAGGCAGTGGAAGTAGTGGGCGAGTTGGGGTCGGGCTGGAGATGTGCTGCGGCGGAGGAAGATGATTGATGGCCAGAGGATCGACGGACACCTGATACCAGGTTGTCAAGGGCCTCCACTCCTAGGCTGGGGGCTCCCTGACTGCGCAGTTCGTAGGAACCAGGTAAGGGTGGCGCCAGGGTTGTTGCCCGGCTGCCTGGAGAAGAGATGAGATTAAAGACTTGAGTAGATGAGGGGTTATGGTAATACTTCTTGCTTGGTTCTTTTCTCTCAGATAGTCATAGATATAGGAGCTCTGCTCCTGGGGTGCCGCAAGGCTTACATTTAATTAGCTTCACTAATCAAGGCTCTTGAAGACTAAAGTGTCTTGAGCCGCCTAGTCTCCTTGGTTCTGCTCCTGGCTGCTCTAGCCACTTTGGTTCCTGGGCCTGCGGCTGTACTGCCTGCCCCACATGACAAATAGCTTTTACTATGGATGTCAATATAGTATATTTAGGCGCGATGTAAAAGCTATGAACTTAGAAAAGTCAAAACATCTTATAATTTGGAATGGAGTACCATGATTTATGAGATTAATGAAACGAATACATCCTCTGCAAGTCTGAATAACTAGACACCAGTTGCCAAAGACCGTCGGATTACAGAAGTAATAATAGCAGAAAAATGTTGTTTTAAAGGGACTGCAAGGTATACTGCGATGTAACTGCAATGCAGATATTTATTCATTACATTATGCTGATATTTATTCATTACATTATTCTGGATGCTACCCTGTTTCAAAGGCATCACGTAGGCATCCAAACATACCCAGCTCGCCTTGGGGAAGAGTGGCACCTTGTCACCTAGGTGCCGCCTAGGTGTCCACGTCAAGGTGCAACCAGCTCTCGCCTGGACACCTCAACGCCTTTGAAACCATGGATACTATGGTGTCTAGATCAGTAGACTACCCTTGATAACCATACAATGTGACCTTTTAGCTAGTTCAGAATTGTACTACAATCCAAAATGGATATAACATCCCGACAAGCAGATCTTTTGCCATTGCTTTCAATTGCTTTCAAGAATTGTTGCTTATGGCTGAATAATTTGCTATGCTGATTCTAACATAAAAGGGGGAAAAACTTGAAAAACTCCACCTATTGATTCCCCCAAGTGCTGGGTCCAATAATGCATACTGTTTACTCTTTAGGCTGATCAGATGGAAGCCATTCAAGGGTGCTGCCACTAAACATAGGCACAATCTCCCCTGAACTGTGTTTATAAGTTGCTGGAACTTTCCAGGCATTCTTTCTCAAGACAATCTTTGAAGCATTCCTTGGGAGGCCATAAAAATCGGGGCCATTGAAGCTTGTAAAAGCTTCTAGCTTATCTAGGGCACCAACCTGAAGTAAAAATAAACCAATATAAAAAAGGGACACCAATCTACAGCAAGATGATATTCTTGAATTCTAGTAACGGTGATGAAAGACAGTCATGTATTCTCTCAAAAGCAAAGATAATTGACAAGCATGAGAGTGCTGGGGATAGAGATTACCTCTTCAAATACCATCGCATAAAGAGACAAGGCAACAGGAGCACTATAAATTCCTGCACATCCACAGGAACATTCTTTGTTCCGTTTATCATGGGGAGCACTGTCGGTACCAAGAAAGTACTGTCTACTCCCTTTTGTTACAGCAGATACAATAGCTTGCCCTGGGTGATGGTTCAGAAAAGTTATAGTCAGAGTGTGGTACAAATACATAACAAAAAACTTTTTTACATGACAGTTAATTGAAATGATAGCCAATACCAGGCAACAGAAAAATGTAAGACAATAAAATGTTATGAATCTATAGTTATATATTGATGAAGGGATATTTGGTCACATTTTTTTAACAAAAAAAATCATTATCGTCATGTTTAAAATGGTTCTCATAATTTCTGAAGAAATTCTAGTTATTTTGTGAACCAAAAGAAATATGATTGTGCGTTTTTATAACAAATGGTGGCATTTCTTATAGGAGGACAGTTGCAACATACTATGAGTCTCTCTTTTCAGTACTGGCAAGCAATAATTGTGTGGCTGCAAGCCACCCTGAAATAAAGCATTCCTATTGAGGAGGAGATGCTGGGGAGTCACTGTTGCAGCAACATGACCTGGGAATGTGCAAGTGTTAATACTCATAGAAAAGGTAAGTATATAATGTCATAGAAAAGGGAAGAAATATAATGCCATTCAAGCTGTAGTGCAGCACCTTCTTCACATGATTCTATGAAGCTCACTGCATCCATGGTTGTGATATGTTCCATGACAATCTTTAGCTGCGGAAGTTTTTGTACAAGTGGTGCCAATATTTTGTCAATGAAAACCTTCTCACGGTCAAAGGTGTCAACATGTGGATCTGTGACTTCTCCATGAACCTGAAGAAAAATCACAAATAGCCATAAAAGCTGTTGCACAAAGCAGCGTGGCAAAACCAAACTATTAACAAGAAGCAAGAATTGCTCGACAGTTATGTCCAGTAGAGACTAGTCATGTGGATAAAACTCCAATCAAAAGGTCAATAGTGTGTCAAGAATGCAATGCGCCAAACCTACTTACCAGCAATGGCATTTCCTGCCTGACCATCTCCTCGAGGACTGGCAAGCACTTCCCAAATTATATCAGTGACACCATCTTGGGAATTGGTAGTTGCTCCGGCAGGATAAAGCTTCACAGCAAAGATTATACCACTCTTTCCTAAACCAAATAGCATGGAACATAAACATCACTGTCCAGATAATCCACAAATGCACACAACAGCTGGTATTTTAAGCACATTGGACAATTTTTTCAACAGATTGTATGTGGCAACAAACTCATTGGACAAATGCACGTCTGCATTGTGTCCAGCTCTCCACCAGAAATAGACAGTGAAACTAACAATAGTGCTGACTACTGTTTGGATTTTTACTGGTTAGTGTTCTGGTCTTCTGGATCGGATGGATGTACACAAAACACCACCACCACAGCAGTCGAAGCTGATCTACAGACTACATTCCATGGTTTTTGAGACGTTGCAGCGTCCTGTGGCACTGGGGGTATGCCTAGGCGTCTTCTAGGTGATGTCTAGGCGATATGCCTCAAAAACCATGCTACATGCCGCCATACCTCTAGGTAAAGACGATGCTTCAGTTTAAAAGACTACCAAAAACTGGAGAACAGGTATGTTACTACATCGAAGAGACTTCATACTTGCGAGCTTGATCTCCTCTGGGCTTGTGTTGTCAGTGAGGTACAGTGTCATGAGCGGCACGAAGCTACTCCCCGGTGGCAGCGCCCTCATTATCTCCTCCCTGTACTCCACCGCCCGCGCCGTCGTGGTCACCGGCGGCTTCAAGTTGGGCATGATGATGGCCCTCCCAAAATGCCTCGCGCTGCCACACAACCACAGAAACATAACGTCGAACACCCAGCGTGCACCGCCAAAAGGCAAAAACCGAGCAGCAGCTACGACCGGACGAACCTGTGTGGCACCACAGCCTCGAGGACACCGCCTTCACGAAGATGGAGGTGCCAGTCGTCGGGGCGAGTTATGATCAGCTGTTCCTGCAGCTGCGACTTGTTGGCCATGGCGGTCGCCCTCAGGTTCGGACGTGGAGAGGCGTGGAAGCAGACGCGGCAAGGACGGGATGGCCGGAGGAAGGAGGAGTTTGTTGGGTGTGGGTGCGCGCCGACAGTGGTGGTGTTGACGGCGAGCTGCATTGGCTGCTCTCGCTTTATTCTATTGGCCCTCGCCGATGGCGAGCGCGGCGTGGTAGTGGTAGCTGCCTAGCTGGTAGGGGCCGTGAGGGGCAGCACGGGCCGGGGTCTGCGTCTCTGTGCCTGCAGCCTGTGGGAGCGCGCTGGGAATCAGATCCTCTAACAGTCCCCGGGCTGAATGACTTGTCTCTACAGTCAATCATCCAAGCCGTTGATTTCAGATCCAAGCGTGAGCTCTAGAAGCTAATCTAACAGGCCTGCAACCGGCCCACATGAGCCCAAACACCGGCTCGGTGCTCCCTTCCGCGCCAGGCGTGGCGGTCGAAACTTTGCGACCTCGCCGGAGCTCCCCTCGCCCTCCCCGATCTGGTGGTATGGCACGTCTCGCAGTTTCTCACCTCGCCGGCGCTCCACCCCGCGGCCACCGCGCACGACTGCACGAGCCTCGTCGCCACGGAAGCTACCGCCCCGTGTCCGATCTCGTCGGCACTGTTCCTCACCAATCACCATGGCGGCTTCCATGTGCTGTGCCTCAGCCCAAGCGCAATGCTACCTCGCCATGGCGATTGTCCTGTGCCTCCATTCGAGTCAGGACGTGACTTCCCCTCCGCATCACATAAAAGATCCCAAGATCCAACGGCTCCCAGACTAGGCTTTTTTTTCAGCGGGGAGGGTAAACTGGTGAAGGGCGTGGACTCCGAAAAAAATCAATATTTCGAGTCCCATATTTGCCAAATTGTCTCGGACTCTGTTCACCCCACGGAGATTCAGAGAATAAAAAATCATACGTACAGTACCCGAATACCGCGACGGGGTCGAAATCGGAAAAAAAAAAGTTGCCTATATTAGATTAGATTAGATATAGAAGAAAGAAAAGAAAAGAACACATACGTAGTTCGGTACGACGCCGCTGTGGGAGTCGGAATCGTGCGCTCGCTCGTCGCTCCAGCTCGAGCGGATGGGCCACGCTCGTGGAGGCGTAAGACTTCGCACAGACCGGCCAGAAGATTGGCGGAGTCCGCCGGCGCCGATGAGGGCACCGGCCGGCAAGGTGAAGCATAAGAAGGAAGGCCATGCCAACGCGACGGTGAAGGAGGTGCTACACAAATGGTCCGTCGATCGCTCCCAGCTGCTCGTTGGGCACAGATTTGCGTCCGGGGCTCACAGCCGGTTGTTCCACGGGATCTACAAAGAGCAGCCTGTTGCTGTCAAGTTCATCAGACAGCCCGGTGACGAGGAAGATGCAGAGCTGGCTGCTCAGCTTGAGAAGCAGTTCAACACGGAGGTCACCACTCTGTCACGCCTCAATCATCCTAATGTCATCAAGGTAACTCATGACTTGCCATTTTGTAATATCTTTGGTGATAATTAATTATGCTGGCATATTTCTATATGACTATACTGGCTTGAATTAGCCTGGAATGTCACATTATTTTATTGCATGCTTGAGGGTTCTCTAGTACTCGCTCCGTCCTTGAAAGAATAAATTTCTAGATTTATTCTAAGTCATTTTTTTAAACTTTGACTAAATTTTTAAAATAAAGTATTAAAAGTTACGGTATCAAACTAGTATCCATAGATTTATCTAAGAACATATTTTTACATGATATTTATTTTAACTCATAGATGTTGTTACATTTTTCTATATAGAGTTGGTTAAAGTTAAAAAAGTTTGACTAGCACGGATTCTAGAAATTTATTTTTTTAGGGACGGAGCGAGTAGCTATTTTACTCTGCTATATTTGTGTTTAGCTGCACTTTTAGGGTGTAGCTTACATAGTTCCATGCCATCCTACTGTTAAATGCCCTATCATATGGACACATATGTATAGTGTAGTCATGTCCAATTGAGTGCAAGCATGCATGCTGAAATTCAGGATATGAAAGCCCATCCTTCATCATGATACGGAGTAGTTACAGATTATGGTCTTTGCTTTTAATGAGTCTCCTCACTCCATCCACATTTTTTCTATGTAGCTGGTTGGAGCATGCAGCAGTCCACCAGCATTCTGTGTCATCACTGAATTCCTTTCTGGTGGTTCTCTGAGAGCGTTTTTGCACAAGCTGGATCACAAAGCTCTTCCCCTGGACAAGATCATCTCAATTAGCTTGGATATCGCACGTGGCATGACATACATTCACTCACAGGGAGTTGTCCATCGTGATGTAAAACCAGATAACATCATATTCGACGAAGAATTTTCTGCGAAGATTGTTGATTTTGGAATAGCTTGTGAAGAAGAGTACTGTCACCCTCTGGCAAATGACACTGGGACATTCAGATGGATGGCTCCGGAGATGATGAAGCATAAGGTATACGGTCGAAAAGTCGATGTCTACAGCTTTGGCCTTATCTTGTGGGAAATGTTTTCTGGAACGATACCATACGAAGATTTGAATCCATTTCAAGCAGCTTTTGCTGTTTTGACAAGGTAATAACCTGATGCCCATTTCCTTCCCTCCCTGCATGGTAATATATATTCTCTGACTTGATCAAAATTAAGAGATTGTTGCTAAAGAAACAATATGTTGAGACACTTTAAATAGTGCGCAACACTGTATGCTGAAGTTTCAAAAGTACTGCATAGACATTTTGTCTCATACACATACACTTCAAAAAAAAACATTTTGTCTCATGACTCTTCATACTTTTGGAAAATCCAAAGGATGAGCATATTTTTCAAATTTTCAGAATGTGAGGCCGGCAATTCCTACTAGCTGCCCAGCACCAGTACGACTTCTAATTGAGCACTGTTGGGCCTCGCATCCGGAGAAGAGGCCTGACTTTTGTCAAATAGTTCAGATACTGGAGAAGTTTAAGACTGTTCTTGACAGAGATGGGACGCTCGACAATATGCAAAGCTCGATCTGCCATGAGACTCACGATCACAAGAACTGGCTTGCTCATTAGGTCCGAAAGCTCAAACATAGACATCCTCTCAGCAGGACCTCCTCCGTCAAAAATGTTGTAACAATTCACCATTCAGTATCTTCTCCCTTCCGCCAAACCGTGCTAATCCGATAGGCAACAACATGTAATTTCAGTTATTGCCTGTCTAGAATTTATTTTTAACAAAGAAAGAAGACTAGCACAACTAGCAATTGCTTTGCTTCACCATGGTAGTGTTCTCTTTCAATTTCAATACACAAAATGTAAATGCATAGGTTTCTAAAAAGAGTCTTTTCCACTCATATTATTGAAAAAGTTGTCAGTTCTACACGGGCCACTAAAAAATTGAGGCAGTTGTGTGTGCCACCGTGCTAAACTTTTTTATCATACGCGTCATTTCGTCCACCTTCTGTCATGTTTTGACCATTTGACACCCCTGATGTGTGGGTCCAGTTAGCTAAGAAGTCAAAAATGCCCCTCAGTTTCAATACCTTACCCCAGTTCAGCATCAGGCCGTGGAGGAGGCGAGGAGCAGCAGGGGGGGGGGGGGGTGCGCAGGGCGCGTTGCGGTCGTCGGGGGCGGGGCAGGGCACGGCCGCCGCTGTAGGGTGCGCGCCGCGCCAGTGCGGGGCAGCAGCAGGCCGTGGAAGAGGCGAGGAGCAGCAGCGCCTCGCCGGGCGCAGGCCGCTGCAGGGCGAGGCCGCCGTGGTGCGTTGCGGCCGTCGGGGCGGGGCGCGCTCGCCAGTGCACGGCCGCCGGGGCGGGGCGGGGCATGGCCGCCGCTGCAGGGCGGGCACGGCCGCCGGAGCAGGGCGGGGCGGGGCGGGTCGCGGTCGTCGAGGCGGGGCTGGGCTGGGCGCGCTCGCCGGTGCAGCACTGGCTCCATCCTCACTACCTCCGGCGGCGAGGGGCATCAGGGGCAAGGCGGCGCGGCGGCCCCTCTCGGCCACGGCGGCGCCCCCACCCCCGACCCCGACCCCGCCCCGCGCGGCCCCTCCCAGCCACGGCGACGCTCCCACCCCCAGCCCGCGCGCCCGGCGAGCCCCCGCGCGGCTCTGCCCTCGCGGCCGGCAAGCCCCCTGCCAGCGCGGCTCTGCCCTTGCGCGGCCGGCGAGCACCCCGCCCTGCGCGGCGAACGGCGAGGCCCGTGCGCGCGGCCGGCGACCCCCCTGCGTGGGCTGAGAAAAAATAAAAAAAAGTGAAAAAGAAAAAGAAATGGATAAAAAAATAAAAATGAGAGAATATATTCTTAAGGGCATTGTGGACTTTTTCCACCCTGGTTTGACACCATTAGTGGCATAACTGAACGAAATGACGCGTATGGTAAAAAAGTTTAGCGCGATGGCACACACGACCGCCTCTTCTTTTTAGTGGCTCGTGTGGAACTGACAACTTTTTCAATGACATGAGTGAAAAAGACTCTTCTAAAAAGCTTCTTGAAGGGCTTGAAACGGTTGGCATCGTCACATCAAGAACTCATGTGAGTTTTGAGCCACAGATTGATGTATGCGCGTTCCTTTATGAGCCTGCAATTGTTTTTTTTGTTTGTTTTTTGAACTTACTTATCCATATTTTCTATAGCATTCTTGTCATGTGCAGTTTGACTAGTAACAGAGCTACATGGTTGGTTCTGTCGCACGCTGTTCAGTTCTTGTTCATCTTCTGCTTACATAATTCGAAAGTCGAAAGGACGTGACTTTATCGTCAACTGTGACTTCATAGTATTTAACAAGTGGATGGTTTATTCTGAGCGCATTAGTCGACACCGCTTCAGGACTTCAGATCTTAGGCGTCCAGTTGGCTAAGGTCTGTCAGCTCAGCTCAAGTGACGTTCGATCAGTTGCATTCCCTTACAATACAATAGCAGGGGCATTCTTCAGTTCAAATCAAAAATCATGATTCATGAGCGTTGAGCTTGCAGCTCCCTTACAGTGACGCGATCGGAATCGGAGTACGCCACAGGCTGGCCTTATCTCGAGCTCGATTGGTTACTGATTCGGCCTTGGACATCGGCTTTCTGAATCCCTAAACCCGGCTGGGGTGTGTTCTATAGAAAACATTTTTTACCCTTCCCGTACGTACCGTAACACTCTATATACGTAGAATATAGAACTACTAATACAACTTGGCAGTATATTTATACTCCCCTAGCAGTCTGCCGAGCCAAACACGTCATGTGTCCATCATGCGACCTCCACCGCGGTCCGGCCAAAGTCGAAGGTCAACATGGACGCCCTGAACTTGGTCTGCTGCTTCTCTGGCGAGCCAATCGTCACCGACGGGACCGACACCACCGGCGTCGCCGCCGCAGCAGCAGCCACGGCCGCCGCAGGCGTCCGCTCGGGCGTGCCGAGCCACTTGGCCTGCATGTACTTGTGCTTCCTCCAGGGGCCCATGTGCATGTTGTTCTCCTTCATGCACTGCTTGGCCGCGGCGCACATGACCTTGACGACGCCGCGCAGCCGGTCGGCCCGGCCCACGAACACCTCCGGCAGCGCGGTCACCAGCGCGCGGTACCCGGCGCTGGCGCGCGCCACCTCGAATTCGGCGCGGAAGCTGAGCTCGACCACCACGCGCACCGCCTTGCCGCTCCTCGTCTGCACCACCACCTCCACGTAGCTGTGCTCGCCTGCACACGTACACGTTCCGGCGGGTCGGGAAACACGTCAGCATGTATGTAACGTACGGGACAGGCCAAATTCGTGTGAAGCAGAACGAACCAACGAACGAACGAACTTGGTCTGCATCGGGATATCTGATTGGTTTCAGATTTTTTTGGGGGGTGTTCGGCGCTAGCGTGTTGTAGTTCCCTGTTGGGTCGAAGAGGGGGCGTGGATGTGGACGCCTCAACCCTCAAGTGGTGGCCGCTAACGCTGAAGCGTGAGAGAAAGAGACGCGTTCCTGACATCTGCCTGGCTGTTTGTTAGTTGGACTGTAGGAGTATCAGCTGGGAGGGAAGCGTCTGTCATCAGAGGATGACCAGGTCCATGTGAACCATGTGAGTTTTATTCAGGATAGCAGGTATAGGTGCTACTGGCAACATGCTAGTACGTATTAGCTAGCTAGGTTCTATAATTCTACTCGCCCAAAAAAAATTCCCTGTGTGTGATACTATGTGACAAGGAGGTAATAAACAACAACAAAATAAGTCATCCAGTTGCAGCATGTATGTACGCGAAAAAAAGCTTTGCTTGCACATACAAGAATCTTCTCCTGACTAAAAGGTAATAGGTCCCGTAATTTGGATATTCGCGTCTGTTGCGTTTACAGTAGGATGAAGAGAGGTTAATGAGCGACGTAAAGCAGTTACCTGAAGGGATGTCCGGCGAGCGCGTCCACTTGGATTTGCAGAGCGCGCTGTTGTAGCCGGCGTCGCGCAGGCGCTCGGCGACGTGGCGGAGCATGCACCGCCGGCAGTCCCGTGCGGCGGGGCGCCCCGTGGCCGTGCAGGAGCAGGAGCAGGCCGCGGCGCGCATGCTCTTGACGGCCTCCTCGGTGTCCGCGCGGATCCTGCTCTCGGCCGGGCTGCTCTTGGCCAGAGCCTCCTGTATCATCCGACATACGCATATTAATTTGCATCCCTCAATTCGTCTTCTAAGTTCTAACTAACCAAGAAGAACAAACATCCTCTCGATCTCGACCATTAACACGCAATCGAAGCGGAAGTGATTATCAAATGGACGGAGGACTTACGTGCAGCTGGGAATGTTGGGTCTGCCAGAAGGCCTTGCTCTCGGCGGTGTCGCCACCGCTGGAGCCCTCGTCGTCGTCGTCCTTCTCCGGCCGTCGCTGGTCCCTCTCGAAATCTTCCATGAAGCCCAGCACCATGTTCGACAAGCTCAACTCACCGTCTGCCGCCTCCTCCATCACCATGGTGTGTGTTTGTTCTGTGATTTGGTTTTGCTTGAGTTTACAGTTTAGCGCGGAAGCAACGGTGCTCTGCTCTCCCCCCGTCCGAGTCCGACTTGGTCGACCGTGGGCTGGAGATCGAAGGAGCTCGTATATATACACCGGGAGCCTGGGGACGTGGCGAGCGGGCAGTGGTAGCTGGTCGCCAGTGGGCCCACAGGGATATGCGGATGAGGCGATCGGGGGACGCCGCAAGTGGGGCCTGGCTGTTGGCTGGGACACGGGAACAGCACGGATCCACGTCAGCCACCTAGCCGCGCCGGATTCTATGCGCTCGATCGACCTGGACCAAAACTTGAACCGCGGTAGGGAACTAGAGCAACTTAGAGGAGACGTGTAGAATTGTGGATTTGAATCACAACCAATCAACAATAGTGAAAATTTGGATCATAATCAATTAATCATTGCCTTTTCTTATAGTTAAACTACAGAGGTAGTTAAAGACAGCAATTAACACTCTAAGCTCTGCAGGCTAGGCCGCTAGGGCACACAGGTACACAACGTACTCCTATGCAGTAGAGTCCAGGCGGCAGGCGATCCAGTGGGGCCTGGGGCTCCAATGATTCCACGAAGGGTCCCCGCCTCCGCGCTGTCGATGGGCCGATGCGCTGCGGTCACCCGGTGATGCTCGTTGGTGGTCGCTGTTCTTGCTAGAGTTGATATGCAATGCCGCCGCAGGAGTTCACGAGCCCCGGAAGTTTCCGCGGCTTCCGCTCGCTCGCTGACTCGCGTAGCTGACTAGATAAAACTGGATATGCTTCGCATCCCGGACCCGGCATATCCGCCCGGCGCCCCGGCGGCGGCGGCGGCGGCGGCAGGAGCGTACGAAGTACAAATCGGTGATGCTGACATCGGCGCATCGTGAGTAGCAAGCTGCTCATCTGTTCATCCACTGACCACTAGGCACTAGCACAGCACACATCACACATGTGAATGTGAAGGAATAGCGTCGTCACCTGATGATGCGTCGTACGCATATCTGATCAGCCAATGCAAGGGTGGCGGCAGCAGGCAGCAGGGTGCAAGTGTGTCCGCGCGAGATCTGAATTTTCAGATGAAACACGTGAATTGTGCTCCGGATTTATCTGAGCTGGAGACTAGGGGTAGTATCTTATCATTATGATGATGCGCATCACGTCACTAGCTACATCAAATAATTTGAGATTATCATTAAGACGTGTTGTATTAAACATTTCCTCTATTTTAATGTAAAGATACGCAAATCTTTTGCGTGATCGAGAAATTTTTTTTTTAGATCATCGTCGCTGCATAACTGCATTGATAAATCCAGGGAGGGATATGCATGGATTGGATAGTAGAAAGATGTCTGCAGCAATTTGTATTAAAATTTTCCAACGGTGCAGGTCGATTTCGCTCACTGCCTGATGTGGACGCTACATATATTTTCTTCAATCTGCCAGGTCACAGAATTGCTACGTGTACTGCTTATCGCGATATAGCTGTCGTGAAAACTGAAAAACGCATCCCTTCTTCTGGCGGGGTGTGTTTAGCAGGGAACAATCTCTAGCGCACAGTGCAGACGTTACGTTTGACGTATATATACACACAACTTGTTCGTTTGGCTTTTCAGCCGACTTAAATCCAACTAGAACAATGTTTTTATCTTAAAAAAAATCAGCCAGCAGTGCATAATCCTGTCAAACAAACAGACCGACACTTGTTTCGCCGGCCTCTTTCTGGATTGGTTCTTGCAAGCAAATCCAAAAAAAAAACATTTTTTTAATAACAGTACTTGTTCCAGGTAACCAAAATTACCAGGGAATCGAAAATCACCTCAAAGATCCTGAGTAACTGAATATGAAATCTGCCAGCAACATCCAAGACTTGCCCTCGTCTGGTTGCCGATCACAATGACCCTCCGCGCCCAGACGAGGATGTTGTTGCCAGGTTTTATATTCAGTTACCTAGGGTCATCACTAATCTTAAAATTCACACATTATTAGAAGCAAACAATGTTCGCAAAAAAAGAAGAAGCAAACAGTGGACTGGCTGTATATAGGAAACGGCCGTTTACCCGACGATGATCGAGATCCCTTCGGACAGACACATCTTTCTCACGTCACGCCTGAAGAATCTGACCACATGCTGAACAGCGACCGCTCATGTCCGTGTGCTGCACAGTGCCACGAAGAAGATATTGCACGCGGTACAGGGTTTCGATCGCATAATCATGTACTATACTGCCCCACTTGTGGAGAACGAGCCATTCTAATGAGCGACTAAACAATGATTACCAATAGCAAGGCCAGTACATGCTATGCCAGGTGTAGTCAGGACTAAAGATAAGGTTGATGAACGACCAATAAAGCGCCCTAGCTCCATGACAAAAATGAGCAAGTAATGACCCGGCAAACCATTCCTGCTCCGCCACAAGGTCTTTTCTGAAGGACCCAGAAATGATTAACAAAACCATATGATTCTCTGCATGAATCATGGATCAGAACGGTTCGTTTCCAAAACAGCAACGGCCAATGGGAATTGGAGTGGTAGGGTCGGCGGTGTGGCATGCAGCCCACAGAGGAGCTTCCGAGTTCCGATAATATCGCCACAGCCCACAGAGGAGCTTGAGCTACACCCTTCTCCGCTCCTTCGGATCAGCATCGATCGCCACCAAACGCACGGAACTGATGAAATCGATAAAGCGATAAGCACCGTGCTTAAACAAGTCGGGCTGAGTAGGACGATGGGAATTGATGCGACAAGACCTGTCTGCTAACGACCCAGCTCTACGCCGGGGAAGGGTAATTTACTAGTACTAGTATTTGTGTCAATGTGTGTATAGGATATGCAGATTGATGAATGCAATACGAGTAAATAATCAACGGCTCTTGATTTACAAATCACCGTGAGTCATTTCCTGGCAAGCCAAATTAAACTTCAGTGCCACTGGTGGAAGCCAGGCAAAAAAATTCAGTGCTGGTCTGATGCACATGCACAATTACGGCGAAAGGAACATGTAACGTATTATAGGCTAAAAATCATCATCCTCAGTAAATAAACAAGACTTTCGAGTGGATTAGGTTGGCAAAAAGGGTTGCATATGTTGTACGTGCAGTTTTAACATTTGCCCGAGGAAACTTTTCAATCAGTCAACGTCTCAGGGATAACTCTCTCTGGCCATCCCCTAATGCTTAGGGATGAATTAAGATAGAGGTAAATTAAAAAATTATTCCGGTGCATTGGCGTCATTCCACTTTCATCAAGATTATCATTACAACGTGATGAAACCAAAGTCAGTGACCTTTGTCTACCACCACTGTCAATTAATCACTGAATTAGCAGTTTCAAATGTGCTTGTGGGAATAGAATACATGTGTATATTTGTAGAGGTGAGTGTATGTGAGTATCTGTGATTTGAAAAAAAAGAAAAAGAGTATGCTTCAACAACAATACAAAGTGCCATGATATGTGCAAACTGAGCAAAGTTTAGTTGGTTTGGTCACTGTACGGGATGGAACTGTGTTCACCAGGGTTTAAATCTTGACTTGGTCCAAATGTTCGCATTTATTTCAGAATTTAATGATGTTATACTATGGCAGACAATATACCAAACGATAATGAGGCGTCTTTGGTGTTTCGTCAATTTCGAGATCTGCCGGTCCAACTTAGTCTCTCAGAGTTGCTTATAGAGTTAGGATGTACTTGTGTGCGTTCATTCAAGTAGGTGAGTATGTGCGTGTTGTAAGTGTCTGTGAGGTTTAGAAGAAAAAAAAAGTGTCATGGCATAGACGCATAGTTTAGGCCAAATAAGAGACCACTGCTAATCACACTAGCAATATGCTGGCTTTATTTTTGCAGGGGCCTTTCAGCATCTTAGCAAGGCTCTAGGAGCAAAATTAGTAAATGGGCTATGGGAGGCTTTGCATCCTGCTGTATGAAACTATGCGTTCTGATGAAGCCCCCAAATTCCATATACGTTTCAGGTCAGCCACATGGCCCATATACAAATTAAAGCTAAACCAACCTATCTGCCTACGTACCCACTTTGTATCAGGCCCAGCACTGCATCTCTTTGAGGAAGCCTTTTTCTAGTGCAGCCCTTTCAGGAGGCCTGCCCAAAGCCCGGACAGTCACTTGGGCCCAACGGCCCACTAAAAAAGCTTACCAGGAAAATAAATGGCCCATCAGATTATGTTTCAGAGATACTTTCAGTTTTAGGAAGAAAACATTTCACAGGAAAGAAAAGAAATGTTACGAGTTTCACCACGGGCGCAAAGTTGAGATCAAAAGAAGCGTTGGCAGTTGCCATGATCTCACATAACTGTACCATCTTGTAACTCCAGTGTGCAATGTTCGTTCGGAAAAAAAAATGCAAAAGGGGCTTGAGAAAATTGACTCAAAGCGTGGTACGGTGATAGGCCTCTTAGCGGTTAGGCTCTGAAACCCATATGCAGGCAAATTATCATTTTAGCGTTTTCAGGCCAAGTGCCAGTTAGTTTTCACCAACCAAGAAGATTTTGCAAGAACCTGTGCAAAACGTCTCTCCAATGTAGATTTTTTTTTTCAGATACACATGTACATTGGCTTGCCTGGCAAACCGCGCTGCTTGCCCATTTGGCCGTCCTGGCAGACTGCGGGGGCGGGGGCACCCCACCAATCGCGCCGGCGCCGTGCGCTTGGCCGCACCGCAGTCCACGTTCCACGGCTCGGCAGGCGTGCCGCCTCTCGTCCCCTGCCTCTCCCACGAGGTCACAAGACGAATCACGTCCTGCCATTGCGCGCCGCGTGTTCCTCAGACGCGGCAGGCGTCCCCGCTATCGTCGTTGCGACCATGTGATGCGCACGCGTGACGAGAGGCGCCCCCCGCCCAATTCTGCTATCGGGCTATCGGGTCAGCCGCTACTACTAGCCCTTTTATTTCCAAGAAAAAGCGAGAGAAATTCACGTAGCCGCGACTCGCGAGGGCAAGGGGCGTCGGTCGCTCACTCGCACTCGCAGAGGCACGGTCGTCCCAGTGCCAGTGGCCGTCGGTGGGCCAATCGGCCATGAATTCCGCTCAGGTCACGGACTGTCGGCGGAGGCCGGAGTACATGTTCCGCGTGCCGCTCCTGTGATTACGGGTAGCGGCAAGTCCGGCCGAAATACCAGATCCCAGTGGTGGTTGCTTTTCCTTCGGCTTTCTGATTCTGACGGTGGCTGCCCATTCTGATTGGAAGACGAGGGCCGAGGTGAGAAATGGTTGTCGGCCATCTAATCTTAACCCCCCATAACCTGCAGCGATGACCTAATTCAACCAAGTTCAGATCGCAAGTACAGCACGTGCAGTTGAGTTAATCGCAAGGAACGAACCCACAAACAGGAGGCAGATCGGGCTTCGATTCCCGGTCGCTTCGATGAGCTTAGGTGAACAGAAGCTGAAAGCGCAAGTAAGAAGCCCCTCTCTTCAGTGTTCAGTTTTCACCAAGAGAATATGGGGGAGAAAGAAAAGTCAACAAACAATAACCCCCCCGAGGTTAAACCTAATACATGAACACCTGGGCTGGGCATGTACTGTCAAGTATGTGACCGCGCATTTGTTTGGTAATTAATCCGGAGTAACTAACTGTTGCCTGCATTTTGTAGCGTGGGCGCGTGGCACCCTTGACACCCGGCCCTGGCGTGGGACTGTATTTTATACACTGACTGCTTCATCTAAAGAAATACAGTACAGTGCCTGTGCCTGCATGGCTTCTTAAATGAGTTTGTTATTCTTGTGCAGCGTGTACTGCGCTGGACGTTAATTTACTCCTGTTGTTCGCTTTCACAAGCAACACCGAGAGATGGGCTCACCGCTCACTGTTGCTTGCACGCGATAAACTAACAGCTAGCTATCCTGAGAAAACATGTAACAGTAGTAATACTTGCTGCTAACAGCGCAGTAAATGCAGTAAAATGGGGATCGCGAAATGTTGGCAAACAAACGAGATCAAGGGACGAGGCCCCAGCTCACCATTCTCGGAAAGCAATAAACGTCAAGGAACCGTCTGCGTCATAGGGTAAGTAGGGTGGTCCCAGGTTACCCAGATTTATCTCGTACGTACGTACGCTGGAGTTTAGGCTTTGGTCTCTGGAGACAGAGATTTGGCGTCTCCACGGCCAAGTAATCTGAATTTTAGTTTGTAATGATCCTTGAAATAAGCAGAAGATTGCAACTACGGCAGTATGATCCCGCTTTGTTAATGCTCTTTCATTTTGTCATGGAGCTGGTCTGACGACGATGGCACGACGAGCAGGAGAGATCTAGGGCAAAGGACCATGTTTCTGGCGCTGTGTTGCTTAAGTGGCGACTAGCATGTGGGCTCTCTATATGTCCTTTACCTGTCCTTAGGGGCGGTGCGCCTGTCTGCCTGAGATCTGAAGGAATCATGTGAACTGTGACCTCATGGTGTGGCAACTTTCATATGCTCTTTCCTTACCATACTGTACATAGATTAATAGATAGAGTGCACTTATATGAGCAAATTTGGTAAAACTACATGTAAATTAGGATTTTGTTTTTCTACATAGTACATCCTTGGCGCGTCACGCATGCAAGCTGACACTGGGCGTATATTACGGTACTACCATCGTTATGCAGTGTACATGCGGTGCGGAAAACCCTATATCAAAAACAATAAATGGCAAATCACGCATTGCATTGAAGGCGGCAATTGGTATCGGATCCATAATATAAAGAATTAAAGAGGCATCCCACAACCACTCGAGTAGTCGAGTCTCTGCCTGTGTCTCTGGCCGACATTTTCGTGGATAAAAAACACCATTGCCACACTCCTGGGCCTGGACCTGGAGGTAGCCCGGTCTTGAGCTGCGCCTGCACGCCCTACAGAGGCCCAGAGTACAGTATTTTTCTATCAACTACCGCCGACGCCCAACGCAGAGCTGAGGAACCACTTGTCCTGTTTCCGCTGCCCTGCCAGTGCCAGCCCCTCCTACTTCAGTACTCCTCCTTCACAGTCCCCTCTTCTCCTCCCACTCCACTGTCCTCAGCTCCTGCCGCCCCACTCCACCTTCTGGAACATCTAGGGAGCAGCATCCCACCCACGCATGGTCACCCCATAGCCCTCCCCCCCCACCGACGCACCGGCCGGCAGCAATGGCGGTGGGCAGCGGCCTGGCCCTGTACCACGTCCTCGGCGTGGCCACCTGCGTGGCGCTGCTCTACTTCACCTTCGGCGAGGTGGACCTCCGCCACATCTCCCTCCCGTCCATGCCCGTCGTCTCCGTCTCCAGCCCCTCCTCCCGCGCGGCCGCCGTGGCGGCGCCCTTCGTGGAGCGGCGCGGCGCGCAGCTGTTCCTGGCCGGCCGGCCGTTCTACATCAACGGGTGGAACTCCTACTGGCTCATGGACCAGGCCGTGGAGCCGAGGTCCCGTGACCGCGTCTCCCGCATGTTCCGCACCGGCGCCGAGATGGGCCTCACCGTCTGCCGCTCCTGGGCCTTCAACGACGGCGCCTACAACGCCCTGCAGGTCTCCCCCGGCCACTTCGACGAGCGCGTCTTCAAGGTAAAAAAAGAAAAAAAAATTGCTCATTACTGCAGCGCAGCCGCCGCCGCCGCTGCCCCCCGTTAATTTTAGCCGGAAATGCCGCGCTTCTCTTGGGTGGTAGTGGTAATGGTAGCTAACTAACGGAGAGGAGACCGCATCAGGCGCTGGACCTGGTGGTCGTGGAGGCCGCGCGGCACGGGGTGCGGCTCATCCTCAGCCTGGCCAACAACCTGGAGGCGTACGGTGGGAAGACGCAGTACGTGCGGTGGGCGTGGGAGGAGGGCGTCGGCCTCTCCGCCTCCAACGATTCATTCTTCTACGACCCGGCCATCCGCGACTACTTCAAAGTCTACCTCAAGGTCAGCTCACGCCTCACCTCAGCTGGTTAATTCCTATTCCTATAGCTAGTTGTAATCCCAGCATCAATCTCGCCAGCTCGTGGAATTTGTTTACTGTGTGACAGGCACTGCAGTGTAATAGTACTGTACTGTATATCTAGTAGTAGTGTCGGTCACCACCGGTTTCATTCACCACGGGCGCAGCAGTGTCGGTCACCGGTTTTTCTTTTTACCGGCCAAATTAACCCCCACTATTGACGGTTTTTGGGCGCAGACGCTGCTGACGAGGAAGAACCACTTGACAGGGGTGGAGTACAAGGACGACCCCACCATCCTGGCGTGGGAGCTGATGAACGAGCCCCGCTGCACCACGGACCCATCCGGCGACACGCTGCAGGTGAGCGAGCGATGAGCCGCGTCCGGCGGCGTCAATCAATAGAGTTTCCATTGGTTGCGTTGCGTCGGTGACCGTGTGGCCCATTTCTTCGTCCTAATAATGCGTTATTGGTGGAAACGAATTACCAGCGCTGGATGGAGGAGATGGCGGCGTACGTCAAGTCCATTGACAAGAAGCATCTGCTCACCGTCGGCACCGAGGGGTTCTACGGGCCGACGAGCCCCCAGGAAAAGCTCAACGTCAATCCCGGCACTTGGAAGGACAACAACTACGGCTCCGACTTCATCCGCAACGCCAAGATCCCAGACATCGACTTCGCTTCCATCCACCTCTACCCTGACACCTGGTACGTAATTATAACCATCCCAATCATACCGGGGGATCATTAGCATTCCCAGTGTGAGAGTGAATGAAGAATTATAAACGACTAAAGTACAGTAATAATGGTCTACTACGTACGTGCAGGCTGCAGCAGCAGCACGCCACGGTGGACGAGAAGCTCAAGTTCGTGAAGCGGTGGGTGGCGTCCCACATCGAGGACGGCGACAGGGAGCTGGGCAAGCCGGTGCTCACCACCGAGTTCGGGCTGTCGCACCGCGCCGAGGGCTTCGACCGCTCCCACCGCGATGTCTTCTACAAGGCCGTCTACGACGTCGTCTACAGGTCGGCGTCCCGCGGCGGCGCCGGCGCCGGCGCCTTCGTGTGGCAGCTCGCCGTGGAGGACATGGAGGAGTTCCACGACGACTTCTCCGTCGTGCCCAGCGAGCACCCGTCGCTGCACAGGCTTATCAAGTCGCAGTCGTGCAGGCTGGCCAAGCTCAGGCGCGGGGTCGCGGGGGAGGAGGCCAAGCGGACGCTGTCGGTGTGTGCCGCCGGCGGCTCGTCCTAGGAGGCGACGCCGACGCGCGGTGTGCACAGACCCCATCTCCATTTCCACGCGTCATTTCAGCTTTTGTTGCGCTGCGCCCAGGGGCCAGGGCGAGGTTTTTTGTCGTTGTTTTGTCCTCCGAATCGAGCGAGTGGTGAAGTGTGTCAGAAATAGATCCACGAAAAAATGAAATACTAGAAGGCAACCAAAAAAAAAAAAGTGTGTTGCCTTGCCTGCCTCGTGAGGCTTGAGTGGTGCTGTGGCTGGATTCGTTTGTCGCCAGCAGTAGCACCGACGCCTCACGCCTGCGGAATCGCAGATCGGCATAGATAAGCTACAGTTTCCGCCTTGTGCGTGCAACTGTACGGTAGATGCCCTTGACCTTTGGCTTTGATATGTACTGTACTGTAGAGTCATCGTCGAGTGGCATCCAATGGTTAATAGTCGTCCATATATAATGTATTTCTGGAATCTGGACATTGGATTTTTATATATATAGCTGTATAAGCATATAAGAGGACAAAAAGCATAGAAACGGAGAACTCATGTTCAGACATGTCGTCGTTCTACTACCTCTCTCTGAAATAAATAGAATCATTCTCGTTTCATTAGAAATTAACTCTTTGTTTTAACTTTACCAATTATATATAAAAAGACATTAAAGGTCTGTTTGTTTGGATGTAGATATTGAGCTGATAGAATTGAATTGAGTGACAATATCAATTGAGACTTGTATTAGAAATGTGTTGTAATACCAAATCTGTTGTTTGGATATTGATGGATTTGGTAGCTGGAATCTAGTGACTAAGTAAATATACGAATTTATGTTTGGATGAAATTGATTTCTCTGATCTCTACACAATTAGGGCACTCTCAATGCAAACTCTATCTTAGAGTCTAAACCTATTTATTACCTCGAATATTGTGGACTTAGAGTCTACATAAGACTTAGAGTCTTGTTTTTCATCATCTCTTTTCAATAAATATACTGTCACATCAGCATTATGTCATAAATAAATAGTAATAAATAATCTTGAACTCTATGATACAGTCTTGCATTGGGAGTGCTCTTAGACCGCGAGCAAGATTGGGCACGGCCCCGGTAGCGGTGACACAGAGGAAGGCGGCAAGTGGGCTCAGTCATGGTCCCTCCGACACGGAGGAAGGCGGTGAGTGAGCAAGGGAACGGCCCCGGCGGAGTGGAGAAAGGCTGCGGAGCGGGATCCTACACGACCCAGGCAGCACAAATGCCGACCGTGAGCGGTTTGGCCGGTTGGGAATGCCATCTCAACGAGTGTATGTACTTGTCTTCTTATAAGGTTTGTTTAAATAGAGTTTTATCAAAGTTTGATAATATTAAATGTGCTGATGTGTCATTATATCATGAAGAGAGATGATGAAAGTTGTATGAGAGTAGAGATAGTTTTATAGGGATAAAACCCCTCTACACTGTTTTCAAAATATGAATACGTTGTAAACTGAGACATGAAACTCATACTGAAGATGCCCTATGTGCGATCATAAAAACTGTAACAGTTTACCCTCACTCTGCATTTGTGGTAAGTAATTTAATTCAGGGAGAATTTTACATCTTCCAATGCTTCTGCTGCTACTGCATGCATGGTTCTCCTCAAGACAGTACCTGTGAAGAAGAGCCAATACGATTCAAAGATCTACCCAATAAGTTCCCAAAAGCATTGCCTGATACCCCAGCTTACCAAATAAAAATGTCCTGACATTACCTTTTTAGCACCCTCTTTCTTCAGTTTAGTAACATGGTAGGTCATAGCGAAGACATCACACATGTCAATGGAATCAAGAAATCCGACCTTGTCGTTCCAATCCAAGCAAATTCTTCCCCTACAACAAATAACAAGGGAAATGAACGAGTACAAAGGATTGTTTTTACATGCATATGGAATTTAATTTCTCAAATATTTTTTTCAAAAAATGGAATTAAATAAATCATGAAAGTATAGAGCCGATGTCCTATATGGTCACAAGCAAAGGCATGTTTGACACAGCTGAACTCCACTAGTGAAACTGAAATTTTAGAAAATAGTTTCATAAACAATGAAGCGAAGCTATTTTTTTAAAAAAACTATTTGATAAAACAACTTATGCACGGTGAGAGAGAGAGAAATGAACGAGAGAGCTAAGATGATTCATCACAACTTATGTCTTTGTCTATGTGAGAGAAGGAACATAGAAAATAACTGTTTAGCAAAGAAAAAAAAACAGCTCACGGAAGCTCCACCAAACATGCTTTAAATTTCAAGAGTCGGATAGCAAGAAAGTACTGTAATCATGAAAGTCTTGCATGTTTTTAGCAAGTCTGAACCCGCAAAGCTGAGTTCGACCGCTGCGGCAGCATGTGGGCTGTCCGCAACACAGTCCGCTTGCATCCGGGCCTTGGTCTGTACATTGCTTAGGCGGGGCTACAATTTCTGCAGATGCTACCACGCGCCTTGGGGGCCTGTATCATGCGAAGCCTAGCTCGGCCGGCTGCTGGCCCAAGCTTCTGAGGGCCAAATTTGGGCCACACAAAGCTGCTGGCGGTTTCTTCGCGTGCCACAAAAATCACCAGTGACGGTGGGCCTTGCTAAAAAAAAAAGGAAAGTTCGGAATTTCTAATTATCAGTCGGCTGTTTTTTATTTCCCCATCCTCATCGGTCGAATCTTTCTGTGGGCTGCATTGTTTACATGGGCTGCCTTCTGGTCCAGCCCACTCCTCTCTTCCCTTCGGCTTCCTCCTGTTATTCCCGAAGCGGAGCGCGGCTTAACTTTGATTTATCAAAAAATCAATTACTTACTCCAGTGTAGTGTACATTATCAGTTCGTATGTTTGGTTCGGTACCTTAGTAGTACTTTACAATACTTCTGTAATTGTGTTAACTTCAGTAGCTCAATTGGCACAATTTCTTTTACTATTATTATTTGGACAAATTCTTTTTGTTCAATATTAGATTTATTTCAGATTTTTAGTTTGTGTGAACTTCTGACTTGGTTTCTCTGTACCTGTGTCGCTCCTATATATGTTTAGTATTCTGGCAGGTCACAGTAGCACGTCGTTGTGCTTTTAAAGTTCAGGTCCAGTAGATTATTGGTTCATTTATTGTTATTTTCAGTATTAGTTTTGTTCAAGTTCATGTGAAGCACGGACTATTTTCAGTTTAAGTTCAGTTCAAGTCCGTATAATATATTTTCAGTTTTACTTTAGGTTCAGTTAAATTTCAGGTTAAGTTTTGTAGAACCTATTTTTAGTTTAATTTCAGTTCAAGTCCAACAAGTTCAGGTCAAGTTTAGTGTAGGTTATTTTCAGTTTTAGTGTTCAATTCAAGTCCAGCAAGTTCAGGTCAAGTTTAGTGTAGCCTGCGTTTCAAAAAAAAAAGTTTAGTGTAGCCTATTTTCAGTTTTAGTTCACTTCAAGTCCAGTAGAATTTATTTTCAGGACATGTATCCATCGACTTGAGCTTGCTCCTGCTAGCATTTATTTTAGTTCACTTTTAGTAATGTGATTGTTCTCCTCTAGGTGCTATACTTATTAAAGAGTTTCCACTTAAGAGAGTGTTGGGTACTCAATTCTTGCCTCAGTTGTGTGTGAGTTTAAGTCCAGTTTCTTGAACCAGGCTTGCCCATTTAGCATTTTCAGAATTACTCCCTTCATCCCAAATTGTAAGTCATTCCAAGAATCTTGGAGAGTCAAAGTTTCTCAAGTTTGACCAAACTTATATAACAATATAATAATATTTATGATGTCAAATAAGTATCATTAGATTCGTTATCAATTATATTTTTATATTATACCTATTTGATGTTATAAATCTTTATAGTTTTGTCTATAATTCTTGGTCAAACTTGAGATGCTTTGACTCTCCAAGATTCTTGGAATGACTTACAATTTGGGATGGAGGGAGTACATTTTACTCATACACCTAATAGCTAAATCTAAAAATATTTGAATTGAAATCTTCAGTGTTGTGCTTGTGTAGTTTAAGTGCGATGCTACTTGTACCTGTGTGACCATGTGAAACATTATATTTCGGTTTAATATCTAGTTCCAAGTTATTTTTTCCAGCAGATTATTGTAGATGTGTAAGTATGCTCAATCTTTTATTATATATAACATGGAAACAACACGGATTAAGCGATGCACATGGCACAACTAAGAGTCTTCCATGTATCAGACTGAGAGTCTAGTCCATTGAGTTCTCCGTCTAGATACCCCAGCAGTTGTTAACACCCACAAAATTCTGAATTCTTTTAAGACTGAATTCTTTTACTTTGTGGCTTTTAGATAATCTTGTCACATTGTCACATAGAAAAAAAACAAAACAAAGTGACTCGTGAATTTCTCCCTTGTTTCACGAATGGTGAAGCAAGTCATATGTCACTACTACAGTAAACTTAATGGAGGCGATCATTTTCCATTAATGGAGGCGGGCAAACACGACCGCCTTGCCCGCCTCCAATGGAAGGCCTCGATTAATTGGCGATTAACCGAGGCAGTCGTGGTTACCCGCCTCCGTTAATCGAATAAAAAAAACAAAAAAAAAAGAAAAACCAGTCGATAAGCCCGGCCGGCGAGCCCATCCACGGGCCCGCCAAGCCCATCCATGGGCCCGGATCAGCTCGCCGCCGCTCCGCGTCTGCGCCGCTGAGCTGCCGCCGCTCCGCGTCCGCGCCGCCGTGAGGCGCGGCGCCTCTGCGCCGCCGCCCTCCGCGAACGCGCCGCTGAGTTGCTGCCGCCGCTCCGCGTCCGCGCTGCATCCACCGGCGCCGCCGCCGTGGTGCTGAGTGCACGCGCCGCCTGCGAAGAGGCCGTCGCCGCTTCGCGCCTTGCTCGTCGCGGATCCGGCCACCACGGCCGCGGATCTGACCACCACGGTGAGGAGGAGCGGCGGCGGTGGAGGTGCTCCGTCCGCCATGGACACCGCCCCACGCCGTCCTATGCCGCCCTTGCCGCCGCCATCGGCCTCCCAAGCTGCCGCCACTGGCCTCCAGAGCTGCCGCCGCCGAGAAGGAGAGGGGAGTCCCGTGTGGCTGGAAAGGGAGGGTGCGGTTGGGAGAAACTGAGAGATGTGAGAGGAGGAAAAGAGAGAGGAGAGGGTGCGCGGCTGCGCGTCTGAGAGAGGAGACCCTAACTCTCAGTTATATATGAGCCCGTTAGAATGGGTTTTGGCTGGGTTTGCAGACTCCCGAATACATTAAATCTATTAATGGAGGCAGACATCTTAATATGACCGCCTCCATTAATCATTAACGGAGACGGGCATCTTAATACAACCGCCTCCATTAATCATCTATTAATGGAGGCGGACATCTTTATGCGACCGCCTCCGTTAATCGATTAATGGAGGCGGGCACGTTATAATGTCCGTCTCCGTTAATAGATGATTAATGGAGGCGGGCACGTTATAATGCCCGCCTCCATTAATCATTAACGGAGACGGGCGTTTGGGCGTCGACCAGGCGATGGCCTGACAACCAATAATGGAGGCGGGCAAAAAAAATATCCGCCTCCATTGAAGAAAACGCACCATCTCGTAAAAGCAATCCTGTACTAGTGTGTGGTTGACCTGTACATAATTCGGACATTCTGAGTTTTAAACATCTATTTTTTAGAGCTAGTGCCATGTTATATATTTTTATCTCAAAGATGCAGATAATGCATGGTCGCAAAATCCGCTAAATGCTCTTTAATAGAACCTGCTCCTATTGCAATTTCTTAGTTCAGTTCAGTGTAGCCTTTTCTATCCAGCAAGTTCCAACAAGTATCAATTTGTGATTCTTTACACTAATTTTGATAAAAAGAGGAACGCAAAGTGTGATTGATACACCAAGTATCTGTAATCTTATTTTTGTTCAAGTTTGTATGAAGATTTTGAGTCCAAAAAAGTTTGGAAGCAGAAAGTGATGGTCTAGAGTTAAGTATTAACCGATTTTGTTGGGTATTATCATCTTGACCTGCATCTTCATCAGTATGTATTCTTTGAGTTGGTTTTTTCTTTCCTTTTGCTCGCATGTTAGTTTGTTTACCTAAACTGCATTTTGAATGAACATTATGAGTTGTGACCAAAAGACCTGATCGCCGTCTGCCGAGGAACTACAAAGGAATGGAGATGCCGCCTGCCAAGGAATGATGCTCTGCTCTCTGATTCTGGGGTAATAACTTGCCTATCTGATTTCTCTCCTACACTACATTGCTATATATCCTGCAAATTCTATCTAGGGCCATGAGCCCTGCCACCTCCTGGTCCATACCAGCATCTGTGGCTTAATATATCAGGTGGGGATGTCCTAACCCCCGTGGTTGACCTAAAAAAAAGATCTGATTCACCCTGATAACTGACAAATGCTTTCTACAAGTGCAGCATGGAAACCCAGGTGAAGCTTACTATTGTGGTGAAGGTGATGGGCAGGACCGGCTCCAGGGATCAGGTGACCAGGTCATAGTGAAGTTCTTGGATGACTAGAACCGTCTCATCATGAGGAACGTCAAGGCCCCAGTTCACGAGGGCGACATTCTCACCCTGCTCGAACCCGAGAGGGATGCCATGAGGCTGCGCTGTGGTGGCTGGGTGCCTTGGTGATTCTTGTATGTGGTTGGATCTCGAATTTGTGCTATGTTTGTTGAACTTGGTGTGACCCTTAGAAGTTAGAACACTGAACACCTGTCTTATTATTAATAAGTCTAGTAATAAGAGGTCTGTTCGTTTGGCAGGATTATGCACTGTTCCGGCAGGATTATTCACTGCTGACTGATTTCTTGTGAGAGAAAAACACTGTTCCGGCTAGATTTAAGTCGGCTGAAAAGTCAAGCGAACAGGCTGAAGATTGTAGTTTGGTTTTATGATTAGGTTGAAAGTGCACTTGCGCTGAGACATGGATATCCTTTGCTATATTAGCTCAATCGGTGCATGATTTTTTTAATACTAATTGAATCTCCGGGTTAGGTTCTGCTTGGTAGTATGGTTATCTATGTGATTGCTATATTAACAGGTTTTGGTTTCAGTTTTACAACCTCTCTTTTCAGTTATCCGGTCTTGATCTGCTTTGATTCGCACGTTGTGCCACCATCCTGTGTTCGTAGGTATTGGCTCCATGTGCACATGCCCTGTTCCGACTGGTTGAAAACAATCGACTGAAACACAAACAAAAATCAGTTGATTGTTGAGTAGTCACTTCCAAGGAAAAGCTCACGGCCTCACGTTGTTTTCCTTTCCTATTTTTTTTTTTCTAAAACGATGAGCTTGGTGTCCGGATGTAACCTGCTGTCTGTGGGACATCGTTTTTTTTCTTCATATCACTACTAGAGAACAGACCTTTCGTCGATATTCAAAATAAGCTTTAATCTCAAAAAATTTTACATCCGAGACTAATAGATCTTTAGTCTCAGTTGGTAACACCAACCGGGACTAAAAAGTTTCCTTTAATCCCGGTTGGTAACACTAAAGGTCCAGAACATTTAGTCCCGGTTGGTGTTACGAACCGGGACTAAAGGTCCCTCGATGCGTGAGTTCAAAAGGGAAGAGTTTCGTCTATTGACAGATAAGTTGAGTAGGTGGGATGGTTTGTGCGCGCGAGGTAGTGCAGGAGGTCCACCAACCCCACCAACCGGGACTGGTCCCGGACTAAAGGCCCTTCCCAACCGGGGTTAAAAGCTATTCGTGTAGTAGTGTATGTTCTTTTATCCTTTTTGGAATTCTAATGACGGATCTCATCTACATGTTTGATATTGAAAAGTTTTTCTATTTAAAATTATCTAGAGTCTCAAATTTCTCAAATATATGTTTAAAATTCATATTTATTCGTGTAGTAGTGTATGCTCTTTTATCCTTTTTGGAATTCTAATGACGGATCTCATCTACATGTTTGATATTGAAAAGTTTTTCTATTTAAAATTATCTAGAGTCTCAAATTTCTCAAATATATGTTTAAAATTCATATTTTATTGAGATTCAATTTTTTGAAAATTTTCTAATTATCTATGATGGAGATACCTCATATACTAAATTTATAGTATTTGATAAGATTTAAAACTTTGTAGTTATTTTTTTCATTTGAGTTCATTTAGTAGCTAAAATATAAAATATAAGATTACGAAATATTGATATAAAAACAAAGCACATTATATATAGACATGAATAAGTGTGTGGTGTAGTGGTAGAGACGTGGTCGTAAGTTTTTTTTTGGGTTTCTAGAGAACAATAACGAAGACGTGCATGTTAAAACGTTTGCCTCTGTTAATAGCCGCATTAACCAAGATCTTTGGTCAGAGGTGTACGCTCTGCTCACCTTTGGTTAACCAAAAAATGCCCGTCTCTAGAAAAGTTTGTGTATTAGTGCTAGTCTAGGTATAGTGATTTTTTTTGCTAATTTTTTTGTTGATAGATTTATCCGATACTAAAATCTGTCAAATTTCTAAAGTCTAATTGTGTTTTTTACGATTCGTGCTACTACTATCTATTATATCTTATTTATAAAAAGAATCTGACAGCTCATTTTTTTTCATGCATGTCGTCACAGCAAGCCTGAATCGGGTTTTCCTCCTTTATTATATGAATCCGTCATATCTAAATTGACGAATAGTTTCCGCTTCTGATTTATCTCGAAGAAACAGACCTTATAGCCAGGGGCGGCGTGCTGCCTGGGCTGCAGCTCGGGTCGAGGCTCGTAAACAATGGAAAATTGCTTCATAAAAATTGCATAAAAAGACCTATCAGATCATTAGCCCACCCTGAGGATGAGAAAGCTCAGCAGACTGTCTCACTACAGCCCGGGGCGGAGCTCATTTCTGGATCCGCCACTGCTTATAGCAATCTAAAAACAATGCAGTATTTCATAAGAATTTCTTTAGTCACGCTAAAATTAAACATGTTAATTCATTGCAAATCACTAGTACGTTCATTGTAAAAAGAGGTCAGAATAGGTTATATATGTTTCTTATTAAGGCCTATTTATGTTAGTATATAAGCTAAAAAAAGGAACCTTGGAACGAACAAAAGACACGCCAGCCATGTACGAAAAGTGGCCGTGGCATATACGATCCTCGCCGATGTCATTTCTGGAAATAAACCAGCCAGCCAATGACCGCGAATCCCGGCCGTCAAGTGTCGGATGAAAATCTCTACGGACCCCGCCGAAGGCCGGGGCTACCCGGCGTCAAGGGTGTCGGCCATTGCTGCCGGCGGCTGCCGCACCCTGGCGGTGGCGCACGTCTGGAGGACCAAATGTTTTTTTACATGGCCTTCGTCACCAGCTCACTAGCGTCCGTCCGGAGAGACAGCACTAGCTAGCAAAGCAAAGCAAAGCTTGGCAGGCAAGCTGCAGCAGTACGTAGCAGCATCATTGAACCGCCACTCGCGCTCGGACCGCAGGATCGATTCGATTCTGTCCCCCTTTTCACTAGTGCAGTGCAGTGGTGCCAGCCAGGTGCGGTAGATGTTCCAAGCTGTCGTGCTAGCTGCAACTCGATCGTAAGCACACTACCACGACACTAGAATCTCTCGTGCACTTTTGAATCTCTCGATCTAGAAGCAGAAGCATATATAACTCTTTTATTTATTCTATTTTATATGCCCATGCATGTGTAATAATGCATATACATATTCTTTTTCTGCTCATTTCTCTCTCTCTCACTTGATGAGTATATGATGATAGATGATCGTGGTACTATATATCATGCTACGTGAGTGGAAGGATCGAAGACCAGGAATAAGATCAATAGTGGGGGCCGTCCGGTAGCATTTCGTGGTATATATAACGCCAAATTGGGCAGATTCCGGCCTGCACGCTATCAGTATCAGCTATCTAGTAGCAGCACACCATGCATGCAGCATGTATGTCCATCCTTCTCCACCGCTGGTATCTCCGTGCAGAGATGCGCCTAGCTAAGCTAGCCAAAGCCCGCACTTTCACGGCACAGCAGAATCTAATGATTGGATCCGTGACTTGCTCTATGTATATGTACGTCAGTAGGAGTACGTGTACTATTATATAAGAGCAAGTATTATAGTGGACTAGAAGAAGGTTAAATGTTGATGTGAATGAAAGAGGGAAGGGAAAAGAAGAGAGGTGTGTTGTAAGCTTACAGTCAGTTCGGACTTAATAATCAAAAAATGTTATGAGATGGACAAGTGAGCCATGTATTCATTGGGAAGATAAAACTATTGTATGAGTGGGTTGAGAGGTGGGTTGTAAGGATTCTTGCAGCCAGCTATTGACTGTATTACTAAACTTGGTCGAAGGAGTACTCCGTATCCTCTTTCCAAAAAGAGCTGCGACTTTTCGCTAACCTGCTTCTGCCACCGTTTATTTAGCGCTCAATGACATCAGTTTGAATGGAATCCTCCGTGTCAAACTTAGAGCTACTGGTGATGACCGGCATGCGGCTTTGCTAGATTCTCCAAAAGGTGGCACTGCTGGATCACAAAGCCTTGTAGTGCGCGGTGCTATGGCACAACAGATGAAAGTGGTCCAACTTGTTGCTACTTGTCGACCGTATGGAGTACTTGTCTACATTCAAGAACAGGGGTTTCCATGTATACGTACTGCTTTCCACTTCCCTAGCTAATCTACCTTTTGTAATAATTTATTAAACAGGCTTTATTAGGCCAAGCAATCCGGCCTGGGAGTGGGACGATTCTGATGCGCACACGTCCAGATACATTCTGATCGAACCAAGGACGCGATCGACTTGGTACTAGTAGTAGAAAGGCTTGATACGAGTACGACACCATTGAACCGACCACACTTTGCTTTGGGTCTTTGGCAGGCTGCTGGCGACAACTGTGAGCCACCGGCGGCCTCTTTGTTGCAGTCATGGCTATTCGATTTCGATCTCTAAGAACATCTCCAGCCACATGCTTTAAATTAAGCCTCTACATTTTCATTTTCATTTGAAAGGTGACTTACAAAATTTGAGGGTCAAATTTAAAATCTAATTCCAGCCATAGTCCTTAATTTAGGGGAAGAGGAATAGGAGAGCCTCATCCCTGAGGACTTGAAACTAAACTTTGAGGACCCTCCTAAAATAGGAGTCCAAATAAAAGGTGCATTAGAATGGATTTTTTTAGACTAAGTTCCTAGATTTAGAATATGACTCTATCCACTAAAGTTGCTCTAAGACAGGCGAGGCTCAGGATCGACCACCACTTGCACGGTGGGTCGGCGCCAGCTGCCTGCCTGAGTGCCTCTGCCTGTTGCTGTTGCGCGGCACAGGGGCGGCGGGCAACAACATGCATGGCTGCCCACTTCCGCGCGGCAGCTGGGGCCAATAGGATACGGCTACTGGACCTGCTGACGATCGAACGATCGTCGTCCGTGCGTTGCGGTAGAGGCCGGTGCCGGCCATGCCGTCCGTCGGCTCGTCGCCTACTACGGCCCTGCGCATGCATGCATGCAGCCCCGCGATCTCCCAACCGTGTCATGCATGCATGCGCAGTCATATATAGAAGCACCAACTAACAACGTCGAAGCGGTGGCTGCCTATTCTATTCAGTAGTACCTATTCACCTGTAAAGGGATAGTTCGTTGATCTAAAATTTACTCTCGCACAGGTTTGAATCTCAGGAGACATTAACTAATAAAATTTGCTTGTATTAAATATTTTTTCCTTCTAAAATAGCTATAATAGGTATTATATAGTCTATATTCAATTTTGATAATCAATCAATTATTGATTTTATGTACTTTTCATCCATATCCATTAGTTTTTTGTTTAGAGTACTCTTTTGTTTACATAGCACCTCTATTTATCTCTCTAGTATCCATTTAGTTGGAACATTTGTTTAAACTATGATAGCTTTAGTTGCGATCTATATTTTGACCATATGGACCTAAATTTTGATCTTTTTCCAAGAAAAAAATAAGCATATTAATTGCTCACAACGATTATTGTTTAGGTGATTATAGTCTACCAATTTAATGTCAAAATGTTTTATGTTTTTTTAATAATTTTAGGATTTTTTTATTTCTAGCGGTTTCATGAGTCATATTTTCTAGGATTAATCTTTTTTTTTTCTAGCATGATATGTGTTTACCTGAAATATAAACGTAAAGTATATAAACTCTTAAGCTTTATGTGATATCATAAAAAATATATATTTCAACTTTGACCTCTGATCACATGTTAATTTGAAATTCCAATGTTATTGTATCACTTGGTCGAAATTTTCATTTTATATTTTATTAAAAGAATATTCTAGGTCCTAGGGTACCCTTATTTAGTTCTCACAATGGCATAAATAGTTGTTTCAACATGCACCATGGCACATAGCATGTTGAATTTATTGTATTATATTAATATTGTTTTAATCAAACAAACAATCCTTGGAATTAAATTACTAATATTTATAT
Organism: Microstegium vimineum; assembly: GCA_022036555.1. Classification (NCBI taxonomy): domain Eukaryota; kingdom Viridiplantae; phylum Streptophyta; class Magnoliopsida; order Poales; family Poaceae; genus Microstegium; species Microstegium vimineum. Next base: position 8,305,200 of record CM039137.1, read on the forward strand.
GATATAATATTCGAATAAAATGTTTCAACTTTTTTCGAGATAATGACTTCCAAAATTTATTATCATGGGTATTAATATAACTTAAAGTGAAATGTAAGGGTCATTACTATATGATTTCCTAAGGATATTTTCCATGC